>OY987281.1:20419152-20919378 GCA_963920785.1 Sphagnum contortum | reverse complement strand
GGCTTCACAGTGGCCTTCGGCCATGGGCACCCACTAGTATTCGTTGATATCCACATATTTTTTTAACCTTTTAACTAATCACATGTTGCAATTATTTTATATGTCATGACATATCTATGTTCATTAACTTTATGACCTGCTAATCTGTTCACAATATTCACATTTAAAAATCAATCCTTTATATATGTTGAAATTCATTGTTAATGAATTTGGAACATTATTATTAACTATTATTGAATATAATAAATGAAAATTATGAATTATTATTAACATGAAACATATCCACTTGTAAATTGTGTCTTTTGAAATCAAAGGACGAGGATTAGTGTTGAGAACCTGTAGATATACATATTGTGTATAATAAATGTTATATTATTAGATGAATATTTATACGCATGTGAGAATAAAATGATTGCATATATTATGTGTTTGAATATAATAGTTTTTGGAAACTTTGTCATGGAGGCGTTAGATTGAAGGTAAATTAAGGACTACAAATTATAGGTTTTGGGAGCTATAGGTTAAACATGTAAATAATTTTTAAAGCATTTTCATAACAAAATGTTGGGCATGTTATGTAAATGGATGTATGTGCTTTTATATCGCATCATGATTTTTTATTGTAAATGGATTTAATCATTTTTGTGCTTATCATAACATATATAGTTCATGATGTCATGGATAAAATAGAACGTAACTAATAATTCATATGGTGACAATTACCATAAAGATGTTATGATCATAGATGGAATAATTATAACATGTGATTAGATCAAAGGTTTAGAAAATAAGTATAGTACATAGTCAACCATGTTAAAAACAATCCCAAACTTTCACTAATGGAGGCATTGTTAATTATATCATGAACAGAATTAATATTTTTCTCCTATAGACAATGGTATTGTTCATTTGGTTTTATGGATATTGTAACGATTCTGTTGTGGGGGTATTGTGTGGAATGTGACATGCAAAGTATGTGCAATATTGGCATAGATGATAAGGCTCACAAATTGGGATGGGAGAAATTTGATTTGGAAATAAAAGGGGTCGAAAGTACAAAATGAATTTATGGATCTGTACAAAGTATTAGAAAAAAAGCTCAAGTGACCATGCTATAATGACCTAAAGCTATGTTCTAAGGTGTCTTCCTGCTCAAAGAAGATGGTAGCTTCAATTTATCATTACACTTTAACCTAAAGTTAATCCCATGCAATGTTGTTTTTCATTTGATCAATTGTATTTTTTTCATTACATGTTTGTCTTGCTTGTGGATTGCCCAAAATAAAAACATTCACGAATTGATGGTTTGATAATCATAACAACATCAAAGTCAAACAAATATGAGTATGGGAAGTTTACAAACTTTCTTTTTCTTCTTTGTTGCAACAAAGGAGAAGGTCTTGAACTTTTTTTTCTTTTGTGGCAACAAGCAAAAGAAGAAAATATTTCTCGTGTGGAACTATATATATATATATATATATTCAAAAACTTCAATGCTTCAAGAAGAAAATGAAATTCAAGAACTTTTTTTTTTTACAATATTAACAACAACAAGAAGGGAAAAAAAAGAAAATTCTTCTTTAACACCCAAAAAAAAAAAAAAAACTCACATGTGCATGCAATTCATACTTCGTAGCTCACCTTCCATTGCAACTCCCCTCCTCTTCTTCTTCCTCCAACTAACTCCACTTCTTCCTCCTTCAAAGCAATGACAACTAATGTAGAGTTTGCTATTGGTTTAAGTGTGAACATATTGAAAGTTCAACTGATTTTCCTTCTAAACCTAATTGTTGTAATTTGTTTGAATTTTAAGCAACCAAATCTATTCAAAAAATAATTTTGTCACACCTTAGCTTTAAAAATTGTGAAAAAAAACTCTATTAAATCTGACTTATTGAAAGCTTTCCAACAACATTCGGAATGCTTCCAAATTTTAATACAATTTTTAGTTTTGATTATTTAGTTTTCATTGAAAAAATTTATTCAAAATTTATTTTTTAAATCAATATTTTGCACATCTTAGCTTCAAAATTGTGAAATAAATAATATGGGTTGGGTCATTCAAGCTAAGTGGAAAGCTGAATGAAAAAACACAACTCAACCTATGGATAGAATGATTGATTGGTGTGTTCATGGGTGCTAGGTTTAGGGTTTAAGATTTTTGGTTTTTGATTCATGAATTTTTATTTAGGACTATGTTTTTTCAACCTTGATCTCCATATTACCTTCTTGCCTAATTACTTTATTAACCTAACTATTTTATTGACATGGTAACCTTATTAACCTATGTCTTGGCCTGACCTATCAACTAAAAATCAAACCCCTTCTTACCTATTTACTTACCCTCTATTTTTTCATTCACTAAAAGTTTATCCTCTAGGTAAAAACTTTTACCTTTTTTTGGCAAAACCAATATATTTTCTTGGCCAAACTTTTACATTTCGACAAAACATTTTTACTTATTAACTCAACCTCTATTTCTTGGCAAAATTAAATTTTTCTTAGTTAAACTTCTACCTTTTGAAAAAAACCTTTTTATTTATTTGCTAAACCATTACCTTTTAGCAAAACCTTTACATATTCCTAAATTTTACTTCTTGGTTAAACCTCTACCTATTGGCAAAACTAATATCTTTTGTTGGTTAAACCCATATATCTTGGCAAAATTAATTATTTTTATTGGTTAAACTCTCACCTTTCAACAAAACCTTTTTACTTCCTAATTAAACCTTCCCCTTTTGGCAAAACCAATACCTTTTCTTGGTTAGACTTCTATTTTTAACAAGCAAATTTCTACATTTTGGATAAATCATTTTTTAAAAATTATTGTTGACACATAAAATAATCCTAATGGTATTATGAAAGGTGATGATTATCATTAACAAAGGTATTGCAAAATCAATGCATTCAAGGTTGAATAGAACTTCAACACACTTTTGAAACAATTTTGCAATACCTTTTTTAAATGGATAAATTTCACTAACCCACCTTAAACCACAATGCAATACATTCATCTACCATTAACAAGTTGTATTAATTACATGATATGTAATACCCACAATTTAAAATTTTATGAATTGGAAAACCAAGTAGGTATCGCAAGTTGTATTATCGTAGTACCTTTTCAGGTTTGGCATTAATGTGCTGAATAATTAATATAATTTGAAGATTTTGATTCAATGCTTGAGTTTTTTATTTTGAAAATTTCGACGTATAAATATTAAATTCAATAATGTTGTTAAAAATTTTAGAAGTTTTTTTTTGTGCTTTTGGTTAGATTGATGAGAAGGCTTTATTATTACATTGAACTAGTTGTGGGTTCAAATTTGTTTGCCTTGATTACCTTTTCGACATTTAATATTGTTTTTTTTGAAAAATTCAGCAAAAATAAAAATAATATAATTTATGCCAAACTTGAAAAGGTACTCCAATAGTTACCCAATATGTAATACTTGCATCAGAGGTCATGTCGATACTAACATTTATTGGTACAAGCTTACTTTAAGTGGACCTTTGACCTCAAAAGATAATACCTACCTCATCAAACATGACACATGCAATTTTCGCATATAAATGAATTCAAAGTTGGGAAAACATGTGTATGCAAATTTTACATAATTAGTTAATACAATAATGAGCATTTTGAAACCCATATTTGCATAATTAACTAAAAAATTCAGTGACAAATATGGGAATGCAACATGGGTATTGTCAAATGGCAATGTTGTAAAATGCATTTCAATGATTATGGACATGGGTGTTGCATAATTAACCAAAACAACTAATGAAAATTTTATGAGCATGATGTGGGTATTTTAGGGCAACAATGTATGTAGTTTAACAATTATGGATGCGAATGTTGCATGGTTGGCCAAAAAAATGTTAGGAGTTATTATTTAATTATAGGATTAAGTTTAATTTAATTAGGTTTAATCTTAATTAGTTAGGCTAAACTAATTTAGCAATTAATTTAACTGCAATCTAATTCAAATGTGAATAAGTTCAATTTTTTGCATGTTTAGGATATAATCCCTTGTTGTGTGATTTCAAATCATTTTTGGTGATTTGAGATTTCAAAACATTGTGTTTTTATGCTTTGTAGTTTTTATGTCTTTTCATAGTTTTTCATTTGCACATCTTGTGTGGTTTCATGTTTTTATTTGTTTTGAACTTGGATTCATGTGTTTTATTGTTTACAAGTGAGTTCTTTTGATTTGGGTTGATGTGTATTTTAAGTATCACGTTGTTCTGTAATTTATGTGTGTGTTGGCAACAATCTGTAAGCGCTTATGTGGTAGCACACAACAAAAATCAATGATGAATTTGGGAGGTTGATGTAGGTATTATGGGGTGAAAACATTATAGAATGTAATATGAAATACCCATATGCAAATATTGCAAGCGAAATGTTATGTTTATTGTTAATGTGTCATCTTATTTGTTTAACACAACAAATTTTGAATTTGTAAAAAAACAAATATTTACATGAATTAATGCAAACTTTAACACAAACTTGAAATGCAAAAAATTAATTAGGATCTTTTGGAAACCATTCACGTCATTGGTTGCTAGAATACCAAGTGACAAAAACTAATTTTTAATTTCTATGTACACATAAGTTTCATGAAAAATGCACCAAACCATAAGAAAATTTTCCAAACAAATGAAAATCGACAAGTCCATGTTAATACAAAAAAAGAAGTAGCAATGTTACTTTCTTTCCGTAGAAGATCCATTTTTATCATTAGCTTTTTCATCTATAATGTTATGAACTTGATAATAAATTATAACTATTGTAATCACTTTTGTAACATGGTGATATGTGTACATTTATTGATGTTAAATTTGAAGATGAATAATGTTGACCACAAATTCATCCTTGGTGATTTTGCACAAGTTAATTCACAAATAAAACATGGATTAATAAATAAAGGTTTCAAGTTTTTTGTTAGTAAAATAAAATAAGATTAAAAAACACAAAACCATTAAAAAATAAAACAAAAAAATTAAAAAACAAAAACAAAAAAAAAACAAAAACAAACTTTAAATTTTTTGAAAAAAAAACCAAAATAGAAGACAATAAAAAGAAAAAAGAAAAACATAGGAAAAAAACAAAACAAAAACAAAAAACATTCACCTTACAAGCTTTGTTATGTTGTAGTATATTTTGTTGTTCCAAACTCACCTTCACATTGCATTGTAATCTTGTTTCAAACTAAAGCTCCTAACTTTTACCATACATTATAATTTTTATCCATATCCCTTTCTTACTCCAAACTAAAGTTGATTCCAAACATTTTTCTTGCTTTAAATTGAAAGTCTCAACACAAATGAAATATAGGAAAATACAACAAGGAAAAGGAGATTTTTAAAAAACCAAACAAAGACCCCCAAAAAAAAATCCCAAAAAAAGGCAAAGGAGATAGAGAAGAACAAGCAATAAGGGGGGGAAAAGGAGGGAAACCAAAAAAAAGAAACCAAAAAGAAATTTGGAGAATAAATTGATGGGAGTAAGGGAAAAAAAAGGCAATGAAAAGTGTGGAAGTTAAAATAATAAAAAGCAGAACTTCATCCAACCTAAAGAACCCAGAAAAGGTTTTGTTGGACTAGTGCATTAGCGGGTGCTAGGTCACTCTAGCTAGTGCTAATGCACTTTGGTTATTGCACATGTTTTTATTTTGTTACAGACAAGAGTATAGGGCTTTACCAACCATGTTTTCTTAAGTGGCCACCTACTCGTTCGACTTTTAGTCTTATTCATTTGAATTGTAATGCAAATCAGTGGTGGAAGTTGTGCTTAAATGTGAATCAATGATGGGAATAACCGATTACATTTGGGAACACTCTTTGGTTGAACTCATTACGACGCAATAGAATGATGGAAAGCAATTTTGCTATGTTTTAGATGGAACTATTATTTTCCATAGTACATTGGAGCAATTAAAATTTGTCTAAACTAATGTTGGATTGGTATATAGGTTGCACTTAGATATTAATCCATGTATCAATATGAATATGAAAATACCCTTTGAATATGGTTTGTTCATCATATTGTGGTTGAGGTCATATTGCCATGGTATGTCAAGATTGGATACCTCGACTCATACTAGATGCGACTTGTAATAACATTTTAGGTACTTTGATACAATATACACAAGTATTTATGAACATCAATGCCATGGTATGAGTATCAACTTTTTAAGGGTGTAAGGTGTGAATTGTAAGTTATGTCGTTCTTTAGCATGGTAAAAGGTATTATAGTTAAGGACAACTTTTCAATGTGGGTGGTGTGGTGCAAAAATCAAGTTTGGAAATCTAACATTACAAAAGAAGAGGTAAGTCCACTAGGCGCCTCAATGTGAACAATTTTTTGTTCCATAATGAGGCACCCCCAATCTCCTTGGACTCAATTGGAGTCTAAAGGTGAAGAGAACGGAAGGAAAAGGAGTCGGGGCGTGCTCCTTGGCTCACAACATTTTGGGGGTAGAGGGGCGTGCTGGAACTCCGGGATGGGACTAGGAAGATTGACAAGAAATTCACTTATTCACACGGACCTACATAAACCAAACAACAAGTTGGTTAGTGCATAGCTGCAACACTTTTGGTGCTAGGACAAACCACGAGCAAACTCAGACTCATAAGACTCACCACGACCCAAACTTGGGGGAAGCCACCACCTTCCCCTTTATAATATACTTTGTGCATGGCCACGGGGTCGACATCCAAATGTCACTTTGTCCCGAGACTCCCAAGTGGGAGTCCTGAATCTCGAAATTCCTCAAGTTGGGACTATCGCGATTTTGGTGGCCCATAACTTTGTCTATAGACCTCCGATTAAGATGACGTATGAAGAAAAGTTGTAGCCCTTGTCAAAAGTTTTCTAAGGTATGTCGCACGCCACCTACACACAAGGAAATTGGGGCGATTTCTTGACTTTTAGTGGTCGAGAGTCAAATTGCCAATTTTACTCCTGGCCTTTCTTTTGGCCATAACTTGTGTTTCAAGAACTCAAATGGGTCATGTGTGCTCATTTTAAGCATCCACGTTTGAAGAACTTTCCAATGATACAAAGAATGCTTCAATCTAATGAGTTTTGACCCTTGCAATTATTCTCTAAAAATCCAGGAGTCCATCGGGACTCCAACTCCCAAAGTGGGAACTCATTTGGGAATGTGAGGGTTTATTCCCTCACATTCTCCTACACTCCCAGGAGTGTGAGATGTGACTCACGAGCTTCTTTTTTTGGCTCACACCCTTGCAAGCCCTTGCTTTGGTCACGAGCCCAAGGTTAGGGTTGTGATACATAAGTTTAGTAGGAATATCCAAGGTGGAAAAACAAAAAACAAACGTTGTTAACTACTACCATTCACAATATTTTTCATTTTTCATGTCTTGAGTTCAATAGATTCCCAAAATTTTGATTTATGTGTGCATCATTTTAATCATATGGTAGTTAGTGTCATTGTTGTGGTGCTCATTCATTGCCTTAGTGATGTTGGCAATGATGGTGCCTAAATGCAAAGTCATAAACTAGTTTCAAGATTTGTGCATGGGCTTTTAGGTTCTAGTTTTTAAGAGCAATGTTCACAAGTCAAGTTTGGATACATGGAGAAATGGATCCTACAAGGAAGTTCATCACAACTAATGAATTTTGTGATGTTGAGGGGTTAAACACATGACTTACAAAAGATTCCACATTTCAAATTTCAAATACTTGTGTGGAGGTCTTATTTGTTGAGGAAAAAACAATTGGAGAGTGCAACTACAATAGTTAGAAGCAAACATGAAGTTTTTGTTCACAAACCATCACATTACCATAATGTGGGCTTTTTTGGCCTAAACAAACCTCTTGAAAAAGTTTTGTTGGGGGCACCACAAACCATGAGGTACATTATTTGCCATGTCACTGGACAAGTTCAAAGTTCAAACAACACCATTCATGAGCCGAAAGGCCTTTTCACCTACATCATCTCCATGAAGAAACACATTAACAATGAACGCAAGGCCATTGTTGCCAAGTATGTTTTGCATCATAAGAATGAAGATGAAGTTTCCAATCTAGGTTGTAAATAGAATTAAAAAGCGCAAATGAATTATGCCTTTTGCAATAATTGAATTTTTTTTCGAACACACAACCTTACAAAAGTTTTGATCCCCCTCATTTAATCTTCATTGAAGACCTAGTTCTATTTAATGCGAAGGGATATGTGCCACTATTTACAGTGGAGTTTTCTTAGTTATGACACTTGTTCATGTGGCAAAATGGTAAAATTCGTTTCTTTACTCATAAATAACTTGTCAAAAGACACATACCTTTTGTGCTTGCTAAGAGCATGGATCATTCTATTATACATGCATCGGCACAATGTGATACAATTTCTATCACATTTGATTTATGGATGAGTTGAATTGGGTTTGACATTTTTGTGTTCATTGTGAATTTTCTTGGATTGGGATTAGGTACCTTGCTATGTCATTATCGGCTTATTTGAGGTTGTAAATAATGGAATTGCATTGACAAAGCTTGTGAAGCCTCTTTTGGCTGAATTTTAATTAACCAACAAGGTATTTCCTTTGGTGAAAGACGAAGGCAAGAATTTAACCACCTTGATTTTTGCCTTGTCCATTGTTGTGTCTTGTGATGTTCTTCAATTAGAGAAGCGTTTTTATAGCACATGTTTTGGACATGTGATGTAAAAGGTCTATTAGTATGCTACAAATGAAAAAAAGGTTTGTCAAGGCATGAAGGAGGTTTCTTTGAAAAATGCCCCATCCACCTTACAAAAAACCATCACCTAGACAAAAAAAATTAAGCAAAGGGAGGCAAGAATGGGAATTTGCTTGCCAAGAAGTAAGTTTGCCTCTAAGAAAGTTGAAGACCCTTGTGAAAACCAAGTTTGCTTCAAATTTTGTACTTTTCCAAGAGACATTGGAATATACCCATGTCGTCATGATTTGTTATAGTCATTAATCTTTGCATTTACAAGCATGTGTTTTGTTTGGTTCGACTTGGGCTATTGCAAGGGCAATGATTAAAATCTTGAACCCAATTGTTAAACAATGTGTTTTCAACCAAACTAGAGGTTATTGGTTGTTGTTCGATGCTTTCTATGCTACAATTTCCATTTGCATTAAGCTGCAAGTTGAGTACAATTCTAGGGTGTCTATTTTCCTCCTATGATTTGTGGAGAATTTGATGCATAGCTAAAATCTTGTATGCAAGATGGTAGTAGAATCTTTACGTGTTTTGCAACCTTTTATTGCATTTTGCATTCAATTTTATGTAGCCATGACCCATAACATGATGGCACTCATGTTAGACCTTAGATATAAAGGTTTAAAATGTGTGGCAAACCTAATTGGGAAGGATAAAACTTAGGTTATAATGGAGGAGTACAATAGAAAAAAATTGGTTCCACTTTTAGTTGTGGTCTTCAAGTCTTTTAACCTTGGCCAAATCCAATTGTTCTTGATGACTCGTTGTTTGGTGAATCAACATCCATAAAAGAATGCAGTGAAGGTTTGCTAAAATATGAATTGTTTTTATTTTGTCGAATTGTGGTTTCACAAAAGGACTTGAAAAGTCCTCTTGCTTGGTGGGAGATGCATGAATCCCAATTCCCAAATGTTGGATTCTTGGCAAAACAAATCTTTGGAATTCTAAGAAGCCAAATCAAAATTGAGCGCATTTTTAGTAGTGTCGATGTTTTGACTAGTTTACAACACTGCCAATTAGGTCTTGAAAATTTGGATGCCTTGGTGATGATTTACAAAAATTGGCATGACAATGCATAAACAAATTGCAAAGTCACTGAGGAAGGCGTTGCTGAATGTTTTTGTGCAAAAGACAAATTACTTGATGAACATGGAAAAGAACTACAAGAACAAGGCTATTTTTGAGGATGAGTAAAAAAACTTTGTGATTTCATGTTTGTTCAGGTTGGAAATCCTGCTATAATGCTTTTGTTGGTTACTTGCAACCTCCTTTTTTCGTCAATTGCTGATTTTTCTCCATTTCAAGGGACTTGGCTATGTTTTTTTTATAGAAATTGATTGTGTTTGGCCCCATGAACCTTTAGTCAATGATGTACATTGTTGTAGGTTTTTGGACCTTTGCTGATCAAATTTTTAGTGATGTAGTTGGTTAACTTATTTGATTCATCAAGTGACTACTTTTTAGCCAAATTCGTAGCACATTGAGGCTTTGATATGATGTCTCATGCAATTGTGATAATTTTGGAACCTCTATATATCAAAATAATTTGTAGTGTTGTTGGTACTTGGTACCATGTTTAATGTGTCATCAAGTGATGATTTTTTTTCAACTTGATATTTATAAACTTGTAGATTAATATTTGTGTTTGATTATGCTTGACCTAGCCTTAGCCTTTGATTAATGATGTGTTAGTGATGAATTAAAAACCTCTTCAAATCAAATTTGTTGTAATGCCTAATGTTGGTAACTTTACATGATTTATCAAATAAGTGTTTTTTTTCCAGCTTGGGACCTACTTGCAGAGATTAATTTTATTAATTTTATGCTTGACAACCTCTGCTTCTTATCAGTGATGCATTAGTGATGAATATAAAACCTATTCAAAACAAAGTTGTCATAATATTTTTTGTTGGTTATTGTATATGACTTATCAAGTGATGGTTTTTTTTTTCAACTTGGGATCTACATGTGTAGATGAATTTTATTAATTTTATGCCTATGATCATATTAATAATATTAATTTTTTTCAACTTGGTAGCCTTAGCCTTTTATCAATGATGCATTTATAATGATTTTGGGACATTTGCAAATCAATTTTGTTGTGACCAGAGTTTTGTTGGTTTTTTCTTTAAGGGTTTATCAAGGATTTTTTCCTTTCACCTTATGCAAAAAAGTTGCACTTGTTTATGGCACCACACATTTCAATACCATGATACTCATACCATTGAGTGAAAATTGTAAACTTCAGACATATCGATACCACCTGATATGAGTTTGAGTATTTTCACCCCAATACGTGTACTACCATAGTCTAGAATTTTAAAAAAAGTCCAATACCCATACCAGATGGGTATGTTAAAAATCCAATACCAGTCCAATACTGGTCCAAACCTCCAAAGCAAATAGGGTTTAGTATTTCACCATCTCGCCAGTTTGCTGCAAGTCTGCGGTTACGAATCTGTGTGTCTTATTTGCACCAAAAACTCTCGATTGTCTCATCTGCTAAGCTGTTTTTGGTTGCAATACTAGTGCGGTTGTGGTAGCATCGGCGAACTTGAAGTTCTTCAATTCAGTCGCTACATCAATTCTTCGGTGATGGCACTGCGCCATCGACTCTCCGGACAGACGGTGACTTATGGCCACAGAGCGCTGTCAACGGGTGGAAAGGTTGGACCAACACCAGCGGCCCAGAGAGATAAACTTTGGCGGCAATTCTTTTCAGATCCTGCGCAGTGGTGGGACTGTAGGTCCGAGAAGCTGAATGAAAAGTATCCAGATTTTAAGCACAAGAAGATGCAGGACGCTCTTTGGCTTCGGGACCGACGAAACCCCCCGTGGGTAGAAGCAAAGCTTGCTGAAATGGCACCAGAGACTGTACAGGTGAACGTCTTTTCCTGGAATAGAAGGCTTGCAAGATATGTCAAGGCTGGGCAACATGAGAAGACAATTCAGCTTTTCCAAGAAATGCGACAAAAAAACATAAGTCCTAATAGCTTCACCTTTGTTCCAGTTCTCAATGCATGTGCTAGTTTAGGAGCACTTCAAGAGGGCAGGCAGGTCCATGAACAGATAATTCGAAGCGGTTGTGAGGCTGATGTCTTTGTGGGGTGTAGCCTGGTTGACATGTATGTCAAATGTCGGCACATGAAGGATGCTTGGAGAGTGTTCAAGAATATGTCATCTCGAGATGTGGTCGCATGGAACACAATGATATTGGGGCATGTGAAATGTGGGCAAGGGCGGAAGGCACTGGAATTATTTCAACAAATGCTGCAGGAAGGTGCACAGCCAGACTCTGTTACCTTTTTGGGGGTGCTGAATGCATGTGCCAGTGAAGCTGCACTTGAAGAGGGCAGGTGTGCTCATGAGTGGATCATTGCAAGGGGATGGGATTCAGATGTGAGTGTGGGGAATAGCTTGGTTAATATGTATGCAAAATGTGGAAGCATGGAGGATGCACTGAGAGTGTTCCTCAAGATGCCATCACGAGATGTGGTCACTTGGACTGCTATGATATTGGGACATGTGAAATGTGGGCAAGGTCAGAAGGCGCTGGATCTATTTCGACAGATGCAAGAGCAAGGTGTGGAGCCAGACTCTGTTACTTTTGTGGGGGTACTGAATGCATGTGCAGGTGAAGTTGCACTTCAAGATGGCAGGTCTGCCCATGAGCAGATAATTGAAAGGGGGTTGGATTCAGATATCTTTGTGGGGAGTAGCCTGGTTGATATGTATGTGAAATGTGGGAGCATGGAGGATGCTCAGAGGGTGTTCAACAAGATTCCATCTCGAGATGTGGTCACTTGGACCGCCATGATATTTGGATTTGTAAAATGTCAGCAAGGCCAGAAGGCACTGGAACTTTTTCGACAAATGCAACATGAAGGTGTGCAGCCAAATTCTGTTACTTTTGTGGGGGTGCTGAATGCATGTGCCAGTGTGGTTGCACTTGAAGAGGGCAGGTGCGCTCATGAGCAGATCATTCAAAGTGGATGGGATTCAGATGTCTGTGTGGGCAATAGCTTGGTTGACATGTATGCAAAATGTGGGAGCATTGAAGATGCTTGGAGAGTTTTCAACAAGATGCCTTCTCGAGATGTAGTCACTTGGACCACTATGATGCTTGGACATTTGAAATGTGGGCAAGGCCAAGAGGCACTGGAACTATTTCGACAGATGCAAAAGGAAGGTGTGCAACCAAACTCTGTTACATTTGTGGGGGTGCTGAATGCATGTGCCAGTGTAGCTGCACTTGAAGAGGGCAGGTGTGTTCATGAGCAGATCCTTCAAAGCGAATGGCACTCAAATATCTTTGTGGGGAATAGCTTGGTTGACATGTATGGAAAATGTGGGAGCATGGAGGATGCCCAGAGACTGTTCGACAACATGCCATTACATGATGTGGTCTCTTGGAATGCCATACTTGGAGGATGTGCCATGCATGGGCATGGCAAGGAAGCTCTTAGACATTTTGAACTGATGTGTGAAGAAGGTGTAAAGCCAAATGAGATCACTTTTGTTTGTCTTCTGTCAGCTTACAGCCATGGAGGTTTGGTGAATGAGGGCCTGCGCTGCTTTAATTCAATGAGCACAGTTTATAAGATTTCTGCAAAATTAGAACACTACACCTGCATGGTGGACCTTCTCGGCCGTTCCAGCCGTCTACAGGAGGCAGAGAACATGATCCAGGCATTGCCCTTTAGACCAGATGGGGTGTTGTGGATGGCTTTACTTGGTGCTTGCAGAATTCATGCTAATGTGGAGATGGGAGAACGCATTGCTAAACGAGTTCTTGAACTGGAGCCTGAAAATGCTTCGGGTTATGTGCTGCTATCAAACATATATGCAGCTGCTGGCAAAAGGGATCTCTGTAAGAATGTTGAACGGCAGAGAAAGGAAAGAGGTGTGAAGAAACAGCTGGGTCGCACCTGGATTGAAGTGAATAATGAGGTGCATACATTTGTAGTGGATGATCAGGAACACCCTCAGATTAGTCAAATCCATGCACAACTGAAGAGATTGTCAGGGCTGATGCATGATGCAGGGTATGTGCCAGTCACAGAATTTGTGCTGCATGATGTGGAGGTAGAATCAAAGGTCTGTCATTTGTGTCACCATAGTGAGAAATTGGCCATTGCATTTGGGCTCATCAACACAGATCCTCATACTCCACTCCGAATAATGAAGAATCTGCAAGTCTGTGAAGATTGCCACACTTCCACAAAGTTCATCTCGAAATTAGTTGGGAGAACAATCATGGTGAGGGATGCCAATCGCTTTCATCACTTTCAGGATGGTGTTTGTTCTTGCATGGACTATTGGTGATGCCAGTAGTCTGTCTTGTCAAGAACTAGATTGAGTTCATTTGGTTTGGAGCACATCTAATGGTATTACTACACTGCCGTAACTGAACATCAAAGAATGCAGCAGTGTGAACCAAAGCTGGTCCTGAGGTGGTGAAAGATTTCTGTTTGCTTAGAAGTTGTCATTGTACAGTTGTGTTAAAATTATGAATGGCTTCTGTGGGTTTGAAACAGTGGAGGATTTCTGATTGCCAATATCTTTTAATCCAATCCCTTGGAAGAGTAATGTAGGGTGGACCCCCTGTACAGTGATATGGTTGACATTACCAAGTAAATCCCTCAAGGATTAGGGTTGCGTCTGCTCTGTGATATCATTAACACAATTGGTAGGAAGTGGATGAATGGTATTCATTTTGCTTTCAAGGTTTATTACAGCCCACTGTTGGTGCCAGCTGGTTCACATTGGTGACTATAAGTCTTCCCTGATCTCTTTCAGGCATCATACAAGTTGTGTTTTTGAAGCAGGCCTTCGCATAGCTTTCACAGCCCTTAGCTGTGAAATTGTTCCAGAATTGTGGTACATATCCTAAGTATCATACCAAACCTTATTTCTTCTTTCTGTTGTTACCTCTTTCGCAAGAACTCTGCTTCTTGCTGTTATAGGGCCAAGGCAAGGCATTCTTGTGCTGTAGACAAGTTCAAAATCACAACTTCAAGGACCTGGTTTGACTTAAAAGTCCATAAAGGACTGATTTCTCAGTTTGAAGAAAGTCAAGAAACATTTAATTGAGCAGTCCAAAAAGAATTGAAAACCATCTTGAAGAACGATGTCATTGATGGAGGCATGTAGTGTCCTGGGAGCATAAACCAAACAGTAAACTGAAAAAGCTGTATTCTGTTGCTCACAATTGGCCTGATGACTAAAAAGTAAAGGAAGAGTTGGAGCAGGCAGGAACCCCGCCCATAAAACTGAAACTGAGACTTCAAAAGGGCCCAGCAGACTCTGAATAGAACAGCACCAATGTGTTTTTTAAGCAGCAAAATCTCACCAGATTTCAACTTGGAATCTACCTCTTCTACCTCTATGCCTAAAAATTATCTTAAAGGCTACATACCTGTTAATGTGTTTCACCTAAAGTTTCTCCTAAACCCTAATGCCTATTCATTTCACATGGCAGGCTTGAAAATTGTCTAGACACCAAATGGCTCCATCGCACCATCCATTATTGTCAATACTTACATGTAGTTGTCATCATTTGCCCAAAAAATAACAATCGTTACATTGGGCTCACCGCTTGACGCATACAAAATGGATGTTCCCACCATCTCCAACTATGCAATTGAGATCACCATCGCCAAATTGTGTAGTTATAACTTAGGATGTTTATTTCTAAATCTAATGCTAGAGTTCATTGATTTGGGATGGGGGGCAATGTCACAACTTGCAAATTGTTGAAGAGGCTCAAGGGTTTTATAAAGCAGTAGATGCAAGCTTAAATTTTGAGGACTTTTACAATTCCTTGTTTTTCATTGCATTTAGGTGAGTCAAATGTTGTTACATTTAGGTGAGTCAAACGGTTGTTGCATTTAGTCAATTTGCATTCCGTCAAATGTTAAGCATTCAATTGAATGTCAAGTTTAGGGTTTAGGTTTTGTGATCCTTTGCTCTTATTGTCCCTTGCTTTCAATCCTTTTCACTGAACATGGCCCCTTTGTAACCTCCTCGAAACTCTAAATTCCATAGGTTTTCTTTCAAACTAGGTTCAATAATGGAACATCCTTTAGTAACAACCAAACCCCAAACCTCATCCCTTTTATTGGACCTGTTTTTCATGCAAGTCTTTGGATTTTTATAGAAAAAACTAAGAAGAAAAAGGAATGCAAACAAAATAAGGTCAAGTTCTCCAAATTGTTGACAATTCCATCATGATGCATTTTTGTTGTCTTGAGACATCACTTCATGTGCATGTGATTCATGTTATCTTATAACAAACCATGAATAACATTCAAATACAATGTTTTGAAGAAGTAGCCAAAATTAATGATGAACTTGAAAAGTGGTTTCCTTCTTGATATGTGATGGATGTTTTAGGGTTAAGGTTTTGGTTTGTTTAAGTGTTTAGAACATATTGTCCTACACAATTTTTTGTGCCAATTCTTAATTCACATTCCACTTATTAACTATGTTTTGGCACCAAATGTAATGTTATCCCCTTCTTACTAAATGTTATTTCATGTTACTAGTGGGTGCCCGTGGCTGAAGGCCACTATGAAGTCCCCCGTGGGTGCTCGTGACCTTCGGCCACTGTGAAGTTTTATAAGTTTTATTTTTCCTTATCTTGTACTCTTTATTTGGCCCCTGCCCTGCCGCCCTGCCCTGCCCCCTACCTTGCAAGATAGACGGACAGACGGATCGCAAATTTTTCTACGTAAATTTTTCGAATCCCGTTTTCCGACTCCCGTTTTTCTGAATCCCGTTTTCCGAATCCCCTTTTTTCGAATCCCGTTTTTTTCCGAATCGCGTTTTACCGAATCCCGTTTTCCGAACCCCGTTTTCCGAATCCGACTGTCCAGGCCGGTTCTGCCGGCGAAAATCTCTATGGCCAGTTCCGCCACAGAAAACGCTCCTAGAACATCGTCGGACGCACGCACGCACACCATGTTTATAATTATATATAAGATGTCCTTAACAATCACCCCTTCTTGTACTTTGGATTCCATCCTTGAAATCCCTAATTAGAAAACATAGAAGATGCATGTTAGGAATTGCATCTATTGTTTTTATCATGTGCTTGATTCTTGTATAGTTTGTAGGTCATGTGAAGATTGTGTATGACGCAATGTTTCCTATATTGTAACAATTGGTTGTTGATCAATAGTTGTGCCTTTTGTTGTGGTTGTACACTTGTTTATTAATTGTGATGAAAACATTACATCTATCCATTATCCTCCACCTCAATTGTGGTGAACTTTGTAACAAATGTTGTGACCTTTTTCAAATTCCAATGTCACTTCTTCCACAATTTACTGTGTATATTGCATTTGTTATTTTATGGACATTTATTGTGTTGGAATAGTTGTTTGTTGTGGTTTAGTCAAATTTTTAGGTTCTACCTTTGATATTCCATCACCACTTGCCCATATTGTCCATGGTTTTGTTGTTGATAAAATTTTTAATTCCTATGTTGTACCACTTGGACTTGGTTTTTGTTATAGGGTTTTAGACTTTCATTCCTATATATCATATTCATTACTAGTGTATTGGACACAATCTGACGCGCTCCTTGGTCTCGGGGTGAACCCACTTGAGGGTTCACCAAATGCCAAGTTGCGGAAGTTGGGACCAAAGGGGCACGCTCCCGGCTTCTAACTCTAGAAAGGGGTAGAGGGTCGTGTTGGGAGCCCCGGGATTAGACTAGGAAGAGGGACTAGAAGATCAAGCTTGAATTTGCATCCAAAAACCAACCATAAGAGGTTAGTTTAGCATTCGGGACACCCTTGTGTGTTGGGACTTGCCACTGGCACTTGGACACACAAGACTCACCACAGCCCGGACTCGGGAGTAAGCCACCACCTTACTCCCTATAGTATTCTCTGCAGCTCGCCGTGGAAACCACATCCAAATGGCACAAATTCCCGGGACTCCCGAAATGGAGTCCCGAAAGTGTCTTGACGGGACTCCCGGAACTTTGAACCGCCATAACTCCCGACTGCAGAGTCTAATCGCAACGAGTTCTGAACTGAAGTTGTAGCCCTCGTTGAGATCTTTCCAACGCCATGTCGCACACTCAAATCTAATCTCGGGAAGAGGTCGATTCCCGACTTTTAGTGGTCGGGAGTCAAACTGCCAGTTTGACTTCCGACCCTTCTTTTGCCCATAACTTGGGCTGCAGATGGCCGAATTGACAATGCGAGGGCATTTTCGATATCTAAGTTTCAAGACCTTTCCAATGACACCAAGAACACCCCAATGCGAGGTGTTTTTCCCCTTGCTGTCGAGCTCTAAACATTCGGGAGTCCCAGAGGGCTCCAAATCCCAACTCTTCCAAGTGTTGGGTTTCACCCCCACACTTGGCCAAGTTAGGGTTGCGACACAATCTTTAGGTATGCCTTTGTGTATGTCCTAAGTTTGCATTTGTACATTTTTCATCAACACATTATTTGGCCAAAACTTTTTCTAGATCTATAACCAAAAGATCCTACATTAAATTCCACCACATATCCATATTGGTGGCTAGCAAGTCAAGTACATATTGCTTTGTCCATAATATGGTATAGTTCATCAACTATTTGTCATACTCTTGCAATCAATGCATGGAATAATATGGTTACAAGATTTTCATTTTTTCCATGGCCACCTACAATTTAGTTGTGTCCACCTACAATGTTTTCATTGATCTCCCATATGTGGCCTACATCCTTGCCCTATTGAGCTTAGCCTCATTCTTTTCTTGCATTGTAATCTCAAAGTATTTTTTTAGAGTTGAATCTATTTTTCTTGGTCTAGCATTGTTGTTTCCAATATGCTATTGTCCTAGGTTAGGGTTATACATTGTGTTGCTACTTGATTTGTTTTTTAAAAAATGCCCAGTACTTTTCATCAACCTTGTTCAAATGTTGTTGAAGCATATCCCTCTCCACTTTGATCTTCTCCAATGCTTCCACTTGCATTTCACATTCTCCTTCTTTTTATGTTCATGGAAAAAATTCAGTTGTATCTTATTCGTATGTTGTTCCTTTTTTGCAAACTCTTATTTCATTTGTTGTTCTTAAGATACCATTAGTTGCTTCAAGTTATTATTTTGTATCTTAAAGTGGTTTTTGCATTTGTAATTTGTCTACTTTTACTTATTGTTGTTATAATTTCAATCATGTAAAATCCTTATAAAATCTTATACAAGATCATGGTTTATCCTCTTGAACAATTGTTGGTTTAGGTTGTTGATTCTTTTGAAGTATTGGTCTTATTGGCACAACATGTGGTGGCAACAATGGTTATTTTTCAAAAATCGGAAATTGTGATCACTTTCATTTGTAAAAAACTAATTGGAAAAACAGAAAGGTTTAAATTGTGTTTTTGGAAGGAAGATTTCAATTAATTTTCTTCCATGAGGATATTTGTGAGGAGGATTTGTGAAACAAAGATCATTTCTACAAATCAAAAATTGAAAATATAGGAGGAAAAAAAAAAGGGAACTTGGACATGAAAACTAATGTTGGATTTTTTTTTAAATTTTGCTTATGAGTAATGTATATTCATTTCGTTTCAATAATGAAGAACAATAGGAATTATCTTGAATTATGATCATAATTATGTATGTAATAATAGGATTAATGATGTAGTTTTACATGCATCAAATTTGTATTCTTTTAGTAACATTTCAAATGTTGATATTGAAATACCATTATGAGAAATTGTGTCCATTGAAACCACACTACCTTGCAACTAGAGTTCAAAAAATAACTCATATACAACTATTGTGCAACTATCCCTTGGGTATTACAACTACTATGTAATTATCCCTCTGGAAATACAAGGAATTAATAAATAAATTATGACATTAAAAAATTAGTTTACTGTATTTGATGCACCCCTACATTTCGAGGTGAACCCACTTGAAGGTTTCACCTTGTGAAATTGCGGAAAGTTGGGACTTAGAGCACACTCTCGGCTTCCAACACTAAAAAGGGGTAGAGGGTCGTGTTGGGAGCCCCGGGATTAGACTAGGAAGAGGGACTAGCTTACCTTGTGTGAATCTGCATCCAAAAACCAACCACAAGAGGTTAGTTTAGCATTCGGGACACCCTTGGGTGTTGGGACAAGCCACGAGCACTCGGACACACAAGACTCACCATGGCCCGGACTTGAGGGAAGCCACCACCTTCCCCCATATAGTATTCTCTGCAGCTCGCCGTGGAGGTTACATCCAAATGGCACAAATTCTTGGGATTCCCAAAATGGAGTCCCAAAATTGTCCCGACTGGACTCCCGGAACTTTGGACGGCCATAACTCCCGATTGCAGAATCTGATCACAACGAGGTCTGAACCAAATTTGTAGCCCTCGTCGAGATCTTTCCAACTCCATGTCGCACTCTCAAATCGGATGTCGAGAAGAGGTCGATTCCTGACTTTTAGTGGTCGAGAGTCAAATTGCCAGTTTGACTCTCGACCCTTCTTTTGCCCATAACTTGGGCTGCAGGTGTCCAAATGACCAATGTGAGGCCATTTTCGATATCTAAGTTTCAAGACCTTTCCAATGACACCAAGAACACCTCAATGCAAGGTGTTTTGGGCCTTGCTGTCGAACTCTGAACATTCGGGAGTCCCAAAGGACTCCAAATCCATAACTTTGCAAGTGTTGGGCTTCACCCCCACACTTGGCCAAAGTGGGGTTGCGACAATATTATAGTTGTAAGTGAGTTGAAAATGGGACTTCTGTGTGATAATTTGTGCATACCATACATACATCCATAATCAACCATGTTTGATTTTTTAAAGAATTGCATTGTAATTGCATGTGACAACTATTTTAAACAACAAAAAATTGTTATAAATGTGTCATTAATGCAACAACTACGTTGCAATTAATGTAACATGTACATACATGCGATCATGTCACATGTTCACTTTTATGTGAGAAACATTTTTTAACCAAAATTGAATTTGGAAATGTTTATTTTTATAACTGAAAATTTAAAAATGATCAGTTAGATTAGTAGTTAGGATTTTTTTTTTAATAAGGTATGGAATGTATATATTGAGGAGGAATTTTGGTTTTTGGGCTCTTTCTGGCCAAGTTAAAGACAATATGAAGTTTTTTCAAGCTTAATTGTGGAGGAAATTCAAAACTTTTGAGTTTTTTACCTTTTTAATGAAGTAATTAGTGTTTTTTGCCATAGTGGTATTTTTCCACAAGGTTTGATGTTTTCAAGTGAGTTCATTCAATGTGTGTGTTTCTTCATGGTTATCCTTCTTCTGCCACTTAAACTTTAGGTTTAAAGTTTTAACATTTAAGTGGTCACAAGTGTTTGTTCCCATTTCAAATCCAATAGGGTGTGTCCCCTACCAAAAATTGCACTATTCAGGAAATCTATTTGATTTATCAGTAGTAACATGTTGATGATTTTAGTGATCACCCATTGAATATAAATTTCTTAAATTTATGGTCCACTTAAACTAGGTTATTTATCGGGTGGCCTTAACATTTGGCAACCATTTTGTGGATATAGAACCAAAATATTTGCTTTTGTAACTTTAAGTCTAGCAAAGGGATAGAATTATTTGACTTTATTCAACATTAACCTTTTTGGTTTGATCTCACGAGGATTATTATTTTCTATTTTTCATTATATGTTTTTGCTATTTATTTTCCATTAAGTGTTTTTGTTTTAACATAATAATAAAAAAGAAATATAAAAACTTTGCCATCTTTTGTTTGGGTGTATTATGTCAATTGTTATGATGAAGAGTATGAGGAAGAAGTTGGATGAGGTTTTGCAAGAAAGTGCAAGAAATGACCGACTGATTACTAAATCAGATCTATCCAGAGTGGACGACAACATTGTCACTACATTTCATAGCAACGATGCGTTGGAATTCGTAACCAAAAAAAATAAAATTGGACATTAGAATAATTTAATTATTGAAATTGATGGGGGAACCTCTTTCAACACTAATGCCCATTAGATTACAACAAGGAGATTCTCATGAACCCATTTGGGATCCTACTGAAAATATAGTTTTTTGGTATCATGAAGGAACGCTACCTAATTCAACCACTCTGGAGACGAATTTGAGTCAAATTTGAGAGCGCTTGGAAGAGTTAAGGCACCTTTGGGAGAAGATAACCATAGCGGCCATTTGTCGAAAATGAATCTCGCAGGTAACAATGAGTTTCACCCAAAAAATCCAATAACTTTTGTTTCCAATGTGGAACTTTCCCTTCATGTGTGTTCATTTTATCATGGGTTTGGGCATTTGTTAGCCAAATGTCCCCATAAATCTAATTGAACTGAAGTTCAACCCAGTTTGCCAACCGCATCTCCTCCAAGAAATCTTGCCATAACTATAGTCTTTAGTTACCCAAATATTGCACCAAGAAATTTTGGTTTAGACCGGTTATCGAGGGAGATAGGGATGAATTTCTAGGTTTTTCAAATCCCACAAGAAATCCTTTTCCTTCCCCAGAGGGCTATGGTTTTTTGCGGCATTAACTTCCATGCAACCTTATTGGCCTATGATGGGATAGTCTTATTAGGGGGGAAGGCCAAGTGTACCACTAAGACATGGTTGGCTAAGTATGATGCTGCACAATAACATGGCCATGCTTATAATGACCATGGTCGAAGCTGGCAGCGAAGGCCCACTAGATGCAAATGACAAATCTTCTAAACCTTCCAACAAAAAACAACCCAATAGATTTGGTCATTCCACTAAGGAATGCGAATGATGACCACAATGATCATCTAATCCAGAAAAGAGAATGGGCGTTGGATCAATGGGGGATGGAGGAGAACTTTTAAAACAACCAACTTTAGTAATGACCACACTTGGAAGGGGACCTTGGATAGGCCCACTGTGAACGACGTGGTACCCTCCTTGGTATTTGGTGGCACCCAATCTACCTCCAATGACACCAACCAAACAAAAATCACTTCCTTGTCTCATTTATAGTGTGGGAATTGATCTTGATGCCCATGTTTGGGTGTTTTGGAAGGCCATCCAAACCAATGGGGAAAGGAATGCTTCAGACATAATCAACTTATTTTGCTTCACCTTGAGGGATGCAATTTCAAGATGGGGGGAAATTTTCATGCAATTTCACCCAGGATGCACATTTATCGCATTGGAGGCAACTTTCTAAAAGTGTTATTGGAAAGCAAACACATGAACATGTCTATATCGCTTTGAGAGTCATCAAACAAGCAATGGACAAAAAAAAGGAAATATACTATGAATGCATATTAAAACTAGGAAACTGCTTAAATCATAAGGCGGACACAATTTGCTTATGACATTTTCCCAAGCAAGATTGGTACTCTATTTGTGGGTAGCCACTACAAGGATCAATTGGGATACATTGTTTTTCCACAAAGAAGTTGCGGTGACATGTGAAGAGAACATGGGTGATGTTAATGAGTATTAGAAATGACTAAAACCTCCACCAAAACTGAAAAAAAATGGAGATTCCACGAAGGGTGAATTAATATGCAATCAATGCAAAAAATTAGGTCATACCAAAGAACGTTGCCATTGGAACCCAAAAAACTTGAACAATTTGTTGAAGGAAAAAAATGAAGTACAAGTGAATGAAGTGTCTATTCAGTTTAAGACAAATGGAAATTCAAATAAAGGAAATTAGAATAACAAAACTGGTAACACTACCACTCAATAGTTTTGTTTTATTTGTGGAAGTCCTGATCATAAGATTTTTGATTGCTCACATTAGTAGGTAGCCTTGGAAATGTTAAAAAACAAGAAAGCAAACTTCGAACCAAAAAAGGAAAATGTAACAATCAACATGGTGTTTGCTGTAACTACCCAAAGTCAGGTATCTGAAGCTTATGCATTCAAGGAAAAAGAGACAAAGCAAAACAAGACTATTGCAAACTAGTAAAAGGAATAACAACTTCAGAAATCATTTGAGAATGTTATCGAACAACTACATAAGGAGGAACACCCATTACAACTTCCAACAATGACGACCGTTGAATAACAGCCCGCAAGAATGAACAAGCGATAGGAGATGAAGGATGCCATATAGGCTAATTTGGTTTTTAAATTAGGACTCATGCATCAAAAGCCATGGAATAATTAATTCCAGTTCAACAAGCTATTGGAAATCAATTATTCGAAAGCAAACATATGTTGACCTTTGGACAATTCTTTTAGCTTGCATCAAACTTAAAGCAATATGTTATTTCTTCAAAACTCTCTCGAAATTAAAATCGGTTCCTTTTTTACCACCAATTTTAATAATGGCTTCAGTTGCCATCAACCCTCACATGGTGACTATCCAAATACATGTAGGGAAAAAATTGGTGGATGATGTGTTACTAGACGGAGGTTTTAGTGTCAACAATAGAATAGAGGATCCAAGGAAATGTTGGGGTTGCCTTCCCCCAAACCTACCCCTTATATGTTTCGAATGGTAGATAAAAATTTAACAATGCTAATCGAAATCATTTGCGACTTAAATATACATATACATGGAATTCCATACATTGCAACTTTCATCATTATGTGGAACAATGTGTTGGATGGCAGTTATTCAATCCTCCTTGCCCAACCTTGGTTTAGGAATGCAAGGGTGATTCATGATTGGGGGAAGAACTTGATCACCATAAAAAGAAATGGAACGATTTGAACAATTCTAGTAATAAAACACTTGGATGTTAATACCAAGCAATTAATTTTCCTTTAAGCATAATTGGAATTGTTCACCATTAGAACAATTACCCTATTGGAATCGAGCACACTTGTGTTTTATGTTGCTCTAGAAACCAATTCAGAGGAGCTAAAATTTGATTTCCCTCATACCCCAAGGGAAGTTTTAGTAGATGAAATCTTCGCACATTTAAAGGTGCATGATTTGAAAATTGCTAAGTGGATGCTACAAGAAGATGTCCAAATCCAATATTTGAATCTAGGCATTTTTATCGAACCACAATTGGTGAAACTCAACACTAATCTAAACCTTTCGATAGTTACATAAGAGGAATCTTTGCTTTGAGAATGCAAGGATGTCTTCACATGGTCTTACAAGGATTTCAAAGGAAAACCTCTTCACATATTTAACACTAGATCGAACTAGATACAACGATATCACCTTCCCATCAAAATCAATATCAAATATATCCAATTATGCAACTATGGTCAAACATGATCTAAACAAGCTCTTGACTACATGATTCATTACTTCAATGAAAAAAAACTTGGCTTTCACTGTCGCAACCCTAGCCTTGGGCTCACGACCAAGGTCAGGGCTTGCAAGGGTGTGAGCCAAGAGGGAAGCCCGGGAGTCACATTTCATGCTCTTGGGAGTGCAAAAGAGTGTGAGGGAATGAACCTTCATACTCCGAAGGAGCTCTCACTTTGGGAGTTGGAGTCCCGGTGGACTCCCAAATTTCAGAAGGAAATTGTAGGGGTCAAAACCCAATGGATTGAAGATTTCCTTATACCATTGGAAAGATATTGAAACATAGATGTCTAAACTGGGCTCGCATGACCCATTTGGACAGTTAAAACACAAGTTATGGCCAAAAGAAAGGTCGGGAGTCAAATTGGCAATTTGATTCTTGACCACTAAAAGTCGGGAATCGACCCGATTTCCTTGAGTCCAGGTGGCGTTCCACATACCGTTGGAAAGCTCTGAACGAGGGCTACAACATTGCTACAGACCTCATCTCAATCAAAGGTCTGCGCAAAAAGTTATGGGGTCCCAAAGTCGCAGGAGTCCCAACTTTGGGAATTTCGGGACTCCCATTTGGGAGTCCTGAGACAAAATGCCATTTGGATGTGGGCCTCATGGAGAGGCACATAATACACTATAAGGGGGAAGGTGGTGGCTTCCCCCAAGTCTAGGCCGTGGTGAATCTTGTGAGTCCAAGTTTTGCCCGTGGCTCGTCTTAGCACCAAAAATGTTCAAACTATGCATTAACCAACTTGTTGTTTGGTTTATGTAGGTCTGCGTGAGTAATTGATGCTTGTCACTCTTCCTAGTCCCCATCCCAGAGCTCCAGCACGCCCCTCTACCCCCAAAGTGCTACAAGCCAGGGAACGTGCCCCAATTCTTTGTTTTTGCGTTGTTTTCAACTTAGACTCACATTTGAGTCTATAAAGGAGGTTGGGAGCACATCATTCACTCATTGTGGTGGTCCCCAAGAAAAATGGTAAGTTGCACAGTTGCATCAAATTTTGAAAATTAAATGCAACCACAAAAAAAGATCCGTGTCCTCTCCCATTTATGGTAAAGGTCTTGAATATGGTAGCTAAACTTGAAGTATACTCATTTTTGGACGAATTTTTTGGTTACCATTAGATCATGATAACACCGAAAGATCAATACAAAATAGCCTTCATCACCGAATGGGGCGTTTTCATGTGGTTAGTCATGCCCTTTGGATTAAAGAACATCCCACCAACCTACCAATATGTTGTTAATATGGTTTGCAAGGAATATCTTGGTGTGTTCATGAAATTGTTTTTGGATGCTTTTAGTGTTTTTAGTGATTTGAAAACACATCTGGTTAAATTCTGATTATGTTTCGACAAATGTCAAAGACTCAATATTAGCCTCAATTCGGAAAAAATGTATGTTTCTTGTGTTTTCCACTATCATACTTGGCTACATTGTGTCTAAGGAAGGGAAGCTACTTGATCCTTAAAAAATTCTAACCATAGTCAACATGCCAAAATTGTAAACCCCCAAGGACATTCAAGTTTTCAATGACATGGCTAAATTTTATCCTTGTTTCATTTGAAACTTCATTTTCATCATGGTTTCGATTATGAAATTGTTGTAAAAAATCGAAGTTTTTCAGTGGACTCTTGAATGTCAACAGGCATCTAGGAGGTAATCAAATAACAATATGTGGATGCATTGATGTTGATTGCACCAAGGTGGGATTTAAAGTTTCATGTCCACATTGACACATCTAATTTAACAGTTGGCGTTATGTTGGCTCAAAACCCAACTAAAAAATGTGACCAACCAATTGTGTACATGTTTCAATTATTGAACAGTGTGGAGAAAAACTACACCACAACCGAAAGGAAAGTGCTTGTGATGGTGTATGTTCTTCACAAATACCACCATTATGTACTCGATAACAAGTTTATTTTTTATGTAGACCATATGGCCTTCCTTTACTTGGTCAAGAAACCCTAATTTTTTGGTCAGATAATCTAATGGTTTATTCTATTTCTTGAATACAATTTATCGATATTATATAAACCTAGAAAGTCACATTCAATTATGGATGTTTTATCTTGTTTGTCGACATATGATGAACCAAGTGGAGTGCTAGATCAAATCATTAATGCCCCCATGTTCCTACTCTAATCGACCTAGTTGCAAGAAATTCACAATTATTTGCAAACAAGAGATTCACAATTTTGTACACATTGGAACAAAAATAGAAATTGACTTTGAGGGCATTACCCTACATGTTGCAATAAACTAAGTTGTATAAACAAGGCCAAGACCAAATTTTTCAACAGTGCCTACACTAGGACGAAGTAATCCTCCGAGAATCCTCCAGGAAATGCATGAAGGGATAGGTCAAGGTCATTTTCGATAGACATCACAATTTGAAAAAAAATTGGTTGTTAAATACTAGTGGTCGACTCTTCACAAAGATGTTATGGACCATTGCAGATCCTGAGACAATTACCAACGGACGGGTAATTTGGTCCACACTAATTTTATTAAACTGATCACGATGTTCCCTACCAAACCTTTCACAAAATGGGGTATTGATTTCACAAGCCCCATCAAACTAGCAAGTTTGTTTTATAGGTAATCGTTATGTTTTAGTGACAACCAATTATGTTACCAAGCGGGTGGAGGCCAAAATGTTGCGAATAAACACTGTAATGGTCACAACACGATTCCTATACGAATTTATTCTTACATGATTTGGCTACCCACTCACTCTAATTAGCGATCTAGGTGTGCACTTTATCAAGGATGCCATTCAAACCTTGACTACACACTTTTTGTTTAAACATACAAATTCCACTACCTACAACCCACATGGGAATGGTTAGGGCGAATCAACTAACAAAGTCATTAGCCTACTCTTCATTAAATTGGTGAATGAAAAATGCAATGATTGGGATGAACACCTACACACAATTCTATTTGCTTGGTGGACAACATTCAAGGTCACCATCGAGCATATTCTTTTCCAATTTGTATATGGACTTCATCCATTAATGCCCACATAATATCTCCTTCCTTCGGAGAATAATCCAATGAATCACATTCCGATATGTGTTTTATCTAGTCAAATTGCTAATTTGGAAAGGCTTGAGGAAACTCGCCAAGTTGACGTTGAGATGGTCATGAAATGACAATCCAATTTGGCATAATGGGCGCACCAACACTACAAACAAAAATCCTTTGCATTCGGTGATCATGTCCTGTGATTTTCAAAATCCAAAAAAATTCATTGGAAAATTGAAACAATGGTGCTTTGGACTGTATTGAATTTAATACTTTCTTCCAAATACAATATTGTCTTCCCAACACCACCATTTTGTTGGTAACGGTAAACAAATGTGATCCACACCCCATCCTTGTAAATGTTAATAAACTCAAGCTTTATTGACTTTCTAAAGTTTCCCAGGGTCAAGAATTAGGGGTACAAGGGGGGAGAGGGAACATCCCAATGAACGATTGAAATGGAACAAGGACAACCAACTGGAAGCAAAATGTCATCTAGTTATAGCTCCACCAACATACTTTTTTGATAAGGATTTAGAATTCAATGAACTTCAAGTTACTCCAGAAACACAACCAACAACGGGTCATACGAATATTATTTCACCTAAAAAATTGTTTGGAATGGAATTAGAAGTGAATAAGGATCCAGTTACAAAATCTCCAAAACTAGATATTAAAGATCAATTACATACTTCATGGACCCGAAATTGAAAATGTCAAGAACGTTTCCTTTCCCACCATCAGAAGATGGGTTTGGCATAGATGGTTTTTCATTGGAAAGATGTAAAAAAACACTAAATGGGATGAAGAATAGGGAAACATGGTGTGATAAAAACTAGGCCGAGTGTTACATAATACAAGTGTGTATCTGGAAAACTTGGAAACAACCATGGGAAAAATGATTTACACTTACACTGGATTTACACACCATATATTCGGCTATTGACATTTACACCCACAACACTGGTCTGTACTTATGCTTTCCAGTTCTTGATTTCTACTAGGACCTTCAGCTTTGAACTCCCTTTGTTTGGTAGAAAATCTAGTGTAATTGTGAAAACAATTTCTATAATTTTCTGTAAGTCTTCCTACTTAAGAATCGTCCAAAGAATTGACCTAGGACCTTGAACCTGCCAACATTGATAAATACTACATTTTAGTAAAGAAATTGATACTGGGAATGTATTTGTCTGGCTAAATAAATGTGTTGCATGCTTTTCGAGGTTTGAAATCCTGTGTATTAAGGCCTTTTTGTTACTTTTTAATATTTTACAAATTGTGCCCAAGTTTTAGTATTTTATTAGTGTATTTCATTAGTTAAATTGGAAATCCCACAATAACAACAAAAATTACATGAAATTTGTGGTAGCCAATTTGGAAATTTCACAATGAAACTAATAATCTAGCTTGTCATTTATTTGATATGATCAACATATTGTTGAAAGACAATTCTTCCATTTTTTTCATCCTTTGATTATATTAATACATTCTGAATTGCATGCATATATCTTTTTCCTAGTTATCATGAAATATTACTTAGATTTACCTCTTAAGAATACATGGACCTTATAATTTTTTCACATTATGTTCATAAATTGATAAAGTGATCAAGGGTTGTAAATTTGTTCGGAATTCAAAGATTCCATAAAGTCAAAATTTGCACCTTGTGTTGTTAAAGCATATATTGTTACAAATTGAACATTAGGTAGTTTTTGGACATCCTCAAATTGGATGAGTTAAAACCTCATAACACTTCTCAGATACCAGCTAATTCAAATTCACAAAAATGCTTGGCATCATGCAAAAACAAAAGTTGGGTTCTGGTTAGTGCATGTTTTATTGGTGAAATCTTGCATCTTCTGGGTATGGTGGCCATCAACACCAAACTTGACTTTTTTTATTTGCCACAGCCCCATGCTTAGAGAAGAGGCTGCCTCATGGGAGGGCCATATATTGTAAAATTATTTTGTGTGTATAGCCAGCCATGTACAGGTGTCATGGCATCGCCAAGCTGCCTTGTGGGAGGCCCATATATTGCAACACTGCTTTGTGCGTGTAGCCAGCCCCCTGTACATGTGTCCTGGAATGTGCTTTTATAGGCTAGGGTGAACCATCACCTTAGATGGTGTCCATACTTTCTTTTATTGGCAAAATTTCACCCAAAAGCGAAATAAATAATTCAAAAACTCAAAAGTGAAGTGATTTAGGGGAGTTGTAGTAGCCACAAGTGAGAAAAAAAAAAGAAAATATCGCTAGACAGAGAAAACGGTTTTCAGTATGTAGCCATAAACATAGAAGGTTGATGAAACATTTGTAGTTCATATAGCCAGATCTAGCTGAATCTTTCTTGTGATGATTGCCATTTTTTCCTCATCTTTATATAAACTAGTGTGGCCTGTGCCATTGGCCCAAATGTTACCACGTCCGCAACTGATTTTTCCATCCAAAACCTGGTTTTTTGGAATTTATTTGACTTTTCAACAGCAGAAATCACTTAAAAATCAATATCTCCCACATCTGAATCCAAATCTTACCAAATAAATTCCATTAAATCCTGCTCATCAAGATCTTTCCAACAACACCAAAGGCACATTCTAATTCCTCTGAAAATTTCAGCTACAATTTTATTTAATTTTCAGTGAAAAAATCATTCAATATTCAAGAACTTTTGTACCACAAGTCCAAACGTCATGGAACCAAGCCCATGCACTCCTTCTTGTGAAGAGCTTTCCAAAGACACCAAGAACATGATCTGAAGCATCAAACTGGATCTCATCACTACAAAATAATACAAAACGAAACAAAACAAACTACCTTCCTTCACAGATAGATGATTCCACTTAAGCTACAAAACAAAATTCAATTGGAAAAACTGATGGTGCCTTCACCTCCCTGAGGGGAACCTCTTAGTGGCTATATTTAACCCGGAAAATGTTAAATTTTTAACTCAGAGACCCTGATTTCAGATTAGCCCTGAATATGCATAACCTGTAGAGCAACCAGAAAAAAATTGTTGTTTTTATCATTGGCCAAGACTACCAGTGTAGGTGTTGGATCATCCAAAGGCTGTTCTAACTTTTTACCCACTTGATCTGCCAGCTGAGGTGCACTGTAGCCACCAAGGCCACTTCCCAGATCCTTGAAGAAACAGTGGTTCTCGCTGCAAAAGAAAAAGTGTTAAAACTGGACATCTATTTTATGAGTCTCAACCACCATTGCATTTCCAAAACAACTCCTGTACATACATAAGACCAAAGAGGCACCAGACCTAAGTCCTACAAATGGCAGAGCATGAAACCAAAACTAATGGGAGGCTCCATGATGGCCACTTTTCCAGTGGTACCACAACTGATAACAGTGTTGCACTTTGACCACGTTACAATACCACTAGATGTTGTACTGTAAAGAAAATGAGGTTGAGATAGTGGTTGACAAGAGAGATTACTCGCATCACCAATAGTCCATGCAAGTACAAACACCATCTTCAATGCGATGGATTTGATCCACATCCCTCATCGTGATTGCTTTCCCAACTACTTTTGAAATTAACTTTGTGGAAGTGTGGCAATCTTCACAAACTCACAGATTCTTTCTTATTTGGAGAGGAGTACAGAAGATGTGTTGATGAGCCCAACTGCAATAACCAGTAGCTCGCTATGGTGACATAAAAAAGGAAAACACCTTTTCTTCTTCTTTCACAACATTCAAAACAAATTTTGTACAAGGCACAAACCCCACATCATGAATGAGCCTTGACAATCTCTATAATTTTGCATGAATTTCAATCATTTGGGGTGGTATTGATCGTGTCCTATAAATGTATGCACTTCATTATTCACTTCAATTCGGGTGTGACCCAACTGTTTTTTCATGCCTTTTCCCCTTCTTTTGCTATTCAACATTTTCATAGAGGTGCCTATTGCCAATAGCAGCATAAATGCTTGATAACATCACATAATTTGTAGAATTTTTGGGCTCCAGTTCTAGAACCTGTTTTGCAACACATTCTCCTATCTCCACTTACCATGAATTTGCAAACATGGAGCAAAGTCTTCCATGCAAAGACTTTATAAGGCATTGTCATGATAAAAAGTTCTACTTCATGTAAATGGTCATCATGGCCAAGAAGGTCAACCATGCAGGTGTTATGTTCCAATTTTGCAAAAATCATGTAAATTGTGCTCATGGAAACACAATCGTGCATCCCTTCATCCACCAAACCTGAATGGCTACAAGCTGATAGATGACAAAAAAAAGTGGTATCATCTAGTTATACACCTTCTTCACACATCTGTCCAAAATGTCTAAAATCTTTCTTACCATGCCCATGCATGGCACATCTTCCAAATATGGCATACCAAGTGACCACACTTCAAGATGGCATCTTGTTGAACACTATGTGGGAGCATGGGCATCCTCTGTGCTCCCACATTTTGCATACATGTCCACCAAACTACTCCCCACAAAGGCATATGAATCCCATCCACTTTCAACAATTTGCACATGAGCACACTTGCCCTCTTCAAGGGCAACAATATTGGCACATGCAATCAACACCCTCACAAAAATAATGTTATTTCGCCACACTCCTTCTAGAATTTGTCAAAAAAGTTGCAATGACTTTTACCCTTGACCCCATTTCACATGTCCTACTATCATGGCAATCCAAATGACCGCATCTTGAGATGGCATCTTGTTGAACACACCCAAACATCCTCCATGCTCCCACATTTTGCATACATTTCCATCAAACTACTTCCCACAAAGACATATGATTCCAAATAACTTTGAATGCTTTGGTGATGAATGGGGTGTTTTTTCCAAGCATAGCTACATTAGCACATGCATTCAACACCCCCAAAAAAATAACAAAATCTAGCCACATACCTTTTTGGGTGAAAACATAGTCAAAGGAGCCAAGGGCACCAAGGGCACCAAGGTAAAAGTCCTTTTCTAAGGACTTCACATGACATGTGTCGTTTTTGTTTTGGTTTATAATTTTATAATTTGTATTTCGGGTACCCCCTTTAACATTACATTTTAGCTATAAATATATTTTGATTAAAAAATGATTTTAAATCATGTATATTATGCATTTATGCCTTCTATCATATAAACATAAACAACTTTTGCTAAAAGCACATTTTCAAAATTCATAATTTAAGGGTCAAAAACACTTTTGAACCAAATGTGCTCAAATTGGTTATAAAAACAATTTTCATTAGTTCAAATCCTTTTGCCTTTCTAATTATCAATGTTAAAATCCTTTCTAATTTCTAGAAGGAATGGTTCACATTTGGTAAAAAAAAAGGTTGTTTGAAAAAATAAAATAAAATTATCCACTCTCAAGGTTTGAATCTTTTGGACATGCAATATTTTTTTTTGATTTGTGTTAAGTTTTTCACATGGAAACTTTGCTAAATATTCCAAAAAAAATTATGACAATCCAAACTATTATGCTTCACTTGTGATCTTTCAAACATACAAAAATGTAGTTTTAAAGTGTGTCCACTTGCTTGGGTGGTTACTTTGATTGTGTTTTTACCCTCTTGTATTTGTCGAAATAATTCTAATGATTTTTACCTTTGCCCACATTTCACAAGTCCCAATATCATCGTGCTCCATGTGAGACATCTTGAGATGGCATCTTGTTGAGAATCTCCAAACATCCTCAATGTTCTTACATTTTGTATACATGTCCACCAATCTACTCCCCACAAAGGCATTTAATTCCAAACCACTTTGAATGACATGTCAATGAACACACATACCTTTTTCAAATGCAACCATGTTGGCACATACATTTCAACACATTTAAACCTTGTAACTAATGTTTCCTATGTTTTAAAAACACGCAATAGAATCACAAAACAACAATGATGTTCCCTTAATGTGCAAGTGAGTTCTTTTGATTTGTGTGTGCATGTTTTCATGTATATGATTTTGTTCATTGTAACAATATTGGGTGCCAATCTTGTAATGCATGACAAACATTACAACAAAATGTTTCCATGTTCACTATGTGATTTCATTGGATTTTGAGTGAATCCATTAGTCCCCACTGAATGGGGACAAAGGATTCACTAGTCCATTGAACAAGGACCAAAGAACTACATCCACATTATGTAGTAGTGAAATTGTGCACTTGTATTAACATCACAACAATTTGAATATATTGAAATTAGAACATTACATTAAAAAATAAATGTTACATGTTTACATAATTCAAATTCAAGATAACTTTGCCAATAAAAATTTAGATTCACCTTATGTATTCTCTTACCCATCTCCAACAAAACATTTGGCCATTGGATTGAAGTTTTTACACTTTGATCTCTCAACATACCCGCCCTGTCAACACAAGCATAAAGCCTTTGCACCATTATTTGATGTTTTTTTCACAACTTGTGAAATATCTCTATGGAAACAATTGTTATAATATGATCAACTTCTATTACAAACATGGAGCCAAATAGTTCCAAGCTTTTGCTTAATTATTTTTTTCGACCAAAATTATTATTCATTTCTTTAAAATCCAACACCTTACTAACTTTTACAACCACTCTAACATTTTGAGAAGTTGAACTCATTTTGTTTTGGGTTTTGGAACATTTTCATAGCTTTGTAAATTGGCAATAAGATGATTAATGGTTTTGTGTTTATTTGAAGAAATTCACATTTAGTGAAAACATAATCAATAACACACAAAAAGTAATTTTCAACAAGTTTTTATGCAATCATATGTTGTTTAACACAAATGCAAGAAAGTAAAGTCAAAACCTTTTCACTCATTGTCAAACCATCATGCCTTCCAATATAAAGTTTGAAAACCTTTAGAATCATACAAATAGGTAACAAATATTTTTGAAATTAATTGTTGAATACAATGTTCAAAAATGATTTTACCTTATGAATGGGTAGATTCAAACTAAAAAGTGACAATAGGCATGTAATCAACGCTTGGTTTTTCATGTTTTTATTTTTAGAATTGTATTAATGTTGTAATTTCAAAATTTGTTCACATAACAATGTTTTAAAAATTATGAAAACATGTGAAATAGTTTGGAATGAATATAACGAAGATAAAAGATTAAAAACATTCCTAAAACATTGTAGTTCTAGTTTTTCTATTTGTTTAATGGACTCCTAATAATTCCCAAATTTTGAAAATGAAATATTTTTGAGGATATTTGTTAAACACATATTTATGTTATAGTACAACGCAACATCTTTTTGGGACATTAAGAAAAGAAAAAAATTCTCAATTTATAGATGAAACATTCCTTGGATATCTTTGGAAATTTTTAGAATAAACAATTATTTAAGTAGTCACTAAAGGGGCATTCTTGGCTTTTTTTTAAAACTTGAATTTACCCAAGTTTGATATATCATGACCATAATATGAAAAAGTTGAATGTACATTAAATGCATTCTATTTAAACACTAATCATAAAATTAGAAAAAAATCCATTATTTCATCTGCTTGTATTTATTAGAAAATTTAAGAAGTTATTTAAATTATTGAACATGAAACTTTATAATATCATTATTATAATTTTTTAAATGTTCATATTGATCATTGAAATAAAAAATATTTTAAAGTTTCATGTATCAATGTTATTCCATTTAGGCTAATGAGGATCAAAAGTTTTTTAATTGATTGTGCATTTTCACCCCACCACATAGTAAAATGTTTTCAAATTTTAAAATAAATAAATACTAAGTGCTTGAACAATCGGGTTTATTAATACCATGGCTAAACTCCATGAGAATGTTGAACTTTTCAATGATGTAATCCAAAGTGAACATGCAATAGGTTTTTTTGTTTCAAGGCATTTATTTGCCTATTGGAATTTTATGACCACCTAAAGAAGCCCATTGCAACAAACTTGACACTATAAATGACGACATGTAAATTTGTGAATATTTCAAATGAACATATTAAATTCCATAAGCTATTAAATGTTTATCATATGGGTGTAATCACAATAAAAGAAGCCAAATACATTTGTTGATTGAAATGAAAACCATACCTACATTATTTTTAAAAATAACAATTTATTGTATTTAATGAAATAATTATCCATCCTTTGGAATTGTGTTTGTTCGCTTGTGAAGTTGAAAACCCATCAATGTGAAGTCATGTCATTATGTTATTAAGGTCCTTTGTCATACACCAACCCTTGTTGACATAGTGCTTCTCAACACCTTTAAAATTGAATGTGTTATTTGTTATTCAAATAAACATTAAATGTTTTCAAATTTATTGTGAGTTCTAAAATACATCATAAGAAGGGCCACACATGTCGATCCTTTTAGGTGCACATGCAAGGATGTTGCTAATTCTAATTTCAAATGTCCTTAATTATTATAATAGTTTTAAAATTATGATCATGGTCAAAAGAAAAAATTGTAGATTTGATTGTAATGTAGGGCTTGATGTAGTTTTTAAAAATTAAGATTATAATATGGGTTATATTTGGTCTCAATATTATATCAAATCTAAATATATATTATAAAAATAAAAAATTATATTTAAAAATATTTGGTGTGTTTAATAAATCAACACATGAAGACCACATGTACATTATAGTCCTTGATAATGACTTTGACCTTGTCATTAAGTAGTGGCTCTGTTTATTGTGATTGCAATCATATATTTAATTTTGGACTTATTTGTAAGCATAAATACCAACCACATTGATTTGCAACTCTGAGTTTTAATGAGTTATTCAATGCATGATAGACCGATTTTTTTCTCTATCATAAACATCACTCAACATATTTTCCACATCCAACAGTATTATTAACCAATTGTGTCAAAAATTATGGATCCATTGGATAAATGGCATGCAAAGTATCTACCTACACTTATCAAATTTGAATATTTTCAAAACCTCACAATTTTACTTTGATCATATATGCATAACTATTTACAATATTTAAGATATTGTGTGGCTAATCACAATGCAAGATACATGATACATTTACAAAATGGTTAAAAATACCATTCAAGATGCATGAACATGTATGTACCAATCACATGGAAAGAAGAAGTGGGTGGAGCAACTTACCAATCATGGACGGTTGAATAAAAACATGTTGTCAACATGATAAAATTTGAGAAAAAGCCAACATTTCCACATTCTCAATAGTAAAGATGAAAATGCAAACTTTGAATTGGTCCATGCAACCATCACAACAAGAAATTATTCAAAAAACTCTAGTTCCTCCAATTCAGTTAGCTCTAACTGGCTTGTTACCAATATGTTTGCCATGCTACCTCCCCTCCGCCCCAAATAGGTAGGAGGTTGAAAATGTTGGTCGTGCACCCATCACCAAAAATGAAACTCCATTATCCTGAAAAGCATAAACTTTTTGAACTAATACTAGCTCTCCTTATTGGCTGAGGAGACTTTCTCTTCCTCACTTTGTTCCTCACCATTTTTGGCCTTCGCCACTGATAAGGGCCTGAATTGTGGGGACAGGGTCTAGTTTTCCAAATGATCTGGTCCAACCCCACCTCTTTAACGCTAAGAAAAGGTGCATGTTTCTTTGATTTTGTTCTTTCAATAACACCAGTTCCTAGGGAGGGCCCAACAAAGCCGAAATACTTTCACACAAAAAATACACGTACCTGCCTCGCAAGTTCTCCAAGTGGGGGGGTGGGGGACCCAACACTAGCTGTGCAGCTTTATTGATGAAACAAATTAGTTCTTTTTCATTTGTGTCAAAAAAAAATGAAAGCAAAAAAAGTTCACAAGATGGAATGATTTGGAAGGGCCAGGGAAGTGGTGGCGCTGGATGAATATCACCCAAAAAATTCACCCCGGAAGACAGGGGCGCAGTGAACCAGCACCCACCAGTGCACCCTCCACTGGATGTCCGTTATTACTCAGTTGTGGATGAACCTTGACTGAGTTAATATTTGGTTTCACCTTGGTAACTAATTCTGTAAGAAATATGTCTCATATATAGGTAGGAAAATAGGCAACTGCTAGGTAAGTAGATGGTTTATACATACGGAAGGGCTGTTTATACTACCTAACTTCTAACAACCTGCTTGTGGGTTGTTAAAGGGTAGGTAGTAAAAATAGCAACTGAGCCAACCACCATGGTTAGCTACCGAGCTGGAACCGAACAGAAAACTGTTTCCTGACCACTGAGCATCCATCCTTCATGGTGCGCTGGTGGGTGCTAGGTCACTGTGGCTGGAAGAAAGCAAAAACACTGTCAAAGACAAAGGGAAACAGAAAAGACGTGGGGGGCGGGAGTAAAAGTGCTGCCGTCGTTTCAGTTGTTGAGGACGTGATCATTCGACCTATGAGAATGCAGACTCATTAACAAACAAGATTCCAGGGCGTATTGGATCAGAACAAGTCACCCATTGGTGGATTCTCTGAAACCAGAGTTCATTCCACCAATGGAACTTGGGCTGTACCTTCAATCTATGTTCCAAAGTGCAAAAGCAAACAAGAAAGCTCTCTACACAACAAGCCAAGAGGCCGGATGCTAGCTGTGACTTCACTCTCTGGTAAGATTGATGCTGTTGCCTGTATCCTTATCCGATTCTGTCCTATAAACAAAAAAAACTAAGAATTTCTGATCTTATCGTGGCAGCTTTTGACTCATGATGCTATCCTTCCACATGAACTGCATGGTCAACTTTGTGTTTAGAGAAAAATTAAGAGAAAAAACATTTTTGGGTTAAATGTTTTTTCTGGCATCGACTTCTTATCCTTCCATTCATTGGTCAAAGTGTGGAAACGCATTATTAAATTGGGACAAAACATTATATTCTAAAGGAAGAGCTTTCAGATGATATGAAAGTTAATCCATGAAAAGGATGAGTGTTTAAAAAGATTAGTACATGGCATAATATTATTAGTCTCAAATGATTAAATAATATTTTTTATTAAATCTATATGAAAGAGGTGAATGATTCATGAATTCTTCCTTCATGGGGGTTGTGGGTGAAATTTTGAGATCATTCTTCATTTTCGTATTTTTTACATTTCTAATCTATTGTTTTAAAAAATTATAATAGGACTTTGTGTTTCACAAACCTATAATACAATAAATTCATTTATTGTTGGGATTTTGAATGCAATCATAAGAAAAAATTTACTAGAGTTTGATGAGTGTTTCTCGTAAAGTGAGCTTTTAAGGAGTGCGATGAACTCCTCTTTGAATGTACCCACATAAAGACAAAGTTTTAGGTGCATGAATAATCCCAATTCAAAGACATGCAAGTTTCACCTTTTGAATTGTGTGACATTTCAATCCTTTTAGTCTAGCTTTGTGGTAAAAGAAATTTATTTAAAAATAACCTTCATAAATTTATATTTGTCCTTGGTTGCAAACATCCTATATTTTATTATGTGTACTTCACATCATTAATTTTTTTTACTTTCAAATTATAATAAATATAAACAAATTACCCTCTATATTAGGGTTCCATTGATATATCTGTCCAAGGTTGGTCTCATTTAGGTTGCCTTTTTTTGGGTTATTTAGAATAACTCTATTTCATAAAATTAAAAAAATTGTTTCAATGTTGTACCTTATTGTTAGATATATACAGCCATTGTTAAACTAAGAGTCCAAACTAGTTTTGGTTGGATGCCAATTCTCCGCTAGTTCTAAATCCTATTTTCAAAACTTGGATTGATAGTTTTTAATTTTGGAGGAAAAAAAAATTTACCCACATTTGGATGGCAAACATTAAATAGGTGTAACAAGTTAAATGTGGCATTGGGTTTGACACAATTATAGTACAATATAGTACAGTGCCCAATAGAAAAAATAAAATTCAATTTTAAAAAAAATGTATTTGCACAATGGGGAACGGTTTAAAAAATAAATTTTTATATTATTTTCAAAAGAAAAACGTAATGCAATGGTTAGAATTCCCCTTATAGGTCCAAAGGTTTTGGGTTTGAACATTTTCCTAAATTATCTTTTTCATTTATGAACAAAATGGATGAAAACAAATTCCCCAAATGAAAGTAAAAAAAAGGTTTAAGTTGTTCCCTAGGGAACAACCATGTTCTCAAGGGCAAAAGAAGTCTTTTTTTGAGGACATGATTGTTCCCCAAGGAAAAGCTAACTTCCTTAGGGAACAATGAACTTCCCTTTAAAAAAGGCCCAAATTCCTCAAGGAAACATATGTTACAAATCTTTTAACAGTCACAATCATCTCATATTTTCTTTTATATAACTTTTGACTTGTCATTGGAAAGGCCTTGAGAAGAGTTAAAACTTTGTAGTTGGAAACATTTTAATCAAAATTCACATGAAAAAGTTATGTTCATACAAAGTTTCAAACACATTTGTTGCCCAAGGGAACATGGTTGCTCCTTGGGGAAACCTAGGGGAACATGGTGGAGCAATTCCCTTGAGAAGAAACCTAAACCATGTTCCCTTAGGGAACAACCATGTTCCCTCAAGGAATAATTGTGTTCAAAGCTTTGTGTGAACATAATATTTTCATGTGAATTCTGATTTAAATTCTTTCAATCACAAAGTTGTAGCTCTCCTCAAATGCTTTCCATTGACAGGTCACAAGCCTATATAAAAACAAATATAAAATGATTATGACTGCTAAAACAATCACAACATATGTTCCCCAAGGAATTTGGGCCTTTCTCTCCTTAAGAAAGTTAGCTTTTTCTTGTGAAACAATTATGTCCTTATGGAGAAGGAGCTTAAGTTGTCTTGGGGAGCAAATTAAACTTTTTTTCTTTGGGGAATAGTCATGTCCCTCGGGAAGAAAAAGCTTAATTGCCTTGAAGATCAACCATGTTCCATGGGGAGAAGGAGCTTAAGTTGCCTTGGAGAGCAATCATGTTCCCCAAAGAACAAATGCATTTGAAATTTTGTTTGATCATAATTTTTGCATATGAGTTTTGATTAAGTGTTTCAACTACAAAGTTATAGCTCTATTTTAAACCTTTCCAATTATAAGTCACAAGACAATATATGATTATGATTGAAAAAAGAATTAGAATATATGTTTCCCGGGGGAACTTGGGCCTTTACCTTGGGAAAGTTCATTGTTCCCTAATGAAAGTGCCATTATGCTCAAGGAACTTGGGCCCTCCCCAAGGAAAATTCATTGTTGTCTGGGGAAGTTATATTTTTCACTATGAATTTTTTTAATTCCATGGGGAAGTTTCTTGGGATAGGCACTTAATCTTCTTTTGCTTGGGGAAGTTACTTTTTAAAAGCAACTAACTTTTAAAAACTATTTAAATGTTCTACAAAAATTTTCATTGATTTCATTTGTTGAAAAAATAATTGAAAAAAGAATTGAACCTTGAACCTTTGGGTTGAAAAGAAGATTCTAATCGGTAAATCATATGGTTTTTATAAAAAAACTATTGTGTAAGAAAGATTTTTCCAACATGAATCATTGTGCAGGTACAATAAAAAGAATCTGATTTTTTTTCCCGTATTGACATTGTATTGCAGAGGCATTGAACCCATTCGCCACATTTAATTCGTTCCGCATGTTCAATTATTGCCGATTTGGACCCAAACTTCAAACCAAGCATGTACTTGGTTGGACCTGAGCCCATTTGCCACTTTTAATTCGTTTCGCATGATTAATGCTTGCAGATTTGGACCCAAACTGGAGACTTGGCCTTTGTAAAAACCAGACCCACACCCAAAAATGGCCCTCAAAACTTGTCATATGCCATCCTTTTCTATAGAGCCACTAACACTCCAAAAAATGATGCCACGTGACGCCCTGAAAATTTAGATTGCGTTTTGAGGCCTCAGGCCTACCTGCACTAAAAAGCCACGAGCTACCACCACAAAACAATTATATTACATGTGTGAATAAATGAGCCCTCAGGCCTACCTCCACTAATTAGCCAGTTTTATAATACTACGTACCACCTCACAACTCATCATTTTTAGTAGCATGGGCAGTTGGATTCACACACAATGACCATTCCGACATTTTTTTCGAAGTTATACAACATGAACATTTATTCACAGATGTAATATAATTGTTTTGTGGTGGTAGCTCGTGGCTTTTTTTGGGGATCATCAGCACAGCATCAAGTGACACATATCAACTTCTCCTCCTACTAAAATTTGTCTTCCTTAGCAGAATTTGTTGCTCCATTTCTTAGCATCTTCAGAATCTACACAATGTGGTCTCTCCCTATGCTTCACTGCTCTTGAACTACTCACTCATGGCTTTTATTACTCTACTACTCTGGATTTAAGGATTAAGCCTTACTCTCCTCTGATCACTCCAATTCCTCACTGTACCTGAACATTGAATCCTTGAATCCATGGCCAATTGCATCATTACCATCAAAGATGTCTTCAGTGATAGCTTGTAGCAATGCTAGAGATGGCACATACAGCTCATTGTGAAGATGTTGCAATGGAGCTGATGAGCCACAGAGCAAATGAAGAGCTGAGGTGGGAGATAATGCTGGCTGCAAAAAAAATTTGATGACTTGCTGGGAAATATAAGGAACCAATAGGAACATTAGAACCTTGGTTTTTTCATTTCAAACGTGTATGGTTTTACATAACATTGAATTAAAACAACCTTTTTTGAGGTGCTACCAAACATTTGGATTTAATTGAAATCTAAGAATTTAGAAGATTTTCAATTTAATTACCACTGGCCTACCCACCAAGATACCAATTTTTTTCCTTAGGTCAAAGTTTTAGCTTTGAGTTCACTACAACTCAAAAGATTCGACTTTTCTCTAAAGTGACTTTTTCATGAATGCGGAGTGGTTACAATAATGTAAATCTCCCCCCACCCCCACACACACCGCCCCCCCCCTCTGGGAAGAGTTGGTCAAATGTCAATTATGGGTTAATACGCCAATCAAATAATTTAAAGTGGGGTAGCTAAAGTTCACTTGGACTAGCATAATAGATGGATCAACAAGAGGCCAAAGTAAATAAGTGTGGTGATTTTTTACTGTTCTGCTAGTAACAATCCAAGACGTACAACAACTATTGCTTGGTAATCAATCAATTCAAATCACATCACATCAAAAAGTTTAAATGCCCACCCACATTTAGTGAAAGAAAACTAAATTGCACTGTAAGTGCCAATCACATTCCTATTGTTCAAAATGAAGAACCTTCAAACACCGCTATGAAGGTAACTGTGTTTCATGCAACCTAACTTGGAAGATTTGCCATCTGTGATCTTAAGAATTTGTAGGACCCAAAAAGAGATCAGGGAAACAGGTGATAAGACATACCATAGCCTAAGGTCAGTTTACAGATGGATAAGACGATTTTTTTTTTTCAAAAACTAATTCGTTTTTATAAAATTGATATTTCATGATCTACAATAATATTGTCATATGAGGGGTGAAATTATCCAGGTTACAGCCTGTGATAATTATGATGGTTTTCAACACCTTGTTTTGTATTTTTTCCCATTTCAATATTTTAAAGATTAATTAATGACAAAACTCACCCTAAGGTAAAGTAAGTTTAGGCTACCTTAACAACTTGACTTCAAAAATTGATTTCCTCTCTCTAAGTGACCATTATGAAAGAGGGTGATCTATAAATGCTGGGCAAAAAATATTAAAATAGACCAATATGGTGTATGGAGGGCCCAAGCATGGTCTGGCTAAGAAGTAAAGAAGAATATTCACTATTGGATTCTTCCACCAGACAAGCTTTCCAACTGGCCAGAAGCCTTGTAGGTACTGGTCTCTAACAAGGGATGCTAAAAACTTAAAAAGAGTCCTAAAATGTTTGCACATAAATCAATGAGTCAGGTTGGGGGCGGGGGGGAAGGGGGATGCTCTGCTTCGACGCTGCCATAGTTAGTTGCAACTGGATTTACTTAAGCAGGCTCATCCTGATGAAACAACATACTCACCTAATTTTTCTTGTCTCATTCCTTGAGAATTTGAGGCCAATTTTTTCCCTCCAAGATCATGGGAATGCTGTCGCACTCCATATTGTCGTTGTTGTTGTGAAATTCTGATCACAGCTACCTTTTGGAAAAATAAGGGTATAAAGAAGGACAAGAAGACTGGACTGATTCTAAGAAACCGGTGAAGGGGGCCCAATCCAGACCCAGCTGATGGTTTCTATGTGGCTGGAATATGCGTTACCTATGACTGAAGTTCAGCACAAAATAATTCTCAAAAGTTCTCGTTGCAAAAAGGGAAGATGCAAAGGTAAGCACCTTTGTGCTTTTATTTTGGGGAGTGCACAATGTTTCAAAAGAGAATTGTGATTGGCTTATCAAAGTGACTCTTTAAAAAAAACAAAAAAGAAGGAAAATTGAATGCAACTCCCCCCCCCTCTCCCCAATGTTCCTCCTCTTTCCTTATTTGATATGCTTCTCGTGAGAGGAAAGTGTTCAGGAACTTGATGTTCCCTTTGTGGTTCGCCTTCTTAGGTGGTTCTTTTGTCTTCTTGGAAGTGGGTCCTTCCCTTTTTGGGTGCTTTGATTTATTTATGATTGGCAGGGTTTCATCATTTTAGTGCTCAATGGTAGATCAAATGAATTTTGACACTGTTCCTTGGAACAAGGCTACTGTTAGGAAAATGCCCATCTCCACCTCTGGTTGCCATATGTTCAAACTGGATGAGGAGTTGCAGAAATGTTTAGGCCATTTTTCTTGTCCTGAAAGGACAAGTGTTGACATAGAGTCCATGAACAGAGTGATGTACATCACAATGCACTGACACCCACAAAGTTTGTTGGGATTGTTTATTGTTCTAGAGATCTTTTTTGGATTCTGATGTTATTCCCACAAGATTCCCAATGATGCCTTCCATGTGCTCTTCAAGTTGCCATGTGTTGCCCGATCTGTTCCCCATAGCACCACACTTTATCCCGTCTTTTGCTCACATATTTACCCTCACAAATTAAATAGCTTAACCAAATGAAAGGCTATTTTGAGGGTACTCTTTTTTGGGAATGCTCATAGTGTGAATATTTTTAGGGTTTACAGCCAATTAAAAGAGGCTCCTAAAAAAATTTATAATTTATAAAGGCACCCTTCGAACTCATCCCCACAACTAATTGATACCACTAACAATAGATACACTCATGGAAAGGTAGCTATGAAAAGCTAACACAAAAAGACAATAGGTAGGCCATAGCAAGATTGGATCAGTGATTCAGTGACCAGTCAATAAGCCTCAAAGGTCTATCTTCTAATTCACAGCCAGATGTAGTTAGTAGATAAGTTACCTTAGGTCAGTTACTAACGAATCAAATCGGTGCACAGTTTTTTAGTTGCAGTTGCTGTTTTTCAGTTGCCTAGTTCTTAGTTACATTTTCTTTGGGCTTTCTTTGTCTTGTTCGAGCTTGGTACTCCGTGCTTACGAAGACTATTGGATGTTACAAGTTGTGGTCCATGGTTGGACATATAATTCCAACTTAGCTCGTGTGGATATGTTTGACACCGAAGCCTAGATAATATTGCCACCATGTGGGATGTTTGAGGAGGAAACCCACAAGGGGAAGCCCCAAAAACAGGCCCAAAATTAACAAGAGAAAAAGAAAATTGGGATGTTTGAAGACTAGATAATGGTGCAACAAAAAATGAGCCAGTCAGATCTCTCCTGATTCCAAGCTGACTTCCCATTGGTTAGATTCCAAAACTGGCACGTATCTTACCGTAGGGTTAGGGTGAACCAGCATGTACGCTGGTACAATCGTCAAAATGAGTGTTGGCCGGATATCACATTTCAGAGCTCACCCTGGGATACCAATAAGGGGCTGTTTGCACTAGAGGCCTAGGGCCATGGCATACAGAACCTCATGGTACCTCACTTTTTTGAATGAGACCTTGGGAAGACCCATGGGCCAATGCCTCAAGGGCCTTTCTTCACAGCGTAAACCCAATTTGGATCACATGCAGTTTTTAATAAGAAATATTTTGATAAAAAAAAATTGGAAATGTGGTTGTCCTGAGTTTTATTCATCTCCTATATCTTTTTTTCTCTCTCATTTCCTTTTCGGGGTTTTTTTTTTCCCTTCCTCATGTTTTGTACCTTTCATTAACAATCACATGCCATTGATAGAGAAAAATACAAATACTTGTTGTGATGACTACACATGCATACGGTAAGAAATGCATATTTTTTCATTGCATCTCTAATTTTAGGGTATGAAATGGAGAAATATGCATTGTTTGCAATCATGTGTGAATTCATGTGGAGGAAAAAACAAATTGTTTTGGCTTTTGAAAAGCAAAGTAGATTTCCAGATCAATTTTTGCTTGGTTCTTGCACTAAAATCATGTTCAAGAAATGGATTAGAGTTTCTCATAATACATTTCGATACTTTTGTGAAAAAATGGGTTCCTATTTGAAAAAACAACATACATATTTCAGAAATCCAATTTTGATGGAAGATAGGGTTGCAATGTCCTTAATATGGTTAGGAAGTGGGAATGGTTTACAACTAGTGGGCGACCTATTTGGAGTAACCAAAGGTACTATTTTCGTGATTGTGAAAAAGTTTTGTAACATGATAAGGGTGTATTTTCGGAAATTGTTTTGCAATTTTCAAGTGAGTATTAATTTAGGGTTTTGTCAAAATAATTTGAAACTTTACATGGAATTTCGCACATCCCATTCTAGCACCTTTTAGGAGGTGAAGACTACTATTGTAGGAAGTCATTTCATTCTACACTATTACAAGGAATTGTTGATACAAAATGTGTGTTGTGGGATTATAGATTTGGTTGGGTTGGTAGCATGCATGATTGGATAGTTTTCCAACTTATAAAAGTTGGAGAGATGTGTATTCAAAGCAAGTTTGTACCATGCAAGTTGATTGATGATGTAACATATTTGGTGAGGACATGGATTTATTGTTCATTCAATGGAGCACGTGATTTAGCGTGAGAAGACAAAGCAAATTGCAATTTTATTCAATCATCAACACAAATGCTTATTGAACAAACATTTGGCATTTTAAAATGATTTTTAAATGGAGCCAAAAGATAATCATGAAACATATGGATTGTTCATTGTGTTTTATCCCGAATGTTATTGTAAAATTATAAGGCATCATACCAATAAGGTTACAAAATAATAAAAAGTGAAAGTGACTAAAATTAAAGGGAAAAATTGTTGTTTCATCAAAGAAGCACTACTTATTTGTTTGTTTACCAAGTTAGGCACAAAATCATAAATAATTTTCACAAAAGATGGCCAAGCATTTGGTATTGGGTGTCCTCCATTCAAGGTGATAAAATAATCTAAAAGTAATACTAAATTGATAGTTAGTAACATAAACAAAGATGAATTGGGTTGGTAGGGGGAGAAGAAATAAAAAATTGTTCCATGTACACCTTAGGCCTGAGGTTCAAAAGTTGTTCCCTTCCTATAGAATCGTACATGATAACTTTCATCATATGACTTTTCTCTCTTTGTGACCTATGTATAAAGAGACTAAAAGCTTAATGGAGGCCTCATCTTGGCAACCATTTTTCTTTAGGTCATTTATTTACCAAGCACACTTTTTCATATATCAATATTAAAATTTTACAAATTAAAATTAAAATAAAAATTTACTTGGCCGAAGAGAACCAAGATTACATTCCTTGTTGCTCCTTTTGTGGGAGGTTTTCCATCCATCCTTGAGCGCATTCAATAATCTCTTAGGCACTCACCCTCATAGCCGTTACCTTATCTCATCTACTCGCAGGTTCTGTTTAAGATTTTTTAGTCTTGACCAGCATGTGCTGGTGTGAAAATGGTTTGTATCTCAACCCAAGGGCTTTCTTTCACCATATATAGAATTGAGTACTTGAGTAGATCAGTCCTCACATTTGTCCCCCTTTTTAGGAATGACCATCATTGAAATTTGTAAACCTATCTTACATAAAACATTTTCCCAACCTCATGGCATCGAAGTAAACGAAAGTTGGATTATCGTTTAAAACCCTAACGAAGTGTTTTCACCATCGAGTAATGGGCATAAGCTCTGCACGTAACTGAAAAATATAAATTTCTTATATGAATAGGAATCAATAAAATAATTGCAAATTGTTATAATGGATTGCAAGCCATGATTAATTTTCTTTTTTTCAAATTTTGGCGCGAGGCAAAACCAACAAGCCGCTTTGTTACTTGATGGTTTTCAAGGCTCTTGGAAGAAAATTTAAAAAATGTTTTTATTTCTTTTGGCATTTTTTCATATGTATATGAAAAAGACCTCGAAGCCAAGCCTAATTTGCTTGTGCAAATAGGGCATTAATTTATATTTGTGCGTTTCCCCTTCCCCCCGCCCCCCCCCCCAAATTATAAATGTTGACTTGAGAAAAGAAGAAGGGGGCTAAACTAAAATCAAATTATTTGGAGAGCTCTTCCAAATTAAATATATATATTTCATGTGTGCTAAGATTTATTTTTTATTTGTTGTGTGCTCTCGTTTTACAAGTCAATAGACAAAGAGTGATTTTATGTCATTATTTTTATTTATTTTTTGGAAGAAAATAAAATTCAAAATCTTTCTTTTTCCTCACCTCCATTCCACAAGCTAACTAAGTAGTCTTTGACTTTCATTATGTGCTTTTCAACTTTTGAATAAAGAGCAAACGAAATGTTCATTTACATAGCTAACTAATAAATTGTTTCCTACAAAAACAACTCAAAGTAGTTCAAGCTTTTAGAGCCTCCCTTTTAGTAATGAAAGGTTCAAATGTTTCTCCTTAAATGACACGAGGAATAAAGTTTATAAATATGGTCATAAATTATCATACATGATTAATTTTAATTTTCTTTTGTGCAAATTAACAAATCAAAAAATAATCTATGGGCTTCATAACGCGGGCAAGAAATAGTCTTGTATATAACTATCTACACACTTCACCATGCATTTACTATTGTAATACATCAAAATGTATCTACTTGATTGACATAACAAGTATATAACTTGAGATATTTATTTATGATGTCTGTTTATGAAGCCTTATAGTAGATAAACTACGTCCAAGGCATGAAAAGGGTAAGAGAGGATATTATTATTATTATTATTTGTTTATTTTTTATTACGCACATGATAACTAAAGGCTTCTTTTGTATTGAAAGCCCTTTTATTATTTCACACTCTTTCCTCTAGCCTAACAATCCTAGTAGGATTTCTTATGGGGCTAATAGCCCCACGTACTTGTGTTGGCTATAGTCATTTTTTGGCTTGGCTATTGTTTGCTCGCACCATATGTTTTCTAGATGATGGGTAGAAAAACAATGTATGTATATTTTTTATCGCCAAAACAAATGATAAAGGGGATTTTATAAAATAAGTATGATATTTTTTTCATTTTTTCGAGTATTGCTTTAATCTCTAGTGTTATGGTGATACAAATTAAAAATCTAATCCATTTTGTTTTATTTTCATTTTAGTTTTCTTTAATATTTTGGGTAGACTTGTTTTGTTAGGTTTCGACTTCTTTGCTATGAGCCTTTTACTGGTTTATGTAAGAGCCATTGCCGTTTTATTTTTATTTGTAATTATGATGTTAAGTATCAAAATAGTAAAAATTCACGAAAATGTATTTCATTATTTACCTGTGGGTGGTATTATTGGCCTTATTTTTTTGTTGGAAATATTTTTCATTATATATAATGATTACATTCCAATATTACCAACAAAATTGAGTACAACTTATTTAACATATACAATTTATGCCAAAAATCTACAAAATTGGACTAATTTGGAAACATTAAACAATTTACTTTATACCACCTATTTTATTTTATTTTTGGTTTTCTAGTTTTATTTTACTAGTAGTGATGATTGGGGCTATAGTACTTATTATGCTAAAACTACTCAAGTCAAAATATAGGATGTGTTCCAGCAAATTGTTATAGATTTTCAAAGTACTATTAAAAAAATCAAAGATATCTAAAGGCTTCAACTCTCTGGGGCCATGAAGAAGCTCAAAAATCAAAATAGCATGTATTTTGATGTAATGACAAGTATCATAAACCTTCAAAAAAGAGGGCACATGTATACTTGGACAAGAACCAATTTAATTTTTATAGCAAATCAAGGGTTGAGAAGATAAAAACAAAAATGAAGGCGCATAGTGAAATATGTATTCCTTTTTGTACGCCGTTTTTAAGAAGCACTCTTTTGTTACACCCTTTCAATTTCTGCTTCTTTTTTTCACAAAGCAAAAAACCGGGTAAACCTTTGAATAAACCCTCGGAAAGCTAACATTTTTTGGGACTAAAGTCCCGCTCTTCCTTCATAAAACCAATAATGAATGTGGGGTGAGGGGGGGGGGGGGGGGGTGGTGTGAAAAAATATAGATTTTTTTGACGTGTGTTAGATAATAACCTAGGTGGATGACTTAAGTCTTGCTTTACATTTTATTAATCAAAAAATGGAAAAAAAAAATTATATATTTTGTAAAATAATTTGTTGTTACATGCGTAGTGTAATTGCCAATAAGCATAGAGCAAAATGACAAATAAAAGTGGTGGTATGGCGACTCATTTTCTTCTCTAAGTTATTGCATTGCCCTTAATACATTTATCTTTTCTATTCTACATGCATACTTTTGCATAATATATGTGTTTTTGTTAAAAGATGCTTTTGATAGGAATTGAATTGAAAAGGCTAAGAAAAAGTTACAAAATTGATTAACTCAAGGTGAGTTGAGATAAGGATTTGAATTACATGGTGAAAGTGATGTTCACAAAAGTTAGGGGCATAAATGAATCATGCCTACTTATGGCAATTTTAAATGTAGAAGGACGATGGCTTATGCATGAAAGTGAAGCCTAAGCTTGGAGCTTTGAGATTGGAACTTAAAGTTTAATGTGATTTTAATCCACCTACATGGATGAATATGTACATAGATGAATGATTTCATATGAATGAATGTTATTTTTTCATGGATGGATTTTGTTTATGATTTGAATGAAATAAATAAATTATTGGATGAATTTCATCCATGATTAAAAGATAAATAAATTCAGAATTATTTATATCCATCCTCATTTGTTGTCCAAATATTAATATCTCAAACTTGAATGTCATTTAATAATGATGGATAATGAAGTTGTGATAGTAAGGGAAAATATGATGGTGGGACCAAAATGATTTTAAAAAAATTGTTGAAAAAATCATTTTCATGAACAATGTGAAGCAATTCAAAAAATATTGTCATGAAATGAATGTCCCGCCCCCCTCCCCTCCCCCGACCCAATTGTTGTCAACAACATTATATGTTTAATTTGTGGAAAATTGGGTGCCTCGAAAATAAATAATTACTTAAAAACCCCATTGTCATCTATGATAATAAGTTGTTTGAAAAAAGTTAATTAAGGTGCCTAAAACTGAATTTTAGTTTATTTCAAAAACCTATTATTACTAATGACATTACATAGTCTAAAAATATTCAAAACATTCAAAATTAATTGTTGTCAACACCATTGGTTAAATTTGAAAAAAATCATGGCACCCTTGACAAATAATGAAAAAAAAAACCCTATTGTTGCTAATGGTAATTATAAATAGTTTTGAAAGAAGTTGTGGCACCTTTGAAGGAAGGGGAAGAAAGAACTTAATGTCGTCAATGACACTACATGTTAGTTTGCTTGGAAAAAAACTATTTTTAATTTTTCTTTAAAAAACAACAATGACCATGGGGTGGACGTTAGCATAATAACGGTAATATAGTTAAGATAATTTTAAAATATTGACATTTTAAACCATAGCCATGAAATACATCTATAATGATATTTACATTATATTATTCAACAAATGTTATATCATATATGAGTAGATTATGTTTCATGAAGCTTGAGTTAATTAAAATTATGGAAACAAAAACATTCATAAAAATTCAAAGGTAAATTAAAATATTCATCCATAATTCTAATGGAAATTCTATGTATTAAAAACATGTACTAAATGTAATTAATCTTTTTCATCCATACATTAGATGAAAAAAATTCATCCATGATGAGGATGTTGCTTGCATTCATTCCTATGTTTACTTCTAGGTTTACTAGTACAACATTCATTTTGCAGATAAATTCTTAGGTTTTATTTGCATGTCTGTAAAGGAGAAAACGTTTTACCATCCCAAATTCCAACTCTAGGCTTTGGGCTTAGGCTTTAAGCCCATGCAATAGCTTGCCTCATGTAAAAGGATGTGAATATACGAATGTTCAAACATTCTTGATTAAAAAAGATGAAGTAGATGAAGATTTATTACATGAAGCCACAAATCAACATATAGTTTTGGCCAATTGAATATTCCAATTGAATATCAATCTACTTTGGTTTTTTTTAATTCTGAAATTGATGCTAAAATTAAAAACTTGAATGAGTAAAAATTGTTAACTTCTATACAAATGTTGTCATATTTTCATGCATGTTCTTCAATAAAAGGAAGTTGCTTGAAAGGTTGCCACTAACTTTTTGAGATTGGTGATGACCTGCTCCAAGAATCCTTCCAATTTGTCGATCTTTGTTAAGCTTGTTTTCTTGTGACGTTTTGATATCAATTTACTAGGTTTTCCAAAAGACAAATTGATTTCATCCTTTTTTGTGGAACTTGTGGGAATTTGATTTTTAATACTTGCCTTTAATCTATACCACATATCCATGTGATGAAACCATTTATATTCAAGCAACCTACCTTGTCCTAAAATTTCATGCATTCTCTTTTCATCTCTATATACCGTGAAAATGGTCTTGTATTTTTTCTTGCAAGAAAGCCAAGAACAATTGAAGCCATGAACTACAAGAATCATGTGAACTTCAAGTTTGATCCATGAATCTTGACCTATGACAGAAATCAAACAAAACATCGAGAATTATTTATCAAATTATAGCAAGAAATTTGATATGCTTTATTTGGAATTGGTTAGAGAAAAAAAAGCTTAAAACTTGAAAATAGAAAATAGGAAAAAAATCCAGCAAGTAAAGAGTTGGTGGAAATAAAATAATCTTGAAAAAGAAAGAGGGAAAAAATTCCAACAAGAGGAAGTTGATAAAAATAAAAATAAACTTTCTATTTTTCTCAACTTGTGGTTACATGGGTCATTGGTGTAGGCTTCTCTTCTTTCCACAAAAAATTGAGGTTCAATTCTACTAATGAATGAGAATGGGATGGGGGTGACACCAGCTAAGGCCAAGGCCTTTTAAAGGCCTCAATGGCCTCAATTGTAATTGTACTTTTGTTAAATCGCAAAAAAATCAAAAACCTACCTTGCTTTTTGGCACTATTGGAAAATTTTGCATCCATTTCTCCTTGAATCGCAACCAAAGTGTCCACCTCAAGATCTTTCCACTTCACACCATTATTTTTTTCTTCATTAGATTTTGAAAAAAGAATTTTCCTTCTTGGTGGCCACCCTTGGTTTCGTTCCTTTGCCATTCACATTGGTTGGTTGACTCCTCTTTTTTTTATGTAGGTTAGCTGAATTCTTCCTCAATCTCCTTGATTTTTCTTATTTTGTTCACAAAATTTGAACATTGTGGAACAAAATAAGGGCATGCACTCCAAAACATTATACATGTTTTTCATTATAGGGGATCCTTATGTGTGAAGGTTGGGAATTCCTTCCTATTGGTTGAAATGTACTACAATTAGACATTATAAAAAATGTTACATGGTTGGAAGAGATAGCTTAAACTTCTTTTGGAATTTTTGGTTCCACCCTTGTGATTGTGAATAATTTCTATAATCCATGGGTCAACAAAAATGTGAAAAACATTTAACAACAAATTGTGCTTCCATGCTTGCCCATTTGAGCAATTACTTGCACATAATATTCCTAAATATCTTAGGAATCTTTCATTTGAACGTTGGAAAAAATCAAATCTAGCTTAACAAAATGTTGCAATATATTATTATGAAAATATTTGTTTAAAAACCTCCCTCAAAATATTTCATTTTTTTCGCTAAAAATAAAAATGGTTACATTGTTAATGAGTGCTTTTGAATATTCTATCTTCACTAATTTCATTTCAAATTATAACACATGTTTCCATAGTAGATGAAATCATTGTCATGTACACAAATTAAAAACTTCCAACATTAGTATAATTTTTGAAACAAAGACATCAAAAACTAAGCATTAGTTATGCATCCCATGGCTCTTGTTACTGTGGATGCACCCAAATTGCATTATACATGAACAAGTTTAATGTAACAAGTTTCAATAACTTGAAGAACATCAAAAAGATGATTAGGAAAAAAAACATGATCCTTTTTTTATTATGGTGTTTAGGGTTGAAAGAGTAGTAATTTAAGGAAAGACATTTTTTTCCCTCTAGTGATGTTTAAGCCTTGAGGGGTAGCAATTTTGTGGGGGGAGCCACCAAAAAATCCTCCAATTTTTTCTTTATAAAAAAATTAGAAAAAATAATGGGCAACAATTTTGTAAGGGGGAATTCCAAAACTTTTCCCCACTTTCATTTTCTTTAAATGAAGAATTTTTTTAATTTAATGATTGTGTTTAAATTTTAAGGGAAAACTTTTGTTGGGAGGGGACAAGGGGAGTGGGCCATTATCCCATTTTACTTTTTTTTAAATAAGAAGAAAAAATTGATCCCATTTTATTGAATTTTTAGGCCTTAAAGGGTGGCAATTTTGTGAGGCTACTTATTGAAAATTCCCTCAAATTTGATCTTTCAAAAAATATATACATTAATAAAATATCATAAAACATTAGCTAAAATAAATTTGGAATTGATGGGCCTTTGCTATTTTCATTAAGCCCACCTTTTTAAGGTAGGCCTAAAAAATACCCCAAGGGCCCAAACAACATTATCCACAACTATCCATGTAGATTTCCAACAAGTTTTTTCATCCAAAGTCATTTTCTTGGGCTTGGGCCCTAAAAACTACTTTAATGTATACTCAAACTGACCACCTTTTATAGTTTGGACCAATGACAAATTTTAGATTTGGGTGGTCCCAAGCCTAAGCCTTCTAGTGTAAACCATCCCTAAGGCATAATTTGTAAAAGCATTAACAAATGGATATGTGTTGAATTTTTTTTTGCAATTTAGTTGTCAAGGTAGATATGGATTCGAGTCCGTTTTTTTCTTTTTCTTTTTGGCTGATATGGATTGTTGGATTTAAAATTCAGACTAGCTATAAATACATACGAAGGTTATGCATATTCAAAATTTGGATGAACACCATTTTTTTCAAATCACATAAAAGCATATGTTTATCTTGTTATAAACTAAACCACCTTGTGAAGGAATTTAATTCAATAGAAATTTTCCCACTATAATATTATTGCCTAGTCCAACTATACCCCATTCAAAACCAACCAATTACCACACAAAAACCACACCTTTGCAATTACTTGATCCATATTTGACTCCTATAAATCAAGTCCTTCCAAGCTCTCTTTTTATACATGTTGTAAGAACCATATGTTAATGACATCAAAATGAAGAAACAATAAATGATTCATTTGTTGATGAAAACAAAAAATTAAGTTGAATAGGAAAGTTGAATACTTGTGCATCCTTTAATTAACATATACATGCAACTCCTTGATATATTATGGTTCTTTCAAATCATAGTTGTCATCAACCAAGTTTTTAAAAACTTTCAAACAATCCCTCATACATGTATTATATATATAATCAAGGTACAAATCATTGGGCCAATTTATGACCATTGTGATGATTTGATTAAGGTTTTCATTTGTAAACAACATTGTTGCAAAGTTGTCAATACCCAAGCAAGATTAAACATTTTTTTTGTTTCTATCTATCATCTTGGAATTTCAAGAATATGTTTGGCCAAAGATCCTATGTTTGGAAACTACCTTTCATGGTGATGCTATTAAGCAAAAAGGTCTTCACATGCAACTTGGAGTATGAATAACCTCTTGAATAGAGACAACTTTTTAATGACAATTGCTCATGAAAAATCCTCAATGGATGTTCCAACCTTAAACATGTTACTATCATCTTCAAAGTTCATCATTAAATCTAGCAGATGTGAATGCCTAGGTTTAGGGTTTATGCTTTAACAATAAGGTTTAGGCAATCAAAGCATGTCATGATAAGGGGAATGAAAATTTTCAATGCTAATTAAGAAGTAAGATAAATTTTATGCCCATGTCTCACACTATTTTGCAGCTTGCAATGATTAAAATCAAGGATACAATATTATGGCAAACATGTTATGAACTTGGTCCAAATCAAAAGTTTTCATAAACTAAAGAAAAAATATTAGAACTTGCATAACTTCTTGCCACATGTTCCTTTGGAAGAAGAAGAATTTGGAATCAAATTGGTCTAAACGTTCTACCCATTTGATACATGCACCAGTTCAACTTCCAACTTGACTGTTAAGTTAATGGTAGTAATTAAGGCATTAAACAATAGCTTTTAAAATTGGTTCATCACACAAGTTGGGACAATAAGGTTTAAACATGATGTGTCACCTATCCAATAGCCCACGAATGGGCTTTAGGTATTCATTCTTACAAAATGACATCTTTTTCTTTTTGTAAGACATGATGATGTTAAATGCTTGAATTCCAAGGTCTTTTCAAGCATGATGACTTTGGATTGAAATATGGTTTTGATAAGGGTTTTACATTTCCAATGCCACATCCCATTGTCAATGCAAGCTTTCTCCCATTTTTGCTTCTTTTTTTCTATATTTCTTTGTCCATGTAATTATGTTTTGTAAAGTAGCTTTTGCATTTTTCAAACTCACATGTTAGACCTATAAAAATTGTGTTGTTGTTTGTGACTCTTGAATTCTAAAAACATTTTCATCATTTGTAGTTATTAGCATGCCCTATACATAACATGACAAAAATAAATACTTTCATAAACCTTGAAAAGCCTTAGAAGTTCATAATCAATGATGGATGCAATGTTGATGCCATGGCTATCATGCTAAACATTGTTTTTCACTAATGCAGTCACACAATGCAAATCAACTTAAATTTTGAAAATAATGACCCATTTGTTGCATAGTCATGTTATGTGCAATTGTTTCATTGATTTCAAATAAACCCATAATAACATGTAGAGGGGTCAAACATCCACTCAATAAGTTTATTACTAAAGTAAATGACTTCACATAATTTTTAGACATCTAAAGATCAAAACTTGTAGGAGCAATAATTGCAAATATAAGCTTTGGGAGTACCTAAAAGTCCATGATTTTTTACCATTGTAAGAAGCAATCCATTTATAAAGAAACAAAATTCGAGGGCATTGACATAACACTAACTTTTTTAGCTAAATGTTTTTTTTAATGAAAAACGCCTTCAAACCCTTGTAGATGTAGAGAAATAGATTTGTGCGAAATGCTTGTTGTGCCTTGCTTTTTTACAAAGGTTTGTGGACTCAAAATATGCAATTACTTGCTTATTACATGAACTACAACTTTTCTTAAGTAGATAACTTGAGTTGCACACAATCAACATGCATTTTCATTAGAGTAATCCCATTAATCTTATTATACTTATTAAGCCATTTCCTCAAAATTGATCTTTGGGACACTTGGCATTATCAAACCCTTGTTCTTATTTACAAACAATAAGTTGTAACATTTCTAAATTTTACAAGGTTTAAAAGGAAATCTTCATTCATAACAAAAAGAAAAATAACAAATTGAAGTTTAAATGTATGGTTTCCAAACTGCAATTTAAGGTTGTATAGAATTGCAAGTTGTGATCCTTCAATTTTCATCAAGCTATCATGTTCCAAAAACATGTTTTCTACACCCAAAATGCTACCCATGTCATGTTTGAGGTCAGATCTTCAATTGCAAGTGGTCCATCAACCCCATTGACATTCTCAAGAATGATGACATTGTCTTTCTGCATCCATGGTGTAGAGGTTTCAACCTCTTGTGAAAGTTTAAACCAATGTTCTATAGGCATTACTTTTGGAACATATTAACTAGTCTTCATATTTGATTTTTTTATTTGCCAAATATTGGTATTGAACATTTAAAAAAAACTTTCATACTAGTTTTGTATTAGTATAAGGCTAATAGTACATGAACTCATATTCAACTAATATGTTTTTCAATACCTATATTCATATCGATATTATATAATTAGGTTGCACCTTATATACCTACACAACACTAGTCAAAATCCTTTTCAACAAAGTGCTTCGTGATAAAAAACTTGTTTGTAGCTCCTAAGTGAGAATCCTTAGAAATCGTAAACCCTATTAGTTCATAATGGAAAAACTTGGGTATCCCTAAATCTTAACCCATAAATGCATATACATGTACATGTCCAGATTCCGTAAACACAAAATAAAGAATATGCATAGGGTACGATATACATATCCAAGATCCCATAAAATTTTAGCAACGCATATGCATGTTGCAAGTTGTCAATTACAACAAATATACATATACACATAAGGATATTGATAGGACCTAGGTCTATCAATTACCTATATCAACCAAATATGGGAAAAGGGCCAAAATTAGGATATGCATTATCCATATCTAACATTTATGCATGTTGATAATTAAAATTTTCAGTATATGTGGTTAATAATAGGAAAAAACCCCAATTTTTTTGGGTTGGTTCTCAACATTATGAATACCATATTACCTTGGCAGTTTTGACACATGTGCAGGCCTGTCTAGTCTAGGCGATCGGAGGCAACATTGCCTAAATTACCTAAACGACCCCCTGCCGGCGCGCTTAAATCAACGAGTTGCGTGGTTGGGGGAGCGTGTGTTGGGAGGGGTCCTATAAGCGCCATTGCTTGCTATTCTATGTCGTATAAGCGCCATTGCTTGTTGTTCTACGGCATATAAGCGCCATTACTTGCAGTTCTATGTCATTCTACTCCATTTCATGAGTTCTAATCGTGCTTTTGAGTATGTGAAGGACAACGATGTCCGCTTGGGTTTGAGGGTGTCCACCAGGGCAACGAATGGTGGGTTGCAGGTCATTGGACTACAATGTCGTTTCTGTATTACTTTCGGCTGCGAGGAAAAGGTTGGTGCGAAGCGCCAGGCTTCGACCGTTGCTTAGGGATGGATGCGCCCCTTTCGCTACGACAACATTGAAAGTCATGTTAGCAGCCAGCACCCAATGAAATGGGCCAAGTACAAGCGATTCAATTCGATTGTTGAGCGCCAAACATTCTTTGACGATGTCCCGGTCGTGTTCAAAAATTTTATTAAGGCGCACTTCCCATCTTCATCTCTTGGCGTTGAGCGTCAAATTGTATTCAACATCGAGGAGGACGTCATGGACGTGATCATACGCAGCATGATGTTTGACCTTGCTGACATTGTCAATAACGATGTGAACAGTGATGCGGAGGAGAATGATCCTACATTTGGCAGTGTCACTGAGTGCGATACTGTACTTTGTTAACGTATTCAAAAGGCAACATTGGCGAAAGAGCAAGCGCTATCATTATTTCAGCGCGTGGAGGGCAATGCGAGTTATTCTTATTCGGTCACTATCCCAAAGCCAAAAACTACTGTATTCTAATTATCTGTCCAATATGTGTCATGTGGCGTGTCTTTTTGGTTGGCGTCCAACATATTGAGCTACACGTACGATGTGCTGCATAACCCCGTTTTGTGTGCTTACTCTCACCATGATGTCGTTAACTACATCAGAGTTATGTGTGTTGTCAACCTGCAACGCATTGCTCACCATCTACGCCGTGCATGGGCATTTTCAATTGCGTTGGACTCTGTAACTCATCAAAACACCTCGTATCTCGATGTGTGTTTTCAAATCTTCATGTCGGCCTTCTATAACATTATTAACCTGCATGCAGTTGCGCTTCCAATGTTCGATTGGCACACCTGCGAGGTCATGTTCCAAATGGTTGTATCTTTCTTGGACGCTCTTTGCCCCGGTTAGAAGGTTCATCTACTTGGTGTATCTTCTGATGGAGCCCGCAACATGATTGGCCGTGTTTCTGGTGTTGTCATTCGCTTTAACAACGTGATGCACAACGAATGCCCTCTGATTCGAGTTTGGTGTGGAGCGCATCAATTAGATCTCGTTATGGAACACATCATGGACACCATCGCGAAGGAGCGCTTTTTTACTGTCATGACCGGATTTATCACCCACTTCACACGGCAACTAAATCTAATCGCGGATATGAAGACAACGTGCCCTCATGTTGTCAATCGTTGGCTATCCATGGAAAAGGTCATTAAGTGGTTCAAGATTCATCAGCCACAGTTGCTTGCGCATATCGAGTTTAAGCAACCACCTTCCATTCCACCTTGCCTATGGTGGGTGTCTTTGCTTGCCATGCATCACTTTACCTCTCGGACGACAATCACGTTTCGCACGATTCAGGAATTGATGACGTTGTTGGATCAACAACAAACTGCCTTGGTTGGTCTTGTCGCCTCTCTCATGGAAGATGTTGGCGTCATTGGGCCGCTCACTGTTAAAGCGATTGCAAATTTCGACGGATTGAGTCACGTCATCAACAGTTGCTATGTAGTTCCATTGTCTTCTGTCCGTGAATTTGTCAGCGGCCTAGCTTCCTAGGTTGATTTTATTGTTGATGAAGCCAATGAAGGCCAGCGGAGCGAGCTTTTCAACGACATTGCTTCTATTTATGTCACTGCTTGCAATCGTATCTCCGAGCTGTCCACCTATCGCGATGAAAACAACAACTCGCTGGCCGATCCATCTTCCTTCCCACCAGTGTTACCGCACAAGCTCGTTAAACTATCCACTGCCAAGTTTATTCGCAAGATGCGCCATTATAGCTACCGATTGGAGCAGCGTTATTCGAGTGAGCATATCGACACTATCGCTGACGAACACAAGCAACTGCTCCATGCTTACCGGACTGAGCAAGTCCTCAAGCAGAACATCGATGCACTGTCTAGTCAATTAGCCTTCAAGGATGGGTGGAGTCTATTTGGTCACCGATTCCCAAACCTAATGGAGTTTTGTGGTGTGATTATGACCCTGTTTCCTAGGACCGGCACGGTTGACTCTGACTTTTCGATTATCCATTGGGAGAAGGATGCATTTCGTAAGAGCCTGTCGGACTTCGGGTTGGAGGGCATGCTGCAGGCGAAGCAGTGGATGTTCATTGAGCAGTTTGAGCCCTGATTTGCATTCATTGAGCATTTCGAGCCCTAATTGGCACTCTAAACGCTTAATAAAGCTTACATTGACACACCTCCTAAACTAAGGTCTTTCGATGCGACTAAATCAAGCTAATTTAGGTAATATAGGCGCCCACCTAGACTAGACAGGCCTGCATATGTGTCATAAAATCAATTAATACTGAACATTTCATTTGGACAAATAAAATATCCTTGAATCTATCCAATGTTTTCTTTCACACATTTTTTATTTGAAAAAAATGAGAAATTTCAGCATTTCTGAAAATAAGATAATTAGTGTTGAAGCTTATAAGATAGTAGGGTATCGGATCCTAAGACTAAGTAAGGGTCTCCAAGTACAAATTTTCATATTATCGTGGGTTAAATACGAAAGCCCCAAAATCGTTTGTGGTGCTTCTCGGCAAGTAGAAATATCAAACAAAATAAGAGTCTCTGTGTTGCAGGTCGAGTATTGCCACTAAGAGGCCTCACTGATCATGAATGGGAAGGCACCGGTTTAGGTGACAGTTCACCCTGACCAAGGTGAAAAGGGTACATTTCCGCTTATTGTAGAACTTAATTTAACGTATAATAATATAAAAACCAAAAAGAAAAGACAATTGTTCTATGTGTTGATATTTTCATTTTCATTCTCTTTGTTTAGACCCTCCGGCCCAAATATTGAAAATTCCACTGTCATTGATGAGCTCCATTCTATCACAATATCTATGCAATCAAGCGACCAGACTGACAAACATAAGGACTAAAAATTCAATACCACTCTCTTCCTAATGAAACACCCTTGCAAGAAGATGTGGTGATCCTACTGTACAATGCTTGACAATTGGCACTTCTTTGGCGACTATTTATTTATTTTAAAAAGCAAGGTTCTACAGTTTCAAATTGATTTTTTGAGAATTTCTAACATTTGATGAATAAGTATAGGAGAAAGGTCTATCAGGAGACTCTTTCGAATTTGAGATTAGCCCAGGAGGGGTCGAAAATCTAGAAGGGTCTGCTGTCGATAGACCCTTTTTCTACGTTTAAGGACAATGTTACAATGCCAGGGACAATGAAGGACATGTTGAAAGTGAGGAGGCATAGGTTGGTGAATAACTTTCACTCGATAGAAGATATTCTGACAAGTTGGAGAGTATCTTTCGAATTGTGTAAGTTACTGTTCTGCGACATCATTACAACATCAATGAATAATATTTCTTGGACCCAATAAAAGATCAAAATATAGACAAAACAAATATAACAATGCTTTACACATGAAAAATACACTCTGTCTTGTGTATTTATAATAGAAACTTAGTGGTTGGGACAGTTTTAAAAAAAAATAATTCAACAAATATCAAATTTTTAATTTAATTCAGCTAGACCTTTTAGAATTATTTTGTTCCAAACGTCAGTTGGGTTAGTACCGTATCATAGGATGCAGACAATGTGGTAAGGTTCATAATACATATAATCAAATCATCTCCCTATAGGAAATAAACAAGCCATATGCTATGCATCCATAGTATGATGTACCAAAGATCAAGGAAAAATGAAAGTACATAAGATGAAGGAAAAAATCGTCCTCAGAAAAAGAAGAAAATCAACCGTACCTAGCACATTACAGTTCAATCAGTACTCCTGTTGGGGTACGTAGTCAGAAGAACCACGCTTGGGGCCCAAAGGTAAATAGAAAATTGATGTGGCCCCTGGTGTTATGACTCATGGACTTGAGCATTCTATGACATTGGACTCTTGCTTTTCCTCAAAGAAAAGGACAAATTGTTACCCACTCCACTAAAAAGAAAGCGTTTGCGTTGGTGTAAATCTCTCTCTCTCTCTAATGGATTCTGTCAAATTGTGTAAACCCGTCCCCCCCCCCCCCCAAATAAAAAACATCTTGAGATTTGCCTTGCTGCTCACGTTTGGATGAACCTAGTGAATAGGTTAAAAAAGGAAGAGAAAACCTGCCTAAAACACAAGTACCTCAAAAATGGGTGTTAAATAGTAACACTCCAATACAACCTATAATAGAATGACAAGCTTGCCTCAGCATTGTCTTGGACAATGATTACAACCTACTAACAACTTCAGCAATGACTGCTCATCCATTCGACTTCCAGGGGAGTGGTTTTTTTTCCCCTAAATTTTGCCAAAGTGTGATTTTGTTTTTGGGTTGTGACCCCCAAAAGCAAATTTTTGGGAATTTTTTTAATTCTCCAAAAAACAGGGGATTGGACTTTTTGTTTTTTAAAAGTCAAAATAGTGATCATCCATAGGAAGATGTAGACAAACTAGCAACCATCCTTAGGAGGTTTAGCCAAGTTTGGCTTTAAACCATATATGAAATACAATCCCTTCATCATCCTTTTGTACGTCTGGCTACAAATAAAAAAACTCAATATTTAAGTATTGCGATTTAAACTTTTTTTCTCACTTTTGGAGATTTAAAACTCCAAAATCATTTCATTTTCATTTTTTTTTAATCTTTGATTTCGTTTTTTGACGAAATTTGGCAAATTAATAAAAGGCTGTGTTGAACACAGGCATATTGCATATTCTAGTGCCAAGTTCATAATATGGTCAACTTTCCATCCCATTGAAGTGAGACCAGGGTGAACCAGCACCCTAGTTGGTAGTTGGTACCTTTACCTTTTAGACTGAGGCCTCTTCACGGCCATATTAAGCCCCAAAAAAGTTAGATTTGAATTGAGAGACCCTGATTTAGTCTAAACATGGGATATTTGTGATATTCAAAAATAATTTAAACGGATTCTGATATTTTTACCATGGTACCACCCTAGGTGCTGGTTCACCCAAGGCCTTGAGTGAGGCCTCTTAGTTGCCATATTAAACCCAAGCTATATTAAATCTGGACTCAAAGACCCTGATTTAGTCTAAGCTTGGGATGTTTACAATATTTAGAAGCAATTGAAATGAAATTTGGGGTTGTTAGTAGTTATCGTGATACCAGTGTAGGTGCTGGTTTACCCGAGGAGGTGGAACCAAAGTCCTTCTAGGTCGGTAGGTTTTTGATGGATCATATCGGATTCTTCTTCTATGAAGCGTAGCCATAAGTTTCGGATAAAGTAAAAAAGAAAGCCATTGACGGGTCGCAATAAATTTATGCCATGTGTACACCATTTCATTGACATCCTTTAGGAAAAGACAAAATTTCATTTATACCTAAGTTATCCAAACCTTTTGTGGGGTCAGCCAAACTTTCATTTATACCTGTGTTATCCAAATCTTGTTGTGGCCATTCCTCATATAAAGTTGATGAAAAGAGGAAGAATAGGTGCAATAATATTATTAGAGCAGGACGTTATAGAATCCCCCAATCAAACTTTCTCTGGAACTAGCAGAAAAATCCCCTTTCTGTGGGCATGTGGCAATGTCCATACAATTTTGTCAGAGTACATCGTGCATGAATCCAGCCAATGGGGACAGACACGGGCAATATTGCGTCTTTCCCGCTATTTTCGTCCTAAATCTGCAAGCACTTTCCCATTCCCTTGAGAGTATGTGAAATATCCAACGATAGGGAGTCTCCAATAAATCTACACCTAGCACAATAACAATCAACTCGAAAATGCAAGTCTCTGGATAACTTTCAACCTACATCATACACGGAAAGAACTCACATAAAAACGAATTGGTATTCAAATATTTGAGGACAATGTAAAAAGGAAAGAAATGCCTATGATTCATGTTAATTAGTTTTGTGGGAACACCCAAAGTTCAAATTTGTGTTTTGGGTAATGGCCTCTTTGATTGGCTCATCACCAGAGTTGCTATTCAAACTTACACTTTGGACATTCCCAATATTAAATAATCGAACTCTTTCCCTTTTTGGGAACCATATGGAATTGAGAACACAAAAATCCCAATTCCCAACTCCTCCCCACGGGAAAACCTGGGGCTCTTGGGGTGCATGCTGCCTCCCTGCCGCCTCCCCGCTGCCCCACCTCATTGGTTGTATAGAAATTTGTTTACAATTGGCTTGGTCTAGGGCTAGGTCATTGGCTTAGTAGAATTGTGTCACCTTTACGTGGACATTCTGGAAAATGCATTTCTAACTGACTTGTAAGTGGCAACCCTTTTTTCTTGCCACATGTCAAACGTTCATTGACATGCATTTACATGTGTAGAAATTAACCAAATGTATCAATCACTCCCAATTTATAATGGGGGCACTAGTCCAGGTTGAAAATGGTGACAAACCATTTTGGAAACAGAATTTTCATGCCCAAAACGATAAGCCACCTTCATGTGCCATAATCAGAGTCATTCAAATATACATATGGCAAAATTGAATATGAGATTAAGGGTTTAAGGAGGCTTAAAAATGCAAATCACGTCATTTACTTACTAGGGTTGCCACGATTGCATTATGGTTATCATCCATTTACTTGCTAGGCTTGCCACGGTTGCATTATGGTTATCATCTGTGAAATAACAACAGTACATATTCCACATAATGCTGTTGTTCAGCCCTCGTGTCATTGTTGTGTGGATATAGTGACACATGTACATGTAGTGTCTGGCAAGTTTGGAGTTGAAACTTGACACATGAGATCCCGTTGTGACAGCTGCTAACTCTCTTTTGCGTTGGGTTGCCCTCGTGCTCAAGTTCTAGGTCTCTTTCCTGCCCTGTAACAAAATTTGCATGCGGGTCTGGGTTGGGATAAGTCCTACAAAAGAGCAGAGTGCCGCCAGTCAGTGACATGTGCATGAGTGAAATATGCGTGCATGACGACAATATGAAGTGCGCCTGTCACAAGTGTTTTGCAATAAGCACGCAAAGCAGAAAAAAATTGAGGAAACTTACAAAACTTCACCAACTTGTTTCACGCGCTTTTCGGAACGAAGTGCAAAATAAATTTCAAAGGTTTGTTAATCTGGTGGAACTGAAAAAGCATGTTTAGACTTATGTACCCAAAAAGTCCGTCCAACTAAATCCAGTCCAAAGAGCTTGCATTCCTAGAAGCTCGACATGGATTCAATAAAGCTTTGTGGACCAAAAGTGTTTTAGGCAACATTCTTGGCCACTTTACACTGGATAAGCCCTCACCATAAGAAGAAGAATGTTTGTATTCCATGTGGCCATCTTCCCAACGTCCTCCCACGTTCCCCTCAAGGTATTTCCACAAAGTTCTATGTAATTGAACATGAATGGTGAAAGATCAAGTTGTGTCATTTTGACCCAAGTTTCATTATATGGGCACAATTTAACAAAAAATTGAATTTTGTTTTGGGTTGTTTAAGTAGGCTGGCCAGTGGGGATTGCACTTGGAACTTGCAACGTGGGTGGCACTCCAACGTGCAGAAGGTGAAATCCAATGGAGCAAAAACCATGTGTAATTACTTTAATTGGTTAAGAAAAACTGAAGGCTTAAACATTTGTGTAAGAAAGCTAACATGTAATTGCAAAAATGAGGACCTGTGTGTTTATTGAGAGATGGAGCATTTTAACAAAAAATGGACTAACCTTTGTTTATAAACCCAATAAGTATTCATAAAATTCCACTATCTCAGGATCACATCCTAAATACTGTTGACCTAAGTATGCAGTGCCACTTGATGAAGCTAGGATTTGGCCCCCATTATCCAGTAAGGGAGGACCTCAAAAATCCTGTTTGGGGATTTTGGGTAATCTGCACTTCGAGGTTCTTGTAGTAACAGGTTATGTGTTGGGCAAGGCTCATGGGTGGGGGCATTCCCAACATGAGGGGCCTAGGATAAGGCCATAATATGGCTCCTCTTTTCTAGGAGGGTTACTCAAGAAACAAGGTGCCCTCTAAGGACATTTTGGATATTTGTCCAAGTGCATTAGGTTTGCACCCAAGCAAACCCAATTTCATTATCCCAGGTATTGGAGAGAGAGGGTGAAAGTTTAAACCCCAATTTAAAACCTCATCCAAATTGGCTCTAATTGCTTCTTCTTCTTCATCTAATAAGATGAAACATGTATAATTTTGGTCAGGGTTCATATAGAGGCAATAATTTCTTTTCTTATAGACAGCATTGCCAGTAGTTTTATTAATATGACTAACCCAACTAAGGATGTAAAATAAACACCATCATCCCATTCATTCATGACTAGAAAAGCCTTTCCTTTGGGGTCATGGAAAACCACACAATATTTTGTCATTAGTGACAGATCATTGCTATATGAGTAAATTACTGTATTTGAGTCATGCAGTTTGGGATTGCTTTTATAAGCAGTAACAATGTTATAAGTACCTAATGTGCAAACCAGGCCTTAGAATAAGTGGAATTGTCATCAGCTAATCGCCTAGTTTTTGTTTGTTTCTGATTTGGTTTTGGTTTTTTTTTTATAATTGCATTTTGACATGTAATCATTTTACACAATAAAAACCACCCTATGTGCTCGACATGTGTCAAACTCAATGGTCAAGTATGATATCTCATGTCCTTTTGTGGTTCATACTACTAGGTGCACCTCTTTTGTCAATACAATAGAAACCACCCTATAGTGCTTTACACGTGCCAAACTCAATGGCCAAGTGTGATATCTCATGTCTTTTTGTGTGGTTCATACTAGTACGTGCACTTTTTTTGGTGACTGCAATGAAAACCACCATGGAGTGCTCAACACCTGTTAATGCAGGGCGCTAAACAACCCTAACGAGCTCGTTTTTCTTGTTCTCTTGCACATGTTTTTTTGCCTTTCATGATTTTGCATAAAATCATGCAGCACTGTTTTACATGCATGGTTCTACATGTTCTTTTTATTCAGCAAAAGAATAATCGATAGCATTGTTGTTCTGCACGAATTGCTTTTCTGCTCTGCTGGGATGAAGTAAATTAGAAATTCGGATCTCCCAAGCATAGAACTTGGTGCTAACCACTGGCATAGATTCAGGCGCTAGGGAAGTACGATTTCTTTTCTATTTAATAACTTCAAAAAGTCGAACCCTGCGGTGGAACAACGCAGTTCTCCGCAGGGCTGCACTGTAAGGCCCGAAACCAGCGCCCGACACAGCTCGTTAGGGGTGCCCTGTTAACCTCAATGGCCAAGTGTAACCAACTGAGCTTTGTTGGAGAGAATCTGGAACAGAATGGCATCGTTTACACTTGATACCTCATTTTGAGGAATGTTTCACCAGGTGTCGCTCTGAACTGTGAGTTCGTTACATTTTTTAATTTTTTATTGACAACTCTTGTGACAGAGCCTCAACCCTAACCACCAGGGCAGCTGACTGGTGTGGCCACATGGCTTAGCCACTGGGGTAGCCCCTTTCATCCTCTATAATTGCTATTTTGACAGTTGAAAGTTTGGTAAGGGGCAGCGCTAATAGGGGGAGGAGCCACTTGTTGTAAGCATATTAGATGGAAAGAAAGAAAAAAGTGTTGGGTACCTACTCATAATTACTAAACTTCATGGGGCTCATTTTATGTTTCACTTAAATAGCTACCTAATATGTTAATGTCAAAAAAATTCTCACTTGTCTAATTCCACCGCTAGTGAGAACAAGAGAGGGAATATAATATTTTTCCTCCCTTTTCTTTGTTTGAGAGTGGAGGTGCACTGTGGATTGTAGGGAATTTGAGGGTCAAGTCCCCAAACTACACTACAAAACTTTACTATTCTAACATGACCCTGCAACACTTGAGCTTTTCTCCCCTACACTTGGTTTCTGATCTAATGTTGGACTGCAATTCAAGGTCAAAGTAATTGCTATATATAATTCACCATCATGGGTGAACCAGGGTGAATGTGAAATGAATGCAGTCAGTACAAAAGTGAGGTTACAAGTGCAAAACATGCATGGGTGACACTTGAGAAATTATGAATGGGAGCAAATGGGCAGACTGAAGGAAAAAATCGTAGCAGTACTTTTGTACTGACTGCATTCGTTTCCTTTGGCCGATTTAACATTTTCCGTGAACACTAACACTACCCCGACATTAAATCAGCTGTGGGTCTTAAATGTAGGAAGTACTTAAATGCATGCATTTATTTTCTCATGCCTGCCCAGTTGCCCAATTAAAATGTGTCTGATGAAGCCCGCACACATATTGTTGCTGCCCAGAAAAATTTCGGCCCCTGAATTATGCACATTCTGGGCGTGTAATGGACACAAAGAAGCATTACATCTGTGCATAATCATGGGACCGAATGTGTTTGGGCATTACCAAATTTCCCGATTAAAATGTGTCTGATGAAGCCCACACACATATTGTTGCTGCCCAGAAAAAAACTGGCCCCTGAATTATGCACATTCTGGGTGTATTATGGACACAAAGAAGTATTACCTCTGTGCGCAATCATGGGCCCAAATGTGTTTGGGCATCACCCACATTTGTTTGGGAAAATTTGAATTGGGCTAAGGGCAGACAGTGAAAAAACGAAATGCAGCAGTACTTTTGTACTACTGGCATTTAAGACCCACGGCTGATTTAATGTCGGAACCCTAAACCCTACCATTGTTAAAATCCTGAAATGTTTTAGGTTGAGTCTGACCATGGTAAATATCCGTTCCTAAGACTAAATTAAGGTGGCTCTCTGTTCCTTAGTCTTGTGTTTTGAGGCCAAAGTTCAAAACTCAAACCAGCCACAGGTTACAGTTTAAATAGGAAATTTTCCATGAAGTTACCAGATATGAACGTACAGTTAGTTCATAGTAACAAATTGCGAACCTCAAGAGAAGTTACCTTTTTGTTTATTTTATTTTATTTTTCTACCAACACGTATTATTACTAAAGTTTCCTAGCGAAAAAGAGCCTACAACAACAAGGGGGTGACATGTACGCAGGGTGGGACCCGCCAAAACTTCGGGCCACGGAGAAATGCAATCTACGCCATAAACCTCGATAGGTGTAGCCACACGGCGGGATTTACTCCTTCACCTACTGCCCCCACCACTACCGCCCTTCCACGTCACTGGTCTTATCCAACAAGGGATGAGTTCTCCAGCCCGAGCGAACGCTGGATGGTGATGTCCGGGTCACCCGAGACTTTTGACTGTTCCGACCCTCCTAATCCCAACCGCCAACTGCCTTAAATTCCTCCGCAAGCGGTGTAGTAGACAGTTACGCCGACACTTAGCTTATTTTATAGAAAATTTTCTAACTTAACATTACCCACCGCATTTTGTGTTGAGGCTCATGATTTCGAGGGTTGAGGATTTTTTTTTCCAAGCCCGAGGGAGGAAGTGGGGCGTTGGTGAAAAAATTCAAATCAGGTTAAATGATAAACCTATGGTTTGGGCTCTGGAGTACTTACCTCCCCAAACCCCACTGGTTCATTTACCCACATTTTAAGAAAATTACAGTATCTGAACGAAAATAATGATTAGTATTTCTAGTGAAAATTCTTTCGAAGTTTTAAATCTCAATAAAATAGTTAAACTTGGTTTTCAAGTTTCCACAACAACGTGATCAAAAGGGAGCATATTTATGCACACAAAGACTTGAATTAACAGTTCAACTCCTGTGCGTGAAAATTTGTGAGCTACCAAAACTTGGAAACTTGAATTATTTGCCATGCTCCCTCATGCCATGGAAATCTGAACCCCTTAACCCTGCCTTTGGGCCCCAAGTTTTGAAAAACTCAAATATGATCTTTGATTAGTCCGCCATAAACTGTAAGGTCAAAGCTAATGTGTGACCGACCGACCGACCAAATGACAACTTCTTGTCCTTCTCTTCCAAAAAGTATAAGGATCCCAATGTATGACCCAACTCATGTTATTTCCAATTCCAAGAAATAAATGACACACAAAGCTAACGCGCAAACACTATATACTTATATATAATTTGTCTTCATTCTCATGTGTGTTTTTCTAAGAACTTTGAAATATGACCTAGCTAGCCATTCAACTTGAAGCATTTTCCTATTGAGCACAAACTACTTAAAGATCCTTACAAACATCTTAAAGTCATGTTGGATTCACATTCAGAAAATAACCATCAATCAAACCATTCTTTCTTTAGACCCAACACACAAAAAAACAAATCTCAAAACCACCACCGCCCCAAATGAGAAAACAAGATTTCAAATCAACTTTGAAGTCCCTACATTGCCATTCTCATATCTAGTTTTTTAATAAAATTTCTCAAAGATTTGAGCTAGAGTCCCATAATAAGTAAATAGGTCATTATTTCCTCTCAGCCTCTTTTCATTCTTATTGTATTTTTTTATTACACTACAAATTTTTAGACTACAAAGATTGCCAAACTTACATCATCAAATTTAGGCAGCATCCACAGCAAACGCCTTGGGTGAACCGGCACCCACATTGGGACCACAGTAAAAAATTCCTGAATTTTTAAAGGTTGCTTCTAACCATGGTAAATATCCCAGCCAAAGACTAAATCAAAGGTCTCAGAGTCCAAATTGAAAATTTCCTAGCTTGAATATAGTCACTAAAAGGCCTCACTCACTAAGGGCAAAGTACCAGAATCCAGTGTGGGTGCTGGACCCTGGTTTACACTGGCCATACTTTGTATGTAAAAGATTTTAATTTTTTCTAGTTGGTAAAACTAATTTTCCATTCCACACCTCCAGAGTCTAGCGGTCAAACTTTGGATATTATGGGCCACAGTTCCGGCGTGCAAGAAGTAGGTTTTTTTTGACCGACGGGTAAACAGCTGGGGCTGAGCGACCGGCAGGAGGGACTTCTTCTTCTTCTTCTTCTTTTTTAGTCCCTTCTGAGGGGCGACGTCCCTGACGAACTGCTTCGTGGGTTACGACGTGAGCTCCGGCGGTGGGACCTTTGGTTTTGTGTGTGCGTGGATGGTGTCCCCACACAAACACAGCAATTAGGATTAGCTTTAAAAGGAAGCCAAGTCAGTGCAATTCCTCAAACAAGTCTCCCAATTCTTCTTCCTCTCCTCTCGGTCTTCAGTCTCTCCGTGTTAGACGTCTGCGCTGCTGCTGCTGACGCCTCTGTTACACTGTTACGCATTTTCGGCGGCTTTCCTCTTTGCTAATTGTCTTCTCCGTTGCTTTTGCGTTTTTGCTTCTCTCGCAAGTTTTCCAGTTTTGACGTTCCCAAGTGGAGAATCTACAATTTGGACCTTTGGCTAAGTTGGCTTATTTACAGAGAGAGTGTCATTTGTGACTGAGTTCGCTGAGGAGAGGAGAGAGGACAGGGAGTTCTGTTGTGTTTTGGTTCTATTTTGGGATTTTTGTGGGGGGAAATTTTGCGGGGGCTTTGGTCGTTCAATTTGGCGTGTCTTCTGGTTGAGCGCTGGATTGATTCTGCTATTTCAGGATTGGGGAGAGAGATTTGTTAGGTTCAGAGAGCAGACTTTTTATTCTGTTTTTTTCCCCTCGAGATTGGGAGTTGCGAGCTGTTGTTGAGTGCGGAGAAGATGGGATCCGAGGAGAAGACACGGATTGCTGACCTTGAGAGCGGCCTTTTGGATAGAGTTGCCGGAGGGAGTGGTGATTATTACGTGGGATTAGCGGAATCGCCAGAAGCAGCAGTGACAAATCGGGAGAGAAGAGCGTTGCGAATTGCGTCGACGGTTTTCATAACAATCTGTTGTTTCCTAGCGGCGTTGTACGGGGCAGTGAGTCTGTACCCGCGCATTGAGGCGCTGGTGACGAAGGGCGCAGTCCCTGGGACGTTTTCCTTGAATTCCCCTCTTAGCTCTGTGAATCTCCGGGGTGAGGAGGCTCTGCAGCAGCCGCACAGGACTTCGTACCATTACCAGCCTGCCAAGAATTGGATGAACGGTAAGCCAAAAGAATTGGTCCCCCCCTCCCATGGCCTTAGGATCCCCTATGTTTTCCGCATCTTGAGTCTGAGGAGAGAGAGACACACACAATGATGCCATACATGTGCTTGATCAACTGGAAACGATTTGTAGCGAGTTTCTCTCTGGATTGAAAAAACTGACGAAATGGGTTCTTGTTTGCTGTGGCATGTGTGGCGCGGTTGGACTTCTGATGGCTTGATCTGTAGATCCGAATGGTAAGCACCCATATTTCTCTGGAAGAATTTTCTTGGGTTTCTTTGTTTCAGAGATTCAGTTGCAATTCTTCCTTAAAAATCTAGAAGAGACCCATCAGTGGAAGAACCTTGTTCGAGCATAAAAGTATCGTTGCAGCAGCTCTTTTGAGGAATTTTCTCCAGTGAAGTGACCGAGCTTCTGTGTGTGTTTTTTTGTTTGCAGCTCCCATGTACTACAAGGGATACTACCATTTGTTCTACCAGTACAATCCTGATGCAGCAGTGTGGGGCCACATCGCTTGGGGTCATGCTGTCTCCACAGATCTGATTCACTGGCTCTACTTGGAAAATGCTTTGGAGCCTGATCAGTGGTATGATGCCATGGGAGTATGGTCAGGCTCAGCTACCATCGGGCCGGATGACGTCCCCTTCATTCTCTACACAGGTAAGGACTATGGAGGAGCGGCATATGCAGTAGTAGCAACATGTTTCTCTATGACAGTGGACACGCACCCTTCGTTTTCCTTCAAGAAAATATTCTATGTATTGGTCATAGGTTCCTGCACAACTCTGTTTGAGCCCACCACCTGGGGGGCTTCTTCTTCTCTGTTTGAGTTCTTCGCAATCGTAGCAGATTCTGTTGTATCACACACGCAAATCCCACCAGATCCTTGCGAGATGTCAACTACTACAGTAATCTTACCAGCAAAAATTGTGTTTGCGTGAGCGGGGAGAGATTTTGAGACTGAATATATTTAGTTGTTGTGTGACAGGGGGTTCTAATGAGACTGGTCACATCAATGAGCAGACGCAAAACATGGCAGTGCCGGCTGACCCCGAGGATCCGCTTCTCAGGAAGTGGGTCAAAGTGAAGCAGAATCCGATAGTGAAACATCCTGAAGATGTGGGCGAGCAGGACATGAGGGACCCAACAACTGCGTGGCGACTGAAAGATGGCAGCTGGGTGTTCACAGTGGGTGCAGTTGTAGGGAGTAGTGGCAGGGCGTTGCAGTACAAGAGCAAAGATCTTAATAAATGGGAGTTGCAAGACACTCTGTTGCACACGTTGCCTGAATCGGGGATGTGGGAGTGCGTGGATTTCTTCCCCGTAGATTACGACACGCCTTCTACGGTCTCGTCGGGCACTCAGAAATACGTCTTCAAAACAAGCATGGTCGCTGACAAGCACGACTACTATACGATTGGCACGTATGATGAAGATGCTCAGAAGTTTATTCCCGATGATCCCAAGCGCGATGTCGGGTCTGGATTCCGCTACGACTACGGCAAGTACTACGCCTCCAAGTCGCTCTATGATCCCGTCAAGAACAGACATGTTGTCTGGGCCTGGGTGAACGAATCGGACACTGAAGCCATGGACATCGCCAAGGGATGGTCCTCCGTTCTGGTAAGGATTGGTCTCCCCTCCCAACTGTCTGTCATGGACTTGAAGGAATTGTGCAGTATCTCGATGTTCTGCTTGAGCATTCCTCACGGATTCTTGAGGATCTTTTAGCATCTCTCACTGATTTTTGAGGGTTTTTTAGCACTTCTCACTGATACTCTTGAGGAATTTTGATCATTTATCACTGATTTTTTAGGGTTTTGTCACTGACATTCTTGAGGATTTCTCACTGGTTCTTGAGGAAATTTTTAGCATTTCTTACTAGTTCTTGAGCATTTCTCACTGACTCTCACTGATAATTTTTGAGGATTTTGTTTCTCACCAATTCTTCTCTGTTTGCAATTTCTGCAGGGAATTCCAAGGACTGTTACCCTAGACAGCAAGACGGATGTTAGCCTTATACAGTGGCCAATTGAGGAAGTGAATGCACTGAGGGGGGCAAAGGTGTCAATGACAGATTTGCAGCTTGATGCAGGTGCTGTTGTGGAAGTGGAGAGTGCTGCAGGTGGTCAGGTGAGAGCACAAAAAATTCCAGAATTGAAAGGACTTTGTCTTACATCCCATCTCAGTATTTTCTATTGCAGTAAAATGAATTTTTCTTCAGGAATTCAAAAGAGGCTTATTGTAAGTAACTTTTTAAAACATCCATCAAAACCTTCCAAGTTTTCAACACTCTGACACTCATTGTTTTGTTGATTGAATGGGTTGATGTGCAGTTGGATGTTGAGGTAGTTTTTGAGTACCCAAATATATCAGCTGTGGGTGTTGTAGAGGAAGCCAACTTCAATGACAATTTCGATTGCAGTCAAGGTGGATCTGCACATCGTGGTGTCCTGGGACCTTTTGGTTTGCTCGTCTTAACAGACAATGATTTCCAGGAACAAACCGCTCTCTTTTTCTATCTTGCACATACAAACGATGGTCAATGGACCACAAGATTTTGCAGTGACCAGAGCAGGTAATATTTCAGTTCCAATAAAATACTCACTTTATCTTTTATCGCCACAGTCTCCTGTTCTTCTTGAAGTCTATGACAATGTAACATACTGCATTCCTGGAGGAAATATACAGAATATGGAGAGAAAGGAAGGAAACTTGATTGGTTGCAATTTGTATTGTGCAGATCATCCTTGCTACAAGACATTGACACCACAGTCTACGGCAGTCATGTGAAAGTTCTGCCCACAGAGGATTTTCTGTCAGTCCGTGTACTTGTGAGCTTCTCACCCCTCCCTCAATTCCCTCTCTCAGAAGTAAACAAATGCTTGCAGCCATGATGAGAATATCTACCTTCTGAAAAAAAATTCTTTGGGGTGTATTTTAGTATTGCAAGATTGCTTTGAATCTGGAATACTCTTGCTCTCTTGTCTTTTCCATGGCTGCTAACAGGAACCTGTTCTTCATTTCCCTCCAGGTTGACCGTTCAATAGTGGAAAGCTTTGTGCAAGGTGGGCGGATGGCAATCACTTCAAGGGTATATCCAAGAGTGGCAGTTGACAACCTTGCAAACCTCTATCTCTTCAACAACGGCACAACTCCTGTTACTGTACGAAGTGTGGATGTGTACCATATGACGCATGTCGTAATGCATCCTATTTAGCCAGTGCACATCACAGTGCTGTGCGCTTCCTCCTTTCTCAACCAGAATTGATCATCAACTACACCTTAATTTGTCGTCCTTGAACAGGGTGGTTATATTGGGATGGAGTCTTTTTAGTGAATTTACTTTTCCTCTAGCGGTTTAGTAATTTCATGCGCTGCAACAACAGCAGTGGGTAGCATGACTCAAATGATGACATTCATCATTAGACTTTGCAACTATTGAATAGAGTTGCTCCATACAAATTTCACACTAGGGTGTAAAATCCATTTGTTGGATTTTGCACCATGTGTACACTAAACAATGTTCCCTATTTTCTGTAAGTCAGAAAATTGCATACACCAAATTAATGTGTACATTAATATGAGGGCTGGCAACCTTTGCCAATTAATTTTACTGCAGTATGATCTTTTTCACATGATTTTCTTAATGCTCATTTCAAAACTATTTCAATTTGTTCTTATAAAGCTGCTTATTGACAATTCTTACATAAACTCTGTTCACACATGTAAATTTCTAGTTCAGAGTGGTTTTCAACAATAAAATGACCTGAAAGTAAAACTTCTCATAACTGTTTTCAAACTTCCAAGCTGCTAATTATTTATGAAATATTTTGCATGTACATTGTTCATCAAAAGGCAGAAAATTTTGGAAATTCTTTAAGTGCCATTGAATTGTTGAATAATGAACGCTAATAGAATTGGCACAATAGATCGAACACTGTGAAAGAGGTGGTTAGGGCATGCAGGGAATGGCAGATGATGCGGCAGGCAGAGAATATGAATGGGCAGAAGAGAAATTACATAGTAGCTAGTTTGCCAATGTTTTTTTTAGGGTTGTGTTGAATGCAACAGGTCCTCTACCAGAGAGTAAGAGTGGCAAAAAGTATGTGAGGTTAGTAGCCTTCAGCAGGTCCTCTACCAGGGATTAAGAGTGGCAAAAAGTATGGGTTAGTGGCCTTGGACTGCTCCTCTAAATGGGTTCAAGCTAAAACAGTTTTGGGACCATGGAGCTTTGTCTGGTGCAAAAAACTTTCAAGAGTGAGCATATGTATGTTTGGGATGCCACATTCTGCCACCAACAATGGAAGCAAATGGGAAGGGGAATTGGTAGATTTTTGTCAGGCAGATGGGATTGAACACCAACACACAGATCTTACCCATCTGCAATGCAATGGTATGGTAGAGCATATGATTCAAACCTGAAGCACAGGTTGGCAACTGTGGACACTGCCCCAAACTATAAGCACCCATCTGCAATGCAATGGTAGAGCATATAATTCAAACCTTGAAGCAAAGCTTGGCAACCATGGCCACAGCCCCAAAGTATGAGTGAAACTAAAACTATACATTGCCCAAAGTTTTGTTTGGATACCAATGCGGCAGTCAGTCCAGCATAAAATTTTCTACATACATGATTTTGATGGGAAGAAATGCTTGCCTTGAAGATATATAATTTGACATAAAAGATGAGTAAGGTGTTGGTATGAAGAGGGAGGTGACCAATTTGCAACCTAGATAATGCAACAGATGCTCATGTAACATATGCATGCTTCAATTCTGAAAAAAAAAAGTGGTTTGAGGCACAGAAGAGGCAAAAGAAACCATATACAGTAAGGAAAAAGGAACAACTGTTTGCTAGCCTGGTGCCCCACAAGACATGGGTGGAAGATTCGGAAGCTTAGAAAGAAGGGTTTGGAATTGTCTTGGGAGTGTCTATATCAGTTTGTAGGACATATCCTTGATAGTGTGCACTCTCAACAGACTAATGAAGAAGGGAGAGTGTATATTACAAGATTTTGATGGACATGTGTGGGAGCACTCAGGAAGAAATATCCCAATTTTGGGGTTAGGGCTTAGCTTTATCCCAGTGTGAAACTTGAATGAGTTTCTATTGTGAGGGGCAGAAATGAGGCAACAAGGGGGGTGGTACACATGTAACACTGAATTAGGTTACTCATCACTGTTGTTTCTCAAATTTTGATGGCATAGGTGAGTAATCAAGAAGGGTGATCAAGATTGCTGATTAATTTTGATGGCTATACTGAGTTATGAAGGTAATTAATTTTTGAAGAGGCTTATTGAGGAAGGTTTTGCATGGATTATGGACGCTTCTAAAGAAGGATCCTAGGATTTCCTTAACCATGGATCCGAATAAGGAATCAATGGAAAAGAAGAAACTAAGAAGGACAATATGAGGACAATAGACAATCTTTTTGTGTGAGAGAGTAGGGGTTCGCACACCATGAACCTTGGGTTGTGGAGTGAAGTAAAGGAATGGCCCATGTCAACATGGATAGGATGTAAAGAGCTTCAATGTACTTGTTTTGAAGTTTTGAGTTTTTGGCAAAAGTCAGGAAATATGTGTGTGTGTGTTTTTCTTTTTTATCAAAATTTTGTGTGAGATGGCATGCTTTTGTGATTTTTCTTTTGTTGCAATTCTATAGACACATGTGCCATCTTATCATGGTGTCTTGAATGGATGGGATCAAAGTTGAGAGCTGCTGAGAAAATGACTAGGAGTTGAAGGTCAAAAAGTGGGTATAATCTTGGTCACGCTAGTAAAGAAAAAGGAAATGGGGCCAAATGTAGGTATAGAGAGACAAAGTAAAAAGAGAACAAGTTTGAGGTGATTAAATTGAGAGGGTCAATAAATCTTAGATAGGTGATGGTTATGGCTCGATGTGATTTAGGACTTTTAGCATCGTGCAAAGAGTGTCGGATAAACAATATGGTCAGCCACTTTGAGTGAGGTAATTACATTTTAAGATAGAAAGTTAAGTTTAGAAAAAGAACTCAAGATGAGTTGTTGGGTTTAGGTGAAAGAAGCTTCAACACCCTCCATTTTTATATTGAAGCTAAGTTTGAAATTTTTTCTTATTAGATGAGGGATAGGTTAGAAATAATCTATGTAAGGTGAGACATGAGATTACAAGATAAGTTTATGAATTACAATAGAGTGATTTAATAGTGAGAGCTTTCAAAGGTGACTAAAATACGAAGTGGATCTTGTAAATTACCAGTTTTGTGAATCTTGATTACATTAGCTTTGACCTTGATGATGCACAAGTAGGAGATGTGATGGTTAGCATTGTGCATAATGGTTTTTATAGACAAGCTACAATTTGGATCAATGTTGATAATGAAGACAAAGGACAAAAAACACCTAGGGAGATTTTGATTAAGCATTACTTCACGTTTAGCACCCATTCACCTAAATGCATAGTCGGGATTTACAAGCAAGGAGATTTTGTTCCATGTGTTGATGACATCTAAATAGTAATTGGTGTGGGACACATATTTGGAAATCTGTGGTTTTCCAGGCAACTTTGGAAACAAGTTTTAATGTGGGAGATTGGATTTTGTGCACTAAATCAATAGGAAGGAAAGCTAAGATGATGTGTTAGGGTTGACACATGAGCCAAATGAAGCTCTAACATGGAGATCCATGTCAATTGATGAGGTTTTGTATGAAAGAAAGTTGTGAGCCTAGTGGAGAGTTGTTAATTATGGAGGACTAAAATAATACATCACAAAGGGAAGTAAGAAGTTGGCCAAAAATGACTAGCCCACAAGGATTAGACTAACTATTTTCTGGAAAAGAACATGAAGGTATACAAGAGTGGCATGAAAATCTAGAAATAATAGTAGATGTGCATAATCTCAATGTTGACAACTTATTCAATTAGCCAATTTGAATTTAAATGGTAAACTAAGGAGTGTTCAAGTGTTTAAACTTGGCTCCTTTGGATTGGATATCTCTATGGGGACTTATGGTTGCAAAATTCAAAGTTGTGGATGACAATGAAATTTTCATGAAATTGAAACCATACCTCAAGTAGTGAGTGGCGACATATATAGTGTAGTTGGAAATATATTTCCCAAAAGGGAAAACCATAGAACCCAAACAAAACTAAAGATTTTTTAATTAGGTTGCACCTTGAAATTCAAAAAATTTAAGCATGAAAGAATTTTTGTGATCTAAAAAAATTATGAAGGCTACGGAATAGGTAGAAAAGGTTTGAGGGTCAATGGGAGAAACCAAATTCGAACCTTGATATAAAGAGTAGGAGGAATCTAAAACATTTGAAAGTGTTGTGAAATGTCAATCAAATGTTTTGAACACAACTTTAATCAATTTTTAAATAATGTGTATGAAGTTGAATTTGGGTTGAAAACCTTAGGTGCAAGGACATCCATGGGATGCACAATATGCAATGTAGTTCAAGTTTTGGATCAAGTAGTTCAACATGATGTCCATAGAATGTAAGGTTGTCATCATGTATGTGTGTCCATTATGATGCAATGGATGCATCTAGATGTAGACGCAACCTTGCATCATGTCAATATAGGGTCAACTTGGGTCAACCTAAATCAAATGGCATCTTGGGTTACCCAAGGCAAGCTTACAAGCGATCGAAACTAGAGCCATTTCAGTTGTTGTAAACCTTGTGGTGATTGAAATGTGTTTTGATCACCATAAAAATCTAGTTGCCAAAACTTCAATCACCACAAGAATTTAATTGCTAGGTTTTTGGTCACTATAAGAATTTGGTTTCTAAAAATATTAAATTACATTTTTCATTAAGGTTATTGTGTGAATATTTCATGATAAGGATAATGAAAGTATTGCTTAAATGCTTTATCATGGCCACAAAATGTGCTAACCCTATTATATGAAGGAATTACTTATTTGGTTTGTAGTAAATGTAATCCATTCGTAATGGATGGGGTATTGTGTGCAACATGGCATAAGATTAACCCAAAATCTACAAATCCCAAAATTAGTGATCAAAATTAAAATAAGTGGATTGATTAAAAATGTTCAAGTAACCACATTACAAAAAGGATGGTGACAAAAATATATCATGTTAAATTAATCTATAATGGTTCAATACCAAATGGTGCATACATGCACTAAATCTATATCTATAATTATTTTTTCAAGGAGGCTGAACTAGAAGGAATGCCCATATTGGTGCAATATTTTGCTGCTTCTACAATGCATGACACCTAAAGCAACTTGTAAAAAAGTTTGGTGGCCAAATTTGGGTCAAAAATTTCACCATAAATCCGAAGAGTTATTTCAATTCGGGTTAGGGGATGTAGGGTTAGGGTTATGGAGTGGCGTGGCCTTTGCTCCTTTTGGCGGGCCCGTGCATAGGCATGCACAAGCCCATACTACTTCATCTTCACCCACATCTAATTCGCAGACAATAGTGACCACCATGGGGAGACTTAACAAACAAAAGCAACAACTCAAGAGATTAGCTAAGGCCAGGCAAGCACATCGCGACAAAGATGAGTCTGGACGTGAGGAGGAGGAGGAGGTGACTATGTTTGATGGCAAGACGACTATTGATGTTGATGTTGACGTGCTTGGCGAGGACGTTGTTTGGCAAGAAGAAGAGCTTGAGTTTGAGGATGTGGAAGAGCCTAGCGAGGACGAAGTGGAGCAGGCGCAAGGACGGTTGGAGGAGTTGTGAGTCCAGTTGGAGAGCAAGTGGCTTGCTCGTTACATGGGGAACTCGGAACGCTCAAATTGCCGACATCACCAGAAGTAGAGGAAGGCAGTTGTTGGGACCAAGAAGCTGACCTCGTTCTTTGCGCCTATCGCCAACGATGACAGTAGCAACAGTGATAGCAACAACGAAGACGATGAGCAACAGGACACTGATGATGATAGTAGTGAAGACAAAGAGGAGGCGACCTATAAATCCTTGTGGCCAAATATGGGCAACCCTAACCAAATTTGGACAAAAGTCATCAATTTCGACCGGCAATATCTCTGCCAAAAAAAAAGATTTTGACAAACGGGTTGCGTAATTTTGTTCAACATGTGAAGTATTGCATAAATACGCCGAATTTTTGGGGTTACACGTTGTGTGGGAAGAATATTTAAGTTCAACATTTGGGGTTGCCTTTAGGTGTCATGCACTGTATAACTTATGCTACATGGTGATGAGTAAATAGTTGATGATGCTCAAACGCAAGTCGAATTGCATTTGCAATACAAGCCTTTTTTGTTGTGCACTTAAGCCTAACACAAGAAAACAAAAAAAATTTACATTTCCATGTTTAGATGCAAACAATGTTTTTAAAAAACAAATATAAGTATGGAAATATACCACCCATTAATGATTTCAGAATCATGATACTTGGATATTGCATCCATTTCTTTGGCTTTCAATTATGTTTATTGGACTCCAATGTCTAATTCCAAGCACCCCATGCAACTTTCAAAGGGTTTTCATAGGCAATTATGCTTGCCCGAATTGTTTCAACAAGGTTCTCGTCCTTCTCAAAGCGCGCCCATGCACTTTTGTGGGATGAACCCCACCCCCCATGTCAAAATCCCAATGATGTCCAATAAGATCTCAGAGGCTAAACATACCAACAAAGGCCATTTAACCTATTCCATTTGTTGTGTTTGGGCTTAGAGTTCATCCCATTTAACTCCACTTTCTTTTTCGTTCTATCAAAAGCCTTTTTTTCATTCCACTTTTGCCTTGCATGTGGGTTGCTCAAAATTTGAATGTTCATAACATGGTGATTTTGTTCTCTTGGTCCCCCAACACAAATATAATGACGACCAAATTTGCCTATATTCATGCGAAGCCCGTGTTTATTGTCCAAATGTTGACAAAGTAACCATTTAACCACATAAGTGTCAATGCATCATTGATTTTGCATTTCCACCTTGACCTTTCATGCACCCAATCTACATCTTTCATTGCATGATTTAGTGATACTTCTACTTGATCACTTTCATGTGAAGCCAACAAAGCCCCTACAAGAACAACATTCAAAATCAAACCAACAAATAATCCTTAAAAATGATGAAAGTATTCTAAACAAGCCAACAATAAAAACCTACAAAATATGAAGGTATTGCAAACAAACCAACAAGAAAACCCTACACAATATGAAGGTATTAAATATAAAGTAGCAAGAGAATTCTAAAAGTATGAAGGTATAACAAACTAGCAAATAAACATTAAATACAAGGAGGGCATTGCAAATAGGCTAGTAATTAAAACCTTCAAACAATGAAGATATTGTTTGGAAAAAACTGGGGAAAAGAATACCCCAGCCCCATTCTCAAATAGAGAATGAACATGGGGTTTAAGGTTTGGATTGGGACTTCTTATTTGTAATGTGTTGCATTACACTCTTTTAAACCCTATCATGTGAAATGTATCATCCATCACAACAAATTTACTTTCAAGAATAGGAATGGGATTAAGCCTTTAAGCTCGTCGTCATCTTCTAAATTTGAAGAAAAAACCAAGAGATGATGACAAGCCTCTTGGCTTGTTGTTGTGTTCTAAACCAAAAAAAAATGCAAGAAACGACAATGAGCTGGGAGGTTCATTGTCGTCTTCTGCAATTGAAGCAAAATAAACAAAGATGACGATGAGTTGGGATCTTGGCTTCTCATTGTCTTTTGCACTTGAGGAAAAAAAACCAAGAAATGACGATGAACCTCTGAACTTATTGTTGTCTTCTACACTCGAAAAAAATTATGCAATAAATGACAAGAAGCTAGGAGGCTTGTAATTGTCTTCTGTAATTAAAGCAAAACAACCAAGAACAACGACGAGCCAAGATCTCGACTCATTGTCATCTTCTACAATTGAAGAAAAAAATGTACGAAAATGACAACGAGCCAAAAGGTTTGTTGTCGTCTTTTGGTTTTATTCCTTAGTTGAAAACAACAATGATGAGTTGGGATCCCAACTCATTATTGTCGTTGTTTTTTTTCCTTTAACTACAGAAGATGACAACAAGCCTCTTGATTCATCGTCATCTTTCGTTGTTTTTTCTTTAACTATAGAAGATGGGAGGCTTGTTGTCTTTTGCATTTTTTTTTAAATTGTAAAAGACGATGACGAACCAGGAGGCTTGTTGTCATCTTTTACAGCTAAAGGAAAAACAACCAAGGATGACAACAAGTCATGATCCCAATTCATCATTGTCTTTTGCAATTAAGGAAAAAAACCACTAAGAGATGATGACAAGCTAGGAGGCTTGTCATCATCTTCTGCAATTGAAGAAAAACAATCAAGGATGAGAACGAATCAAGATCCTAATTTGTCACCATCTTCTGCAAGTGAGGAAAAAAATTAAGAGACAACAACAAGCCTTTCGACTTTTTGTCGTCTTTTACAAGTGAGGAAAAAAAAAAAAGAATGATGACAAGCCGGGAGGCTTATCGTCATTTCTTGTAACCTAACAAAAACCAACATCAAGGTTTTTTTTCTTAGGTTGCAAAGGACGATGACAAGCCAAAAAGCTCATCACCCTCTTCTGATTTTTTGTGTTTTCTTCGTTTTTTTCTTAAGTTGCAGAAGACGACAAGGAGTGGGGAGGCTCATCATTATTTTCGGCAATGCAAAAAAAAGAAAAGACAAGGACAAGGTGTGTTCGTCATTATTTTCTACCCTAGTTTCATAAGAAGATGAAAAGACGACAACGAACATTGCATTCGTCATCATCTTCTACCCTAATCTTGTAAGAACAACAAAAGATGAAAACAAGTGTAGCATTTGTAATCATCTTCTCTGGAAGGGGACAAGAGTAAAAAAGAAACAAAGAAAAAAAAAGGCCGATTGTACACTTACTTGCCATAGATGCACATGTTATCTTTTGGAACAACGTTTTCGACAACACCATTTCAACAAAGTCTTCTACAACACCGCTTCAACACCGCTTCTATAGCACCATCTTTTGCAACACCGCTTCAACATTGCCTTGGCAACATCGTCTTCTACGACATTGCTTCAACATTGCTTCTACACTTTGATTTTTGTAATGGCGTTTAATTATGCTTTGATGTTACAACAATATTAAATTGGTATGTTGTAGGAGCACTTGGTTCCTAATCACTCCTAATCACTTAACAGCTCCTTTGCTCCTTTGACTACGCTAAAGTTTCGACTACAACAATGCTCCTTGTCTCCTACAAACTATAACGGTAAGGTTTGAGGAGTGGCAAGGTTCAGGGTTTTTGGTAGGGTGGAGGTAGGTAGTTGGGTTTGAAATGCTTGGGCAGTTGAATAGATTTGTTTTATGGGTAGCCTTGAAGTAAGCGAAGGGGGAAAAAAAAATGATTCAACCTCAATGCCTGCAGCAGATCTAATAATTGGGATGAACTTGGGTTCATCCCAAAGAGAACTGGTGCAGTCATGGGGCTGGGTCATTCTGGCCATAATGGTCAGTTTATTCATGTTTGGCTGACATTTCGCTTGAGCCCACTACTGTTCTGTCACAAGTACATCCCACGTACTCTCTCTCTCTTTTGAGTGGCTCCTCCTCTGAGTGGGAGACTACAGAAGCATGGAGAGTTCATTTGGTCTCCCATTTTCAGGAGTATTTCCTCTTTGAACAGTTGCTGGTTTGGAAGGAACGGCATTCAAAGTCGGGGCTAGAGTGAACCAGCACCCACAGTGCACCACTGAGAATGGATGGTGAGTGGTCAGTACACAGTTTCCTGTTCGGTTCCAGTCTCTAGGTAACAACAGTAGTTAGGCCACTTTATGTCCTGTTGCAGGTAGTCACTTACTTTCCTAACTATCTCCCTACACACAGGACCTCCTTCTTATAAAATAGGCTACAAGAAACCAGATATTAACTAAGTTGTGTTTTGTCCACAACTGAGACATTACTGGGCATCTAATGGATGGTGCAATAGTGGATGCTGGTTCATTATGGCCCAGAGCCAGTTTGCTGGCACCAAAACGTCATGTGCTAGGGCAGAGACATCAAGCAATGAGCTACTTGTTATTTACAAGTCTTGGAAGCTATTCTCAATGTACCCAACGCAACGATGGAAGTAATGCTTTTACAATTACTTTGACGCCTTTCAATGTTCCTTCTTTGACTTGTGAGAACTCCCTACATTATAATTTACACTTTATAATAATGTAGGTAGTAAGTTGAGGTAGTAAGTTGATAAGTATCATAGACAAGTACCAAATGAATGTGCTTTCTATGTAGGAAGTAAGTAGGTGAGGTAATTTGTGGCTACTACGTAGAGAGATACATGTCAATGGTTAGTACACAGTTAACCACCACGGGTACATAGTTAACCACTGCTGCTAGCCTCGCGACATGGATACAAGGAACAAGTGTTCTCTGTTCACACACCATCTATCATCCTGCTGCCTGCACGGTGCCCTGGAGGCTGGTGGGTGGTGGTTCACTCTGGCCCGAAGACAGTGATACAGGAAGTGGGCAGGACATAATTGGTGCAGAGCTGGATCCCCATCTTTCTACTGGTGGGTGCTGGTTCAATAAATCTTTGGTTTCACCTTGGTAACCAATTCTGTAGGAAACAGGTTTCATATATACGGAGATTGGTAGGAAAATAGTAGCTACTAGGTAATTAGATGGTTTATACATAGGTAAGGGCTGTTTTTACTACCTACCTACTAACAACCTGCTTGTGGGTTTTCAGTGGGTAGGTAGGAGAAAAAAAACAACTGAGCTAACCACCATGGTTAGCTAAGGAACTGGAACTTAACAGAAAACTGTTTCCTGACCACTTACCATTCATTCTTCATGGTGCACTGGTGGGTGCTGGTTCACTGTGGCCCTGCCGGTCCTGCCTATCACTGACCATGAGATTGCATATCTTTTAGTATTTGTTGTACCGTCTTCTGGACCGGCTGTTTAGGCTTTTTTTTCCTTCTTAATTCTGCAAAACATGCCCCCCTTTACGGAGATTGAGGCAGGTAGATTCTGCGACGTTCTTAAGTGTTCCCTCCTATATTTTCAACGGTTCCCTATCAATTAACGCCATGGAGCGGGCCATTAGTGGCGCATCCTGCCAGGAGAGAAAAATATCTTAAAGAACCAAATTACTTAAAAACTATATCAGTACCAAGTTGAACCCACACCCTTTCTCAGACTTCTGGAATCGTCACATTGGCTTTGACCATGCAATCAGTTACTGTTTCACAGCAGAAGGACACATTGTATTCAGCGGATGGGCACGGCACCTTGAGCGAGTCAGCACGCCAGCACCCACGTTGGTACCCTGGTAAAATCCCAAAATTCATTTATATTATTTCTAAATTGTACAAATATCCCATGCTTAGACTAAAATTTCAGGGTCTCTGAGTTCAAATCTAACATTTTCTGGGCTTAAATATGGCCACTAAGAGGCCTCGATCATGACTCAAAGAGGTGAAGGTACCAACATGGGTGCTGATTCACCCTGGCCCAAGCACTGCAATCAGAGAGGAGTGTTTCCCAGTGATTGTCCAGAGGGAGGAGTGCAATCATCGTGACAAAAGGACGACTGCACATACATATTATTTCTATGAAATGAAGGTAGTTGGTTTCGTGGAAATCTCCAAATAGCCTCAAGTTTCCTTATCGACAAACCGCGTGCACCATTGCACAACACGAGGAAATACATCTGGCTCCCTCTTCGGTCAAGTTAGAATCTAGATTGGAGACCGCACTCACACCCAAATTGTCATAAGTTCTCATGTTTATAGATCTGGGCTTGCCCTCAAGCTGCTCGCTGGTGTAACGGTTTTGCACATGCCAAATCGTATTCTGGACTGGCTTGCTGATGATCGCTTTCACTTTACACGAATTTTTTGTATGTGCAATTCAGCCTGCTTTAATGGCAAGGTCGGTCCACTTCCTAGTGCTAGCAAGAAGTATACGTTAGTCGAGAAAGCTGGTTCAAGGAAGCGAAAGAAAAACCAACGAAACTCTCCCAGGTATCTGTTTCCCACCAGCATGCATTTTAATCCCCAAACTCGGTCGGTCCACTTCCTATTGTTGCCAAGAATCAGTGCTCACCATAAAATTTGTTGCCCGTGATTGTTTGCAGAAGCTTCTTAGCATGAAAACGTTTCGTGACCTCTACTGTGTTGAGCAGAGGCAGCTTATGTATGGTGTGATGTTGTAGAGCAATATCATTGTGATATTTCTTTTGCAGCAGTTGTTGGAAAATGGAACCGAACCCTAGGGATGAAGAGCTGGGCACGAAGAGCCTGCCTTCTAGCTGCAAGGACGCTTGAGGGAAACAGATTCCACCAGAGCCTCCCCATTCAACATGATCAGCTGGATTGGCGAAAGAACTCATCAGTCAGAGATAACCATGGTCGAACAAGAACAGAAAGGAGGGAGAACGTCAACGATCCCTCGACAATCCTTGATAACCCGAGTTCTATTGAGACACCCATCTGTTCGGAGCAAGAGCATCAGCTGATATTGCTTGAACCTGACCCAATACGAGAGGTAACCTTTGATGGCCTTTTTGTGCTGTCTTCTCTTGCTAAGAGCTCCTTGTTTGGTTCATTTCGGTGTTTCCTGCCCTTTGTGGTCCCCTTTCTTCGTGGCTTCGTCTGTAACTTCCATCGTTTTCGTGAGGTTCTTATTACTGTGTTGTCTGTCTGGTAGAAAGTAGAAACCAGCGTTGCACGGTTGGCGGTAGGAATCGCCAGTTCCCCTTAGAAAGAACCGAACTAGAATCTGGTCTGATTTTCAGAACTGAAACCGGCGCTTAATTATAGGACCTGGAATCGGGTATTGTTTATGTCTGGAGCCCGAACCGGGATCAGAACAGAGACACAAGTTTCTGAAGAACCAAGGGGTATTACTCGGAGTTTAACCAGTAATCACCCCTCACTTCCAGTTTGGGCTACTAAGAACCAAACCGGAATTGGATCTGATATTCAAAACCAAAATCAAATTTCATTAAGAACCAGAATTCTGATTCTATTTATGTCTGAAACCAGAACTGTGACAGTTCTACTTATTTTTTAGAGCTGGAATCAGATGTTCTTGATAAGAGTAAATAAACTTGTACACTGGTAGAAACCACTGTTGGGCAGTTCTTTTGATTTTGTGAAGAATTGTGTTCTGGGTTTTCTAACTGTTAGAAATCAAAGAACCTTCAGTTCTGGGTTCTTGAATTTTTTTAGAATCACAGAACCTCTGGTTCTAGTTCTTCAATATTTCCAGCATCACAGACCCTTTTGGTTCCAGGTTTTTTTTGAATTAAAAAACTGTTGGTTTTCATGAAATAACTGGCAACAAACCAAACAGGTTAGTAAGTTCTTTGATTTTTAAATAACCCCAATGAAGGGTCAAAACCAGTTCTGTGATTTTTTAGAACCTCCAATCAAGGGTCAACACCAGTTCTTCGATTTTGAGAGCCATCAATCAAGGGCACACATATATCTTATCCTTGTCAATCCCAGCTTTCAAAACATGAGAACTATCCAATGCTGGTAGAAATCAGTGTTGGGTGGGTATCACCAAACCCCCCTCGGTTTCAGGTCTTCAATTTCAAAATTGTGATTCTCAAAAATTAAAGAACGTGTTCAGATATATAACCATGGTTCTCAAGCAATCAAAGACTCAAAGCTGATATATATCTGTGATTTTCAATAAAATTAAAAACTGATCAATTAAAGTTCTACAAAACTACTGGGATTAACTGGTTGTTTCATTAAAATTGCAAATTCTTTCAGGTTTAAAAAAACCAGAATAGGATGTTCTTTGATTTCTAAAATCAAAGAAATCAGAACAAAAGTTCATTAACAAAATCAAATAACTGCCCAAGGGGGGCCAACACTGATAAAAACTCAAGTGGTGAATATCCCACTTTCTGGAAGATAAAATTGGTGGGGAGGTAGTGGGTATCTACTTAGTACTAAGTAAGTTAGTACCGATGTTATTCAACATAAACATGTAGTGATTGAAAATGTGAGAGAGCTTTAGTACTGATCACACTGATCCTTGAGTCTTCTTCCGTCTTCTAGTTTGGGATTTTCGGCCATTTTGTGCTTTGGTGGATCTGCTGTTGGACAATAGAGCCCCAAGGTTCCAGAGAAGTCGATCAAGTCTTATGGAAGTGGCCATTCTGGAAGTGGCCAGTCAAGATGCCCTTCCAAGGCACCAGAGATGCCAGTGACATAATGGTAAAAGATGTTCCCCAAGAGCCTTCTTCACCAAGGACAAAAACAAGGGGCAAGCCATCTCATCATCAATCGGAAATAACTATGGAACCAGAATTGGAAGGAGGGCAGAGTGGTGGTCCGTTGATAGTTGATCAGCCCAATTTTATTAAGACCCATATTTCTTTGTCTCAAGAGCAGAGGTTGACATCACTTGAACCTGACCAAATACAAGAGGTCAGTTTTGGTGACCTTGTTGCAAGTTCAAATTCAACTTACTTTGGTTTCACTTTTCCTTCTCCCTTTTTTTACAATAAAAAATTGTAACATAAATTTCATGGAGTCTTCCCTTTTCCCTTGAATTTGAAATCCCTCCAACCTTAATCATCACATGATCTTTTTCTCATTCAAGTTGACTTAATTGTAATTAAGGAAAAGATTACTTACACTTCGTGAAAATATTGAATGTAAAATATTGTCATGTTTTACAAAGTAATGATTTGAGACTTGTTTAAACTTGAAATTTGAAGATGTCTTAATGCCTACCAAGGTAGGTATTTGAGTTTGTTTTTAAGTTTCATTTGAATATGCAAAACGTTATAGTTGAATCCAGTATCAAGTTAAAGTTTACTGATTCAACAAAGGACATATAATCACACACAAACAATAAGAAACATGCCTTATTTCCTTGGTTGTTTTCTTGTGATCATGTGTTTCATGTTTATGTAGTATTGTTACTTTTGGTCTTTGCTGATACATGATGTGTATAATTTGAGGCAAAATTTGACATCTCTTCCATTGCCACAACCATGTGAGTTCATGCCCAAAAACTCACATGACATGAACAATTCAGAGGCATTGGATGGGTGTGATGTGATTTTGAAGGGTGAGCATACTTATTACAATGACTTGCAAGAGATAGAACACACTATTTTTTTGGATATTGCTTGCTACTTTTCTGGTTTGAAGGAAACTATTGCAATTCGAATATTGGACTTTCAATCACACTTGATTGGATTGCAAAGCTTGAAAGACAAATCAATTGTGGAAGTGAGCAAAAATGGAGAGATAACCATGCATCAACAATTGGAAGACATGGGACAAAAGATTGCAAAAACTATTGAAAGGAATAGATTATGGGGTTCAACAAAGGAAAAGTTACAAATTTTGCAAGAGAAAAGGTTAGTGCCATGGAAATGGATATTGGTCAACTTTTCTATTATAAGAATAGTGCAAAAAATATTTATATCTAAATGTTGAGTTTATTCTTTTGTGTTATTCATATGTTTAAATCTTCAATGTGATAGGTGGCACAAAGGTTGGAAGGCATGTCATTAAAAGGATATACAAAATTGCCTTCATCATTTTTTGAAAATATAAAGCTTCCCAACAAGGTTATTGGACATGACTGAAGTTTCAAAAAATATTTTGGAAGGCTTCATCCATCAACAACACCTACATACTTGCAATGGCTATGTTTTCAAAATTCTAAGATTGAAGAATTGCCAAACAATTTGGTTCATTGTTTTCATTTGTGTGTGTTGAATTTGGCAAAGTGATTCAAGTTGAAAGAGTTACCTATATCATTGGCCAACTAATTACCCTTCAAGAATTAAACTTGTCGATGTGTTCTAACTTTAAAAAATTACCTACATTTATTGACCAATTAATTGCTTTGCAAAAATTTGATATGCCGGGGTGTTCTAAATTATTGGAATTACCTTCAACTATCAGTCAATTAATTGCTCTTAATGAATTTGACTTATCAAAATGCTCTGAATTGAAAGGGTTATCTACATCAATTGCCAAATTAATTAACCTTCATGAATTTGATTTGTCATTATGCTCTAAATTGAATTAGTTGCCAATATCTATTAACTAATTTATTGGTCTCAAACATCTTAAATTGTCAAATTGTTAGGAATTAAAAATCTTGCCTACATTTACTAATCAAATGATTGTTTTCCAACAACTTGATTTGTCAAATTGTTCTAAATTGGAAGAATTACCTAGATCTATTGAACAATTGAATACTCTCCAAGAATTTGATTTATCAGGGTGTTCTGGATTAAAACAACTAGCTACATCTATTGGCCGATTGATAACATTAAGAAAGTTGGATTTGTCAGAATGTTCTGAATTGTAAAAGTTACCTACCTCTATCGGTCAATTGATTACCCTTCAAATTTTTTATTTATCGAGGTGTTCTAAATTAAAAGAACTACCTACATCTATTGGCCAATTGATAGCTTTGCAAAAGTTGGATATATCAAGGTGTTTTGAGCTGAAAAACTACCTACATCTATTAGCAAATTGATTGCTCTTCAAGAGTTTGATATGTTAAGGTGTTCACATTGAAAGAACTACTTCCATTTATTGGCCAATTAATTGGTCTCCAAAAGTTCAATTTGTTAAGTTGTTCAAATTTGCAAGAAATACGTACATCAATTAATCAATCGATTGTTCTCCAAGAGTTTGATTTGTCAAGGTGCTTCCAATTACAAAAAACACTTACATCTATTGGCCATTTGACTAATCTCCAAGAGTTGAATTTATCGGGATGTTCAAAGTCAAAAGAGTTATCAACATCAATTGGTCAATTGATTATGCTTCAAAAGTTTGATTTGTGAGGGTGTTTAAATTTGAAAAAACTACATACATCTATTTGAATGTATCAAAATGCTTTGAGTTGCAAGGATTATTTATGTCTATTGATCAATTGACAAACCTCCAAATTCTTGATTTATCATAATGCTTTAAATTGAAGGAACTACCTTCAACTATTAGCAAATTGATTATTTTTCAAAAATTGAATTTGTCAAAATGTTGTCAATTAATTGAGATACAAACATCTATTGACCATTTGATTAATCTTCAAGAGCTTGATTTGTCAAGGTGTTCAAAATTGAAAACATTACCTTCATCTATTGGCTAATTAATCAGCCTCTAAAAGCTTGATTTATCAAATTGTTCAAATTTGGAAGAGATACATGAATCTATTTGTCAATTGACTAAACTCCAAGAGTTTGATTTATCAAAGTGTTTTAAGGTGAAAATCCTACCTACATCTATTGGTAAATTGCTTGTCCTTCAAGAATTGGATTTGTCATGGTGCCTTGAGTTGGAAGAACTACCTTCATCAATTGGCAAATTGATTACTCTTCAAAAGTTGGATTTATCAGGGTGTTCTAAATTGAAGGAATTACCTACATCTATTGGCCAATTAGTTGCTCTTCAAAAGTTTCATTTATCGGGGTGCTCAAATTTGAAAGAATTACCTACATTTATTGGTCAATTAATTGTTCTTCAAGAGTTTGATCTATTTAGTGTCCTGAGTTGAAGGAATTACTCATATCTATTAGTTAAATGGTTGTTCTTCAAAACTTGGATTTGTCAAGGTGTTATGAGTTGAAAGAACTACCTACATCTATTAGTCAATTGATTGTTCTTAAAGAGTTCTATTTATTGGGGTGTTCGAAGTTGAGAGAATTGCCTACATCCATTGGTCAATTTATTAATCTTCAACATTTGGATTTATTGATGTGTTTTAAATTGAAAGAACTACCGATGTCTATTGGCCAATTGATTGCACTTGAACAACTTAATTTGTCACGATGCCATGAGTTGAGGAAATTACCTAGAAGTATCAACCAATTGATTACTCTTGACAGGTTTGGTTTGGTGGATTGCTCCAAATTGAAAGTATTACCTACATCTATTGGCTGCTTGAAAAAAACACTTGAAAATTCAATTCATTGGTGCAACTTGATTTTGTTTCCATAATGGACCCTTTCCCAATGAAGGTTGAAATACCTCATCAATTCAAAATAAGCATGGAACAAAAATTGGAAGAAAGGAATAACAATATTGATCGCTCAACCTTTGATAAGCCCATTCCCATTGAAACATTTGTCATTGCACCTCAAGAACACAAGCCAACACTGCTTGATCTTGACTCAATCATTCCAAAGGTAATTTTTCATCATGAGCTTATTTCTATTTTATTCAATCATTTTCCTTATTTGACTCTCTTTCCTCTTTCATTTTTTTCATTTTATGTTCTACTAACATTTTCTTCATGGCATATTTTTTAATGTTTTGTCCAACTAACCCAAAACATGAGTGATTTTTTCTATTAATGTTGGTCACAAACATAAAATAATCTACACCTTGGTGAATGTTATTTAACCATTATTTGTCAAGAATAAATGAATGACCTACAACAATTTATTTGAATGTAAAGCTCTTTATAAAATATTGTCATGTCCAAAAAAAAAGATTAATTTTATTTAGTTATTCACCAATTCATCCATGTTCACGCAATTTATGTCAAGTTCACGAATATATATAGTTTTGGGAAAAGTTGCATAGTTAGATTTTAAATCATTAAGTTGTCTAAGAATAGTTGCTAACTATCCAATCATAATCTTTATGAATGAACAAGTAATTACATCAAATGTTTGAGAAACCTAACATGAAATCAAACCAAGTGGTTGGAACTAATAACCACCTTGCAAGTGCTTACTTGTTCAATTCACTCCTAGCATGTGGACACAAAGTTTTCACCTTCAAAATACATAAGCCCAAAGGTGAAGATATACTCAATCATGTGGACATGGAAAATCTCACATTGAACCATTTGCAAGGGATTAAAACATGCAAGTTGTTCAATTGAAACATAAAGATTAGAAAAAACAAACTTTTAAAAATACCATGGTACATTGCAAGTTCAACAGATGTTTCTTGAATAATTGATTAATTTTGAAGATTCCATGTTGAAAACTTAAAAAAATTAATATTCTTTAAAATTTTATTTTTCTCACACAAAATTTTGAATTTATTTTTTAAAAACTCAACATTTTTAAAAGTGATATAATTTATGTCAAAGTTATCAAGGTACTACAATAGTCTTTACACAAATGACATTTACAAAACTTCCATGCATAATCAACATTATGACTTATTTAATAAATCTCTAAGTAAAAACTTTTATGAACGAACTACAAAATCAAAGGACCCAAAAAGAAGGGATTGATATCTTCACTTTGTGATAGTATGTGTGGGGTTGGGAAAATTCCTCAATTGCTCAAATTTCTCGTACCATAATGGTGGTGGAAGACCATATGTATGTATTTTACGTTATTGCATAATCTTTGTAGCTATGAATGTGGTTCAAATGCATGCATGGTTAATGAAACCTTGTTTGATGAGGTTGACAACAATTTGAGTTGGGGATGATGGGATATTTCATTCAACCTATTTCTATCATGTTCTTTTAAAATGAAAGTAAACCCCATAAATAGGTGAATGCATTTAATATTAGCCATGGAGCATAAATATGTATTTTATTCGTCTTGATTATGGCACATTATTTGAATAAATACCCCAATATGATGAACATGTTATAACTTCACCATCCCATGTTTTATTAGTTATGCCAAATAGTTAATAAACTAATATATTGTGTTGGTTTTAACAAATTAGGGATAAAAGCCATCATGTGATTTCATTGCCATATTCAAACATTATTTGGAGGTTACTGTGGAATTGAAAAATTGAGTACAAAGCAATGAATTACAATGTTGCTACTTACTTTATAAGGTCACAAAGGTTATGGATGATGCACATAAAGACATCCATAATTTGACACCTCAACGCATTCAAACCTTGGAAAGGATTTTGAAGAACCTTAGGCAAATGGCTAAGGATATTGAAAGGCTTGTGAATTATTGTTGCAATGACCAATGGATTCAAAAGGTTGTTGTGTGGGGAAACACAATAGAACATTTTGTGTTACTAGCTTTTGAATTGGAACTATACAAAACACTTTTGCAAAAGAGCATTTATGGTCAAGCAAAAAAATTCTTGTGTGAACTTGGTACATGGAGCAACAATGCCAAGATAGAAGAAATTAACATTATTACAACAATCGCAATTCACGATTGACAAAAAAATTTGTCTAGTTTGGAAGCTCAAATTATGTCAAATGATCATAATGACGATGAAAAAGTTTTTTTGGCCAAATATCTTATTAAACAATTATGCATGGACTCTTATGAAGTGAATGTGATGGATGCATGCAAAGTGAAATATGATAGTCTCAAGCGATTGAAACCTTTATACAAAACATTTATATCAAATGTGCACAAAATAAGTTGGTTCGGACAAAAGTTTGCAGACAAATGCTACAATGGACCAATTGGGCAAAGTTTTCAACAAGAAGCATCACTTCTTGCAAGATTTTCCCACCCAAATATTGTGCCCTTTGTTTGTTATGCTACTAATGATAAAAGTTGTTCCCTTATCATGGAATTAATGAATGGGGATCTTCAAAGTTTGATCCATGAAAATATGCACAAAGATAAAACCTTTGATGCCCCGTTTGGCCTTCTTGAAGCAATGGACATCATGTTGCAAATAGTTGAAAGCATGCGTTACCTACATCAAAACAAGGTGGTTCACTGAAACTTGAAATCAGTGAATGTTCTCATCATCAAATATGATGAATATGTATGTGCAAAAGTGGTGGATTTTGGGCTCTCCAAAACTAGATCATCAATTTACACATATTCACACTTGACTGAAAATGTTGATACAACTTGATGGATGGCTCCTAAACTACATGAACATCAAAGCCCTACAATAAGTTCATCATTTGAGTCTAACAAAATCCTAAAATATTGATTCAAAGTTTGACGCACTCCTAACTCCTTGAGGGACTCCAAATGTGAGTCCCAAACAAAAAACAACGAAAAAGCAAGGAGTCGAGGTACGCTCCTTGGCTCGTAGCATTTTGGAAAGGGTAGAGGGATGTGCTAGAGCTCCAAGATGGGACTAGGAAGAATTGACAAGCTTCAACTACTCACACGGACCTACACAAAACCAACACGAGGCGATTAGTGCATAGTTGGAGCACTTTTGATGCTAGGATGAACCATGGGCAAACTCAGACTCACAAGACTCACCACGGCCCGGACTTGGGGGAAGTCACCGCCTTCCCCCTTATAGTATACTTTGTGCCTCTCCACAAGGCCCACATCCAAATGACATTTTGTCCCGGGACTCCCAAATTGGAGTCTGGAAATTGCCAACATTGGGTCTCCCGCAACTTTGGGGCCCTATAACTTTGCATGTAGACCTTTGATTGAGATGAGTTCTAAAGAAAAGTTATAGCCCTCGTCAAGAGCTTTCCAATGGTATGTCGCATGCCACCTGCATGCAAGGAAATCGGGTTGATTCTCAACTTTTAATGGTTGGGAGTCAAACTGCCAATTTGACTCTCGGCCCTTCTTTTGGCCATAACTTGTGTTTCAAATGTGCAAATGGGTCATGCGATCCATTTTAGACATCTAAGTTCCAAGAGCTTTCCAACAATATAAAGAACTCTTCATGCCATTGAGTTTTGGCCCCTGCAATTGCCTTTTGAAAATTCAAGAGTCCACCAGGACTCCATCTCCCAAAGTGGGAGTTGCCTTGGGAGTGTGAGGGTTCATTCCCTCACATTTTCCTACACTCTTGGGAGCATGCAGTGTGATTCCCGGGCTTCTTCTTGGCCCGCAACCTTGCAAGCCCCTTTGCCTTGGTCGCGAGCCCAAGGCTAGGGTTACGACAAAGTTGATGTATATAACTTTGGGATGGTGTGTTACGAAATTTTGACTAGTTATTTGCCTTTTTATGAAATCACAATGATGATGGAATTGTGACAAAAGATTAAAGATGGTTTGCAACCAAAAATTCCAAAACAATATCCTACAAGCTTAATCACCTTACTTGAAAATTGTTTCCATTCAAAACCTGAAATTTGACCTTCATTTGATGAGATTTGCATGCAATTGAGGCACATTAAATGTTCATTGGTAGTAGAATAAAAGGTTCAATCATTAAAATTGATGTTGGCATTCAAGAAAATTACTAATCATTATTGTGAAACTAAATTATGTCAACATATGGATACATATATATATATATATATATATCCATATATATCCATCAGGACCTCATGGTTGACCCTATTAGGTAGATTTGAGGAATTCGTTTTTAAAAAAAATAAAAGGACCACCATTGAATGGAAAGAGGGTGCTTAAAGGGAGTTAGGTGAGGTGCTTCTTTAGATAATGATGGTAGTCAGTGGTTAAGTGTAGCTTAGAAGAAGATAGTTAAAGTTAATGGATTGCACATAAAGGTGCAAGATGGAAGTGTGGAAGATTTATGGAAGTGCCTTTGAACTTCCTTAAGGGGTAGCCTTGGTCAATGATAATTCTTTCAACCATTTTTGCTTGAAAGTAGGAATGAAATTTCTTGCAAGAGGCAAGAACTCAAGGAGCTAAAAAAACTTGTTTTGTAAGAAATATGCAAACTTGAAAATATGTCAGACATGGAGAAGTAATTCCAAAATGAATTTGTGAAAGAGGTGAAAGAGTTACCAATCAAGTATTTTCAATTTTCAAGCTGAAAATAAAGCAAAGGAAAGGTGCTTGGGAACATGGTGTGTAAGTACCTATTAGAAATCTTGTTTTCATGGTTGCATGTTTTAACTTGGCTTGTTAAAATCCATTTGTGCATAGAAGTGGGAGTTTGAAAATGTTTTAAAAGGAAAAATGAACAAAATATCTAAAAATCAAGGGATTGTGGCAACAAGAATGGAGTAAGGCACCCCTCACACTTATAATTCAAAATGGACCTAACTTTGACTTTGAACCATTATAGTCATCATTGTCAACTTTCCCTCTCAATTTCCTCTTGCTAGGGTGTAAGTAACACTTGAAGGTACGAACCTCTCAAAACTAAACTAATTTGAAAAGTTTCACCCACACCTAAAACTCCAATTTATGTTCCTCTCACCACATTTGACAATGAATGCAAGATCCACTACCTACCAAAAATACCCTTAATGGGGAATGTGAATTTCCTATATTCCACATGTTCATTCCTTTTTTTTACATGTTCAATAATATAAGCATGTAATAAAAGTCATCCATTAAAAGAACCAAGAAATACTCAGAACCGATTGGCATATATAGAAGAAGTAAACATATTTCCATGGACACAATTTGAGCTCCCATACGAATTTTTCTTTGAACTAGATTTGAAGACACATATTCATGTTTCTTAAATGATAAAAATGACATAATTATATTTGACATTTTGTTATGTGGTTTCTTGGTCCAAATTATAATCAAACACCCATAATGAAATTATATCTCATGAATGTATGATCCATGGATTTTCACAACCCCTCTTTCACACCTTCAATCAATGCCAACCAAGAAGGGTAATCATGAATATATGTAATAGAATTTGGGAAATCAAGTTCATTAGGGATGATTACATTTCATGTCTTGTGATGTTATTTGATGGCCCACAATGGTGTGATACATCAAAAATGAAGTTTTATCTCATAAATATGTGACCCCATGGGTTTTCACATTGTTATGGGTAAAAATCTTTTGACCTAATTAGTTTAGTGGGCATCCTAGTAATTAACTAATTACTAGTGGTAGATATTATTTATCATCCCCTAGTTATATACTAGGAGATGAAGTTACTTGTGTTAGTTTTTTGTGGATGAGGGATTGGGTTTTGGTTCACCCAGTCAACTAAAAGACTTTTGCAAAAGGATTACAATAACAGCATTTTTTAAAAGAAATATGATGATAATAACTTTCTAGATAGACCTTATTTACTAGTGATATCTATTGTCTAACATTAAATTCTATGGTTTTTGTTGTTGAAGCCACTATTTCTATTGCTCCTTGATTTAATATCCCTTGTTCTAGTTTAGATTCTCCATTGATTTTGATCTCTGTAACTCCAACACTCAACAATGACATTATTTCATTTAAGATAATGATTGTGCCAATTGAGAACATCTTTGGTTCTGCCTCAAAGATCAAATCTTCTTCCTCATTTGTTAGACCATCCATCAAGTCATAACAAACAAGTACTTGGGGCCTTATAATTTTGGTTAAACCCAATTTCTTGTTAACTGATATTGTTTTAACTATCCCTTTGCCTTGAACAATAATCACATTGTTTGCCTAGTCATGTGTAACCTTTGCATCTCTGAGCCAAGGTCTTATTAACAACATGAAATAGTTAGAATCTACCACATTATTTTGCAAAATAATAAATGTTGTGACATATGGTATGCCATGTATTTGAATCTTCAAATTTCAGGTCTAGTCATACTTTGATCTACCATTTTGAGGTGGTATGGGGCTAGTTTTAGTTTGGGTAAACCTAATTTTGTTGTAAGGTTTTTTGTTATGATGTTTACACTTGCTCCTCCATTTAACATAACATCCTCAATAGTGTTTTTCCCAACTTGTACTTGGATAATTACCATCTGATTATTTACTTCTATAGTTGCAATGTCAATTTTAGAATGTGTTTCAATCATTGTGGCTACATTAGGCTTTAGTATCACTTTAGTATTTATATTGCATTCTTATGGCTTTAGTTTTTGCCACATATATTTATTAAGATCTAGTGCTATCTTTAGTAATTAACATAACCTCATGGTATAGGTAGTTTCTAACATCTTATTGATATCTTGAAATATTTGTTCCATAAACATAACTTTGTTGTTAGGAATAACATAAATTTTTTGTGGTATAATTGGTTCTATGGATATCTCAGTCTTTGGTAATCTTACGCAACTTGTATTTCACTATGTTTTTTCCTTTTGATTTAGACTTTTTGGTGGGTCTTCTACTTACATCTTTTGTATAGTCTTAACAAAAGACTATTGTAGTTTTTGTTCCTCTTCCTAATAAGCAATATACTTCTTCTTGATTGGTTTTTTGTCCGTGAACATTTGTTCTTCAATAACCTTGTTCTTAGTGATGGCCATGTTGACGTCCATTACATCAATTAAAGGATTGACAACCTTGGGCTCCACCACAGATGGTTTCTTTATACTCTTCACTCCTTTGTTATTAAACATACTTTGCATGTCATTGTATTTAGGATAATCTACAATCTTATGTCTAGTCTCACCACAAATATGATAAGATACCTCATAGGTCTCTTTACTTTAATATGTTGAGTGGTAATTCAGAAACTACAAGAATAATTAATTAAAAAGAAAAAATTATGTGTTTCAACATTGTGATTTATCTTGTGACAATTTATACAATACATTCCTATTTTTTATGTAATTGTTTGAGGTTTTTGAACCAATACTATCTTACTATTTTGTGGTACTAATAGATTGTTTATTGCCTCAACTTTAGAAATTCGTTTTTCACAAACCAAAGTTGCTTCCTTATGTTGTTACAAGGTTTTTCTCTTCATGCCTACGGTTGTTACATGCAAATATGGTTATAATCCACATTTCAAAACAATAGTAGAAAACTATTTGTTGTCTTGTGTTGAAGACATAAGGCTAATTTCATAATATTTCATAATCAACTTCCACCCTTTCATTCTTCTCCTATGTCATGTTCTTCAATTGCAGATAGACTTGCTCATCATTATGAACTATTTTGAATCATTTATAGAAAGTTAATTACAATTCTACAAAAGTACAATTTGGGTAATCTCCCATGTAATTGTTACATTAATCAAATATAGTATCTTTGAGGGTAAAACTAAACATGTTAACAATTTTTGCATCTTTTATTTCAACATTTGCTTAAAATGTAGCCTTAAAAACTTTGACATGAGCATTTGGGTTAGAATCCTTCACATACTTAGGGTAGTTAAATGGTCAACGATAAGGCTTGTTTGGTGGTAATGGTGGTTTGCTTGGATTCACCATTGGTAATCTAAAATATCTTGAAGGTCCTAGTGGGCTTAATCCTTTTTTTCCTAGATCTTGATGGCTATTTAGCAAAAATCTATTCCACCTTTATAGGCATCTCTGTATGCACATTCACAAGGTTTGTTCCCCTTGGAATCTATGGTCTAGACCTCACATTAACAATAGTATGGGTTGGTTTGTTATAAATGGAGCTTCGGTAACTATAACCATAAAGTGAGCCATTGCCACAAAATATAATGGTATAGGTCTTGCTAGTTCCACTTTGATATTGGAAGTTCATGCATAAGTAACTCTAACATTGTTGTGATGGAATAGATTTGGTGTAGGAGCTATAGAAATGGGTACTACATTTGTCACAATTTGGGCTCTCATTTCCACTCTATTATTTCTCTAGATCTAATATTTGAGTCTATCTAGAATTCCTACCCTCTCATGGTATAGATCCTCTAGCTCAAAATCTCCATGGTCCTCTGTTCTTGTACATTTTAGATTTAAATTCTAGAAATGTTCATCAAATCCTTGCTTCACATTATATTCAATAAATGGACATTCATTGATCTGATGTCCAATTTGATGACAATATGTGTAACATGGAAGCTTGCATCTTGGAATTCTATTCACACTATGAATTCTTTTGCTCTAATCCCTCGGTACTCCTTTAACAATGCTTCCATTCTATTGATTAAGTTTGGGTACACTATACCTTATTTTGATAGCCACATGTACACCTTTTGTTACTTTTGGTTTTGCTCTTAGTAAGACTATAGTTTCTTGTTTAATTAGAGGTATCAACTCAACTCCAATGGACATTTTGATGCCTTGAGTTGTGGCTTTTTGCTTTACCACATAATGAATTTGAGGTTCAAAATTTTGAACTATTTTTTCAAGCTCTTCATCCTCATGTTCTTTTTGATAATAAGGAGGAGAAATAGATCTATACCTTGGTTACTATTTCTTCCCTTTTTGACTTGTTAAGTTTCTGTTCTTTTCCATGAATTAGAGCATCAAAGTCATGTTGTTGCATTAAACCTGTTGAATCTAGTGTAAGTCTCTATTGAAGTTCAAATTCTTGATTTTTTTGTCTAAATTCAACTTATGAGTTTGCATTTTCAATCTAACATTCTTCTTTCTTGGAATTCGTTGCAGATTATTTGTATGTTTTTGTGCTTCACCAATTTGGATTTCATGAGAAATTGTCACTATTGCTTGAAACGTTCTGTGGCTTGTAGGTCTCTCTTCTATCCATAAATGTCTTTATTTTGATTAAAAAACTCTTTTAGGTGTTATAAATTGTTGATCTATTTGATTTGTATTCAAATTCCTATTTATGGTAGCACCATTTTCCACTTGTTCATCTACAATAACTTGATATAAGTATCTCCTTAAAATTCTAATTACAATTTTATTTTCGAGTAGATACAAGCTATGATGGTTCATTTTTGTGATGAAACGTTATTTTTTCCCTGGGTACCTTTTATTCAAATGTTTGTAGTGATTAATATATCGTTAGATCTATTAATTGGGACTTGGATATAAATTAAACTTCATTATGAAAAAATTGCGTGGTTATTTATTGATAAAAAATTTGTTTGTTAATACTAATGAATTTTTGAAGTTGAAAAATATGAATTGGTTGTCTAACTGAAACATCACAAAAATGGGAATTTTTATATTAATTCACATTTTGAATTTATTATTGAGATTTAACATATAATGTAATACATGATGATAAACTCATACAAACAATATTTTCTTTGAAAACTTTAATTGTTTAATAATTAGGGACTTTTGAATGTTTAAATTTGACCATATTTTCATAAGTCCATATGAGTTGCAATTTTTATTTTTATTTCAAAAACATTGTCTCAAAAACATAAATTTTTGAAATTTTTACATGGGGCATTATTCTTTTGGACTTTATGGGTTTTTTTCTAGAACCCTCAAATCAAAAAATGACATCAACTACATTAAATACCAATTTTCACATAGATTTGGGAAGGTTTGTAGGTGATTGAACATGTATTATTTAAATATTCAAATATTAATTAAAAAAATAACGACCATGTCTATTTTAATCATTTTAAAGAATTTTGTATGGACTTATAGGGAGTGTATTTTTTGCCACTTTTGCAACCATTATATCATGCATTCACCATTTTTATCTCTCCACGTTCTAATTCAAATCTGAACAAACTTTTGCATTAATACAAAATCCTCATAGTTAGTTATTTTGTTTAGATTTGTTTCTTAAAAAAAATTTATGATCAAAATTTGGAAAAAATGCAAGAAATGAAAATTGAATTTCACTATCAAATTTTATAAACAAATATTCTAATAAGACATAAACAACACTCTGAATTTTATTTGAACTCAGGCCTTGGGATGGTCATCAAATGGTAGATACAAAATTCTTATTATTTATTTTGGTCTAAATCTAGACTAAAACATCTCATGAAACTAATACTAATAAATTTTGCTCAATCATATTTATTCATATCTCAATTTTGAATCTATCCATTCATGAAAAATATGAGAAAAACATCAAAACAAAAAATCTAGCTATGGAGTTGAAGTTTTTCTAGAAAAAAATATATTTTGTTTCCATACTTTTCAAAAAATCAATGGTTTACAATGATGTCTTGTCTTGCCAAAAATGATTACCTTGAAATAATCCTATGATCAATTCAAATTCAAATGGAGATGAAAACTATGTAGACTAGTTAATAAATCTTACAAAAGTAACTAACTAAGTAAGTATTCATTAATTAACTATTTATCATGAATAATTACTCCCTTAATAGAAAAGAATCAAGAGTAATTCCTTTCTTTGTATTGTGACTACGATAAACACCTTATTGCTACTAGAAGCCTTAGTTGAATGTATGAAAGGAATTTAGAAGTATGTCCTTCAAGAAACACTACTAGAATTATTGGTTTTTCAAATGGTCCAAGTTGACTAATTAATCTTTCTTGATTAGTGAACATGTACATTTTGACTAGAGGCTAGGGGCTTGAATGACATGTGTATTTTTTGACTAGTTAACTTGGTTGAAATGACCCATTTGACTATTTGTTAATTTGGACGTCTAATCAAATTGGACAAAAATGACCACCTTAGTCAAAATGGCCAATGACCCTAAGTCAATTTGAACATTTAGTCAAGTTGGACATAAACAAATGACACCTTTGGTGAAAATGGCCAATGGGGTTTTAGTCAAGTATAACACTTAATCAAGATGGCCAATGTTATTATAGTCAAATGGGGCATCCTACCTACCTATTGACCTATTGACCTACCTATTACAACCTACTTACCTACCTACCAACCTATTGACCTACTGACCTATTTACCTAACTACCCACCCACCTACCTCCTTACTTACTTATTTACCTACTAGCCACCCACCTATCGGCTTACCTACCCACCTACCTATTTACTTACCTAGTTACCCACCCACCTACCTCCTATAACGTACTTACCTATGTACCTCATAGTCTTGTAATGATGTCTTGAAATAAACATGTGAAATAAAAAACTTAACAAAAGTTGTACACCTTTTGATGGTGTGGTCCATTAGTTAAAAACTTGGTTTATCATTGGGGAGGTCAAAGGTTCAATTCCTAATACTTGTAATCTGTATATATGCTTAAGGGGTTAAAGTAGGTAGGTTAGGGTAAGGTAGGCTACCACTTACCTACTTACATTTTTATGACCTACCTATTTGCCTACAAATTATTTTTTATAATAATATTAAAATAAATTATTTAAATCATTTGACCAATCAAATGGTCCTTATTTTTCCAATAAAAAAAACCACCCCAGTCGCAATGGACATATCAAAATTGACTTGTCCAAAATGACAAGGGGTTCCCCCCCACCCCGCTCCCCCCAATCTAGTTTTTTAAACTAAAATTCCCGGTTTGAAAACCTAAGAATTCTAGTAGTGAAACTCTTCAAGTCATTTAGGATTAAATTTTATTGGATACATGAAGGATTTGTAAGTGTTGGGCACATTAGGAAGTGAAAGGCCTATTGTTTGTAGAATGTTGAAACTTGCAACGCTCCACATCAAGATTTAACCTTCCCTAAATCCTCTCACATTGATATTTTGTGAAGTGTAGACATTGTTATTTGTTTCTTCATCATTAAAAAGGTTGCTTACACCAACATCAATTAATTCACCAAACTTATCTAGAGAATATGGTGGTGATGGGTATCGCTTTGGGTTTGCAAATAAGTCCTATTTATGTTCCGAATAGCTCATACTCCACTCATCTAATTGCCGAAGTTGCTTTGACCTCTCTATAGTCCAATCAAACTCCTTTTTGATGCATTTTGAAAGCTTTTCATACAACCTAGGCAAGTCACTCATGTGTGCACAAAGATCACAAAAGTTGCAATGTGGAAAAGCTAGAAAGATTGAACAAGATGATATATCAGCAATGATGGTAAGCTTTGGCTATGGTGTGGAGCAAAACCCAACAAATGCAAAGTGGGAAGGTGATTAGGGTTTAATGGGTAGTAGACTATAGCGGACCTAGATGACAACGAAGGCAAAGCATGCATAGACTTTAGTAAGTTCAAATCTTTGCACGTGCGTGGTTCAATTTACTGGGCTTGATCAATTCAAATCAACAATTTAAATCCATTCAATTAGGGAATGTTTTCAAAACGACTATAGAAAGGAGACCTTCTTGATTGTCTTGGTTGGTACACCTTAAAGAGTTTTCACCCCCAAAGGGTGGTTCATGTGAAATAGTTCTAGACCTTTTGTAGTTGGTGGTGAAACTAATGGACTATTTCGTCCATCATCACCTCTAGTTATAACTCTTGCCAATCTTTGCTACATTGTGCTCAATAGTTGTGCATTGATTGGAATAGATATAGGCACATGAGGTACTTGGGTGGATAATGTTGATGGACATACATTTCCTGCCATGGAATATGTCATTGAATTCCACATGGGTATTAGTAAGGTAGTCATCAGGTTTGTGCTCATTGGCATCACTGATGTTCCCATTGGAAAAGCATATGGGTTCAACCCATGCACCAATATGGAGGTGCAACAATCCAAGGTTATTTTTGTTCAAACCTTGTTGTTGTCCTCAAGCACTTCTCGACATTAATTGTCAACATATTAATAGAACTCATGTAGTCATTGGTGCTTGTGAATTCTGTAACTAGGGTTGGTTCAATGGATTTGTTATTAAACAATTCCTTTGAATATTTTGAACAAAGCTCCACTATTCATCAATCATCTATTGTGAATAATATGTGTATTCATATGACACAACTTACAAGCAAATCCATTTATTTGTGTCAGTATAGCTTGTAGATTGCTTAGTTGTTTTCCTTTAGGCCCATACTACACATTATGTGCAACATTGCCTTGTTGATCTTGGTTTGCTTACGCATTTATGGGTATAACAAATTTGTTAACATTGTTGTGTTGTTGATTCATGGTTTGTACACTAATACTTTTGCCATAAGTTTTTAATCCATTTTCTTGAAAGCCCATGGTTTTGTTCAACTAAACTAGATTTGATACATGATTGATGGATGTTTTGATCTATCATTTGTGATTGGATCTTGTGATCTAGTTTTGGTAACATGGGTGAAAACACATTATGGGGGGACCACTTTGGGCACTTTCGTGACATGTATATAATGTATATTTCTACAAAACATGTTGCATTTAATTTTGGGTTTCACTTTTAGTGTTTGGGTTTCATATTTTGATTTTCAAAAAATTAATGATATTTTCATTATTTTTAAAAATAAAAATTTAAAGATTAAATTCGAGGAATAATGGATATATTTATGGTATATGTAATATAATAGAACTTGTTTTTGTTTTTGGATTGCACCAATTTGGGTTGGAATTTTTTAAATGTTTTAAATGAAAATTTTAAAAAAAGACCCACCTCACATATCTTGTCATTTTCCATTTGAAAATGATAGTTTGTTGAAATATTAATTTACCACATACTTATGGTCATCGCCCCCAAAAACACATGTTTGTGATATGATAATTATTAAATTCTTCACATGTTCACAAATTTATTCTAATCATATGATATCACAATGTTTAATAGATAATACAAATTTCATAAATAATAATAATCATTTTAATAAAATTTTTGGCATTTTTTAGTATGTTGTGATGTGTATTTTTTTTGGCACAAATACATTTTAACATCACATCATCTTATATTTAAAAATGTAGTTTCTTGAGAATTTGACTTATGGGTCCAACCACGTTACTAGGAGCCACATGTGCCCACTTGACCACTACTTTATTTTTTGAATCTTTTTAATAAATTTTTCAAAAAAAAAGTCTTAATAAAAGTATGTTAAGGTGTATACTAAAAAAAATTCCAAAATATGTCATTAAAAAATATTTTCAAATTGTGCTTTTAGTGTCTTGTCTTTAAACAACTTTTATGTAATTTTAAAACAATGATTATAAGAGGTTAAAACTCTTTATAGGTATTTTTCACTCATTAGATTTATTCTATATTTTTATGATATGTACACAATGTATTCACAATAACATTTTGTTAAAAAAAATGTATTTCTTATTATTATTATTATTTACAATCCAAAGTTCAAAAAATTAAGTAGTGGTTACGACTGCTAATGGTACATGTTAGTATGATTACACCTTTATTTGGGGTTTGACCTACCATAATATGCAAAAACATTGTGAAAATCTTCAATAATAATGACATGGTTGAAGTTCAAACATGGGACCCCTAAAAAATAGTACAATGTGACAACAATTTTGCCCCCCCCTTGATTACCCTACATCTTTTATATTAAGAAGATCTTTTGATGAATTTAGCATATTTCCAACACCTTTAGATGTTTGTTGCGGGTTTTACATTTTCTTCTACTTTGTAATTTCATTTAGATTTGTCCTTTCTTTTGTATTAACTTTGTTTGGTTATGAATCAAAGCCTACTTCTCTAGTAATCCTATTAATAAGTACCATTTTCAATGTATCAATATGATTTTAATCTTGATTTTGATTACTCTAATTAATTTGTTTATGTAAACTCCTTGTAACCATTCTAAACATGTCTATTTTTTATCGCATTCAATTTCAAATTATAGGTTTTATAAAGATAATTATCTTTTTAACTATTGGAAATATATATATTCCCTTTACAAATTAGTTGATTATTACTCCAACTCAATATTTTTTTTAGAACCTTTTTAAAAAAAAATTTTTTTTATCAAAGTTATCACACATATAATTCAAAAATAATTAAACAACCAATTTAAAACCAAAAATTAGTGAAGAATGATTTAAAAATTCTTCCTTGGAATGGTCACCAAAATTTAAAAATCAAATTTTATACTTGAATTTTTATTAAGTTTTTCAAATCAAAGCAAGTTATACAAATCATTTTTTTGATTTGCAATGTAGATTAGTTCATTTTGTACAAAATATATTCTACAATTCCAAAATCAAAGAAAACTAAAGAACTTTAAGAAAAAATTCATTCGATTCAAGAAGAATAATCATGATTCTTATTACAATCCTGTGATTTAAAGTGCATGGTCATTTGTACTTATATACAAGAATAGAGATGAAAAATGATGACCGATAACTAATGAAGTCATTAAAAAGTTCAAAAACATAACAACTATGTACAACTACAAATCTAACAACTTTGAATAACAATTACAAATTACCCCTTAGCATGTTGCATCTACAATCCTATTCCAAAAACTCCAAATAGTCATTTAAAATGAAATTAGGAAGGAGGTAATATATATTTTGAAAAACTACAATATTTTATAGAAAGTTGAACTTACACTCACACATCCAAAAAATCAAGGCATAGTTAAATAAATAGAATACATATTCAAGGTCCACATTCTTCTTTCTCCCATATATATATGAAGTACAAAATGCTTCTCCTACCAAACTTTTCCAACATCTTTATATCTTTTCCTACCATGCTACTTCAAGAATGATCCTCCTTCTTCCAAGTTCTCTATTCAACTAATCCACATATGGTCCTCCTCTTACCATTAAAAGTCAGAAATCACCCTGATTTACTTACGTGCATGTGCCACATGCCACATATCGTTGGAATTTTTTTGACAAGGGCTACAACTTTACTTTAAACCTTATTTCAATTGTAAGTTTGCACAAAAAGTTATGGGCCCCCAAAGTCGCGAGAGTCCCAATTTCAGGAATTCCAAGAATTTTGGGAATTTTGGGACTCCCAGGACAATATGACATTTGAGTGCAGCCCCCATGGCTAGACACAAATAATATTATGAAGGGGGAAGGTGATGGCTTCTTTTGAGTTCGAGCCGTGGTGAGTCTTGTGAGTTCGTGTTTACTAGTGGTTCATCCATGCACCAAAAGTGCTCTAACCTTGCACTAACTAACTTGTTGTTTGGTTTGTGCAAGTTTGTGTGAATAATTAACTCACTTATCACTCTTCCAAGTATCCATCTCGGAACTTCAACACACCTTCTACCCTTGAAATGTTGCGAGCTAAAGAACGTACCCCAACTTTTTCTTTTTCCGTTGTTTTCACTTTTAGACTCGCATTTGAGTCTTTCAAGGGGTGTGAGGGTGCATCAAACATGTTGGCTTCCACATGGGATGAGAACAACTACATATGTTTCCCTTAGCCACTCTCCATTCTTCTTATTGACAAGTCAACATTGTGTTCACCAAAGATGGAATCCACACTTTAGTTAATGTTATCATAGTTGACCCAATGCGTGCATATCTATTTCCCCAATTTTGCACAATTCAAAAATTTGTTGTTTCCGATGCAGCTTAAACCAAAGAAAGGAGGTACTACAACTGACATCTTGTGACCAATATATTCCTCCCTTTAGCAATTGAAATATTTGGATGTTTATACAAACATGCCGATGTGTTCTTAGATGAATGTGCCAATGTTATTTGGGGCTTTAAAAAGACAAAAGGCCTTCCCCTTTTTCTCTTGGTTACTTTTTTTTGTCAAAGAATTTCAATTACATTGTAAAGGATGCAAGCATCCTCCATTTAAAGTCAAGCAATAGCAATAGGCCTAGCTACTTCCCGACTTCCACCCCTTCAAGACACAACCCCCATTGTTATGGTTGATTTATTACAAGCTGTTGGTTGTTGAGATGGAGAATTTTTGACATCTAATTTATACTAACTTGATGCCCTTTAAAGTATCCCTCGTTTTTAATACCTATGTACATTTTTCAAATATGCGATGTGTTTTATAAATAAAGCTTTACATGGTTGTGATGAAAAGACTTCTTCCTTGCTTGCATGTTGGGTTTAAAATTAATAATTGGATTTTCATGGTTTCAATCACATGGAGAATAAGATCAAATGGCTTTGAGGGAGGATGCTAAACAAAAAAAAAACTTTTCTTTTGTTGCCATTAGTCCAACCTTATGGATGCCACAAAGTTTGTAGGGGGTGTTTAACATCCCACTGATGTACCTCGTTTGCCCTCCAACTTTGTGTTGCTGGAAGTCACTGCAATTTAAATGAATCATTACAATACGGTTGTTGGCCTTGCCTTGATAGGCAAGGATATTGTATTTAGATTCATTATAGTGTATAGTAGCTTAAGGGATTTTGGCCCCTAGGTAATAAGTCTATTTTTATAGGAGGACTTTTGAAAGATGTTATTTTTGCGTAGGTAATAAGTCTATTTTTATAGGAGGACTTTTGAAAGATGTTATTTTTGCGTAGGTAATAAGTCTATTTTTATAGGAGGACTTTTGAAAGATGTTATTTTTGCGTGTGTTGAAACTTGAAATTAGTTATAGAGTTATAAGATCTTGAAGGATTTTGGTTTCTTTTAGAGGATTTTTTTGAAGATTATACTTTTGCTATGGTGAAATATTTGAGTTTTCACAATTCTTCTTTTGCCTTAAGATACTTTTTAATGTAAATGGCAAGGCCACAGTGTGATGCATCCCTTGTTCTTGTTTTTAGTGATGCTTGCATGAAAGAAGCACGGGGTGTATATTGGTGATACATATGTTATCTGCAGGGTGTCATTGACCCATTCCACAAATCTAACCCCAAATAGTTTTTAAATTTTGAATTGTGAAAGTTTAATATTAATTAAAATGTTAAGAGAAAGGACACATAGCAAATAATCCACGAGCTTTTGTGAAACTATGTCAAATTTCAAACGCGTAGTCTTTTCCCCCGGTCACTAGGTTCAAAATCCTTCTGCTGAAATTGGCATTAAAAACTCGGAAGGCGAAAAAAAGAAGAAGAGAAGTTTGACTGCCAATCAATTGCACCAGATCAACACAAACCCAATCCTTTGTATAGCAACAAAAGATTAATGAGCCCCTTTTCTCTCTCACTCCAAAGTCACTCTAAAGTCAGGGCCTTTTTCAGGAGCATTCTTTAGTAGGAAACACCCTCTTCAGTCCTTTACCAAAAATGGCAATATTTAGGTTGAGCTGGAGAAGGAGGGTTTGCCACTGAATTGCTGTCACAAAACCACCATCACCCTTCCTTTCAAAATCACCCGGAGGACCAAACCCCTCCATACCCCTGTTTTTTGTAACTAACAGTTAGACAGATACGCACCAAGAAAACCAACCAGATGAGGACACATGAACAGAAGCCAACCCATTCTTTTGCTTTCTTGACCCATTCCCCCCCTTCCCCTGAAAAGATTGCGCTCTGGTTGATTGGAGTTAGGGACTATCTATCGAAAGGCGGTCACATGACAGCTGGCTGCTGGTTAGTGGAGATCTATGACTAAATCCAACACCTGGAGGGCCAAGAAACGCCACATGGCAGACGCAGATACTGCCTACAAGCTTTGCCCCCTAGGAAGTAAGTATCCTACGAGAGATCCACTGTTGAGGGTTTCTGTGCGCATCTCGGTTAAGGGATGCTGCGATGGAAGCTGAAGTTTGTGGTTTTTGGTTCCGCTGCAAATCCCCAACTGTAGCTTGTCAGGGGGTGTTGTTGTTGGATCGGGGGTCCGAATCGTCTCCCGTTCCGAGTGAGTTGTAGATTTGAAATTGAGAGCTATTCGGGAAAAACCTCTGGGTTGTCATTGATTTTTGTCGGGCAATTCCGAAAGTTATTCATGTGCAGAGAGGAACGAGGGTTTCCAGCTTGAAACACTGAAATTTGGAACCAACCATCTCGGAGCTTTTGCAGTGTTTGTTACCATGGTGCGGACTCAAGGTGTGTGTTTTCTATCCTTTAATTTTGTTTGAATTTTTCTTTCACCCCCCAACCCTCCCCCCCACTGCATCGTTGATTATGCTTTGTTTTGTTTACTGTTTAGATTTTCTCCCTGGTTTATCTTTGTCTTCTTAGGTTCCAAAACGATGTCTTGGTGAAAGTCATCACGTGGGCAACTATCAAAGGATTAGGAGTAGATTCCCCATGTGCTGTTTTTTTCTTCTGGAGAAGACAATCCTTAAAATTGTTAAGTGAAGTCAGTGAGGGTGTGACCACTATTCTTTGGATAGTTTTTTTCTCATGCTTGTAACTTCTATGGAACTGCATTTGCAAGCTTGACACATCGGTGGTACAGAGATTATTGTCTTGTCAGTTACTGAGGATTTAGTGGAAAATTATCGTGTGAGATGCGAATGTGTCCTGTGGAGGACAAGGATCTTGGCTGCTTCTTAGGCTTTTTGAGGCGATGGTTTTTATCTTACATCAGTTGTAGCAAGGAACTAGCATGCAGGATACTGGAAGTGCACATGCGCTATGAAGAGTACTTGGCAACTGTTTTGCATGCAGTGTGTCTTTTGCTGCTTGTGTGATGCTGTGCGAGAGGATCAGAAGTTAGAGCTGTTGTTGTAGGTGATGATTTTCAGGTAGGCTGAGTTTTGAGAGGTTTGTGCCTTCAGGTTCTCTTACACCTCAGCAACAGGAAAACAAGAACGAAAAGACTATGGATCATGATGATCATAAGGGGAAGCCAAAGATGGGTGCCTTTCGAGCCATTCTTGCATCCACTAAATTCCGTAAGACTCTGAGGAGACTACGAAGTGGCAATGCAAAATCTTCCCTTATCATTCAGGATGTGCGTGATGTTAAGGATCAGAAAGCTGTTGAAGAATTCCGGAGGGTGCTTATAGCCAATAATCTTTTACCCCAGCAGCATGATGACTATCACATCCTCCTAAGGTTTGCCTCCATTGCCCTTGCTCTTTACTTGATGCAGCTTGTTGCATGGATGCAATGTAATGATAACAGCCATTAGTTGCTGCTTCTTTTGCAGTTGTGACTAAGAGCCTCATTTTTTCTTGGGCTACAATTATGCAGTATGTAGAACCTGATCTAATCACATTTCAGACATTTCTAGTGACGGTTTACATGGTCTGAAAAGACTATCAATTTGTCAGTCCTTTGCCCATTTTGTGGCATGTGCATATTTTGAGTGTGGACTGAAATCTCAGCCATATGTGCTGTGCTTTCAATGGAGAGGTTTAAAGTCCTGCTTTCATCCTAGATGATGACTTGTGTGGTAATTTGGAACCACCATTTTTCTGGTGGGATCACTTCTTGAGGAAAGATATCAATGTACACTTATCTGTACTCTCATAATGGGTGTGAGACAGGAAGTACATTGTTGTGTGGATGTTGCAGTCTCTCAATGTTTGCACTTGCCTTAATTAAGGGTGACAATGAAGGAGGCATTTACTTTGGAATGAGATTTGTGATGAGTTTTTGAAACCTTAGTGTTTAGGAGACTTATGGTTTGGAGGTGTGGTTCAGGTTTGTGAAGGCAAGGAAGTATGACATTGTAAAATCAAGAGAAATGTGGGAGAGCATGCTACAATGGCGCAAGGAATTTGGTACTGACACACTGGCTGAGGTCTGTTCCAGTGTGTTGTGTTGACTATGCATTCCCTGTGGTTTTTGTTTTGGCAAGCAATCAGTGAGAATAGTTAGCTGGGGCAAGCTGTGCTGACACAGCAGCACTAATTGTTTTCTACAGGAGTTCCAATTTACTGAATTGGATAAAGTCAAAAGGTTTTATCCTCAGGGACATCATGGAATAGACAAAGAAGGCAGGCCAGTGTATATTGAACAAATTGGCAAAGTGGATGCCGCACAATTGTTGGAGGTCACCACACTAGAAAGATATTTGAAGTATCATGTGTTGGAATTTGAGAAGCTGCTCAATATAAAATTCCCAGCCTGTTCACTTGCTGTGAGGCGCCACATTGACTCAACCACCACCATTCTGGATGTGGCTGGGGTGGTAAGTCCATTTCTGTGCCCCCCCCTCATAATGGGTAAATGTTCAGATTGCTGCATTTGACTGATTTGCATTGTGGCTGTTGTGCTAGTGCAGGGAATGAAGAACTTCACCAAGCATGCAAGGGAATTGATTATCAGTATCCAGAATATTGATAACAATAATTATCCTGAGGTACTACTTGTTTCTAAACACTAGCAGTATGTTAGATGCCCATGTTAGCACTCCAACACATTTCTGGTATCATAGAATTTGTTTTAAAGCATATTGAACTTTTGGTTTGAAGCCTACTGACCTAGTGATATGGATAGGTCCTAGGATGATATGGCATTCTGATGTAAATTTCTCACTTCATATTTTTGTCTACACATCTCTGAAGGATTTGTACTTATGAAATAACATATCATTGGCCATCACATCTCACTATCCAAAAAAATACAACTTAGTTCTCGTTTCGTTGTGTGGGGAAGGTTCTTAAGCTGCCAGGTGAACTGTGCCTGGTGAGCTACAGTACTCCCATGCCACATAATGTGATCTGACAGGGATGATGGAGATTAAAGTAGTTATTGAGCAATAGAGTGACCAGTCGATTGATTTCTTTGGTCAATGTGTGATAGGTAATGGACAAGGGGTTCCTAATTAACCTTCCAATTTAGAGGGTGAAACTCTTCCAGTGTATCTCTGAGGTTGAAGTTTGACAAGATATGTTTGTCAGGTAGTAAAGACTGCTTAACAGCACATTTTGCTGAAAATTGTTGCAGTGGTCTCTTTGGATTTGCCAAGAAGTAAAAGATATATATGTGTGTGTGTGTGTGTGTGAAATTTGATGGCTGTGTGGTATGTCACAATTGCACTTGGACACAGGCACAAGTCAGAGATTGGCACATCTTCCTGACCCTAAGCTGTGTGCATGCTTGAAACTGATTAGCAGGTGTGTGGTTTTGATGATGCAGACATTGCATAAGATGTTCATCATTAATGCAGGTCCAGGCTTTAGAATGTTGTGGAGCACCATCAAAGGTTTCTTGGATCCAGTTTCGATTTCAAAGATCAGTGTATGTTATTGACCCACTGAGTACAGCAGTTGCAAAATGATGCATTTTGGAGCTATATTTCTTTTCATAATTGAGTTTTCTGAAAGACGACAGGGAACTAGTCAAGGGGATTACCACAAATTTGCAGAGAGGAATGTTTTCTGGAGGACCTAGATGGTTCAACAGACTAGCAAATTGTTGAAATCCAGCTTTTGCTGGAGATGTGGCCATGTTACCCTTGAATCTCAGCTTAAACAAGTACAAAACTTTTTGCATCCTCAGCAGGCCTTGAGTGTTGATTAAAGGGGCTGTTTAAACCTATGTGCTCAAAACCCATACACAGGAAGTTATGGTGACCAGTCCTTACAGGCACAGTCTAGTCTGTATAGCCAGAGAATTGTGGAGTTTTTCCAAGCATCATTGTGTGTTGACTCATGCTTTGTACAATAGCTAATTGTCTCAAACACCATATATTTAAGGTTTTGAGGTGGCAAAGTCAGTAGATTCGTCTGTTTCTTGTGAATTCTTAGGGATGATGATGATAGATGGGTGGTGGCTGGGCAGGTGCTTGGAAGTAATTATCAAGCTAAGCTTCTGCAGGTCATAGATGCCAGGTTGGGTTCCTTAACTTTTGACACCGTGTTCTTAAATCTGCATTTAGTGGGCTTTGACTTGCCAACAAAAAGCTCAGTAACAATCCATTTTGTAAGTTCTGCTAGATTGTGACATTTCATTACCACTGCATGGTGGAACAGTGAGTTGCCAGATTTCTTGGGAGGACAATGTTCCTGTGCTTCAGAAGGTGGATGTTTACAATCCAACAAGGGTCCTTGGGAAGATCACGACATTGCAAAGGTTCTTTTCACCTCACATGTTATTTGTGTCTTTTGAAGAGTTTTGTATGTTGCCCTTTCTGTACTTTATGTGACATTGGGGAGCCCTCCTAGGCTCACTTTTTTAAGGGGCTATGTTAGACCCTCTAACATCTCTGCTGCTTGTAATTCTTTGTAAGGGGTTTTTAGAGGCCATTTCTTTTTCTTGTTTCCCTTTCTTTGTTGGTCTCTTCTCTGTAGTGTGTTTTTAATTTACTGATTCTTGTTTAGTATTTGTTGTGGATGCCAATACAGCCAAATATGCTTGTTACTCCTGGAATTATTGAGGGACACTCAGTATGGCAGTTGTCTGTCTTGCACTAATGTATGTCTTCTGTTGGAAGCCAATGTAGTCAGTTGAAGTGTAGTCATGGAGTGTGGCCTTGGATGGTTATTTGTGAACTGATAGAAGTCACAATTTTCTGCACACATTTTCTCCTTGGGCATCTCTCTTTAGTCTATGGTCTCTTATCCTTTCCATGTTCCCCTTCCCTTCTAAAGTCTCATATGCAGTTACCCTTTCATGTGAAAATTTATAGTGATTGCATGTTTTTGAGTAAGGATATTCCCTATGGGGTTTTACCCTTGGGATTTGTTTCAAGGCTATGAATCCTTTATAAAGTCTCTTCAAATCACCATGGGTTGATGCAGGCTGTGCTGGCAGGGCAGTTCAAATCCGCAAGGGAAATAATCTCAGTTCAAAGTGGAAATGTGAAGGTGTGCAATTCAAATTCCTTGTCCTAACACCAAGACCAGCTTGTTTGACATCATTTACCAATGATGTGCTACTGATTTTTTCTTTCAAGACAACTGGATGATCTTGACATGGATTTACTAGGAATGAAGTGGGAGTGATGCAGTTCCAAAATGTAATTGCAAGTTTTTGGTTTGAGCAGTATGTTGTGCTGCTTTGTTATTAAGGTTTGAAATGGAGTTTGGATTTGAATAACATTATGGCCTTTGTTATTGAGGTAATATGAGGAGAGCAAGCTCTATTTTCTGGATTTTGATAAAGACGACCTCCACCTTGGTCACTCTTTTCAATGTCTTGTGTCATTGAAGTGGTTTCCTGAAAGAGGGCTATTATGTATAGTGTAAGAACATGTTTTAGCAGGGATGTTGGAAGTGCAAACATCTCTTGGCTCAACCACATTCATCTCTTTGAGCAAGAAAAAAGGATGGTGACAGAGGAATCATTTGGTATTGGTGGAGGTATTTGGCATTTGGAGTAAATTTTGTTATTCCTGAAGTTTATACAATTGACCATTTTATTCTCCAGGAAAAATATATGGAATCATCTCCAGCAGTGGCAGGTTCAGAGCTTGAGGAGGGAAAGGATCTGGAATGTAGTACTGTGGCAGAATGTTCAGAGCTTGAACAGGGTAAGAATGTGGAGTCTGGTGATACAGAGGCAGGTTCGGAGCTTGGGGAGAGACCCTCACAGGATGATGCTCAGACTTTCCACTCACAGAAGCTGTTGCCTGTTGATGAAGAGGTTAGCAGGCAACTGATCTTCATTGTCAAGGTTATTTGTTTGACTGAATTGACATGTTACTGCCCTAGTCATACATGGTTTAGAGGTTTTGTTCAAGGTTTTCAGGTTTGTTTCTGTACCAGTAGGATGTTGGAATGGGGTTGTGGCTTATCAGTCTATATATCCAAATCACCCATGTGGCTAGAGGTATAACACTTGTTGCCACGATCAAGGTTCTGTAGGTGATTTGGATGCAGGGAACAAGTCTATCTGAAGCTGAGCCTGCTGACACGCTTGCTGCCCCCAACTCTTCTGGTATATTATCTTCCAATAGAAGATTGAAATATTATGCCTCAGTGTCCTGTTTATACCCTTCATGTTCCGCATTTTCAAATGATTGTATTGGCTTCTTCATGCAGCTCTAATGCTTGGGTTTGCAGAGATTTGAAGTGAAATTGACAAATAGCAGGGTTTACCTGCTCAGTTGTTATGTTGGATTCATGTGACACCATCTCCCATTCTGGTTGTTGACCTGTGGTCAAGTTGACTTTTGGTTTGGAAGTTGAATTTGCAGATGGTCATAAAGCTGGTGTTAGGAGCTGGGAGAAATATATTGGGTTATATCTGTGGCAAATGGTGCTGTTTTTGATGGAGATAATTAAACTCCCACATCAGCTTGTTGCGGGAAACTGGACACTGAAAGGTGGTAAGGATACTGAAGCAGCTGAACCTGCCAAAGTACAGAAAGAGCCCATTTTCACACGAGTGGAGAGGTTGGAAGTACAACTTGATAAGTTGGCCTCTTCCAAAAATCTTGACAGCAAGTCAGTGGATCCAGCAGTTGAACGGGTGAATGCTCTTGAAGCTGAACTTGCAGAGACTAAAAAGGTGAGTACTGTACTGTATGGGGTTTATATGAAGTGTTATTAGACATTTCACTAGGCTGCATTTTTAAATTGTTTGGGTTGTTGGCTGGACTTTTACTGAGCAGCAGAACCAGACCTAGCTCTGCAATGCTGTTTTTAGTATTTCATGTTGTCACATTTTTGACATTGTCACCTGGACCTTTATTGACTGTGAGGCTTAGCTTCTAAATTGTCTTCTAAGGATTTGATATGGCTAATGCAAATCACTGTTGATGTTACAGACTGTGAGTGCCCTATTATCAAAGCAGGAGGAATTGAACGATGCGTTGGAGCAAATCAAAGAGTATAATTGGATGGTAAGTTCTTGGGATGTGTGCAGTATGTTTGGGCATATGCAGAATCATAATCTTAAGGTGATTGCACACTGTCCTCACTTGGGCCTGGTGTCTGAAGTGCAAAAAAAGAATTGATCCCTGGGAATTATGGAAACTTATGCAGTGTGGCATGCAAACCTATTGTCAGAGGAAAATATTCCAAATTTTTTTTATTGATTTTTATATTTTGATTATTAGTAAGTCTGAAAGTTTCAGTTTTTGTCTGATTGAATACTTGTCTCTGGTTTACTATTTTGTGTGTTTCTTGGTTGCTAATCTCAATCAGGCTTCATGAATCTGCTGTCTGTGGAGAGTTTTGAATGTTGTATGTTTCTATAATTCCTAGTATATGGGTTGCTGTTGAGCTGAGTTGGAGACAAATGCTGAGTCAGAAATCTGATGGTTCTGTTATTGTATTGCAGAAGAAGGTACAATGCTGGTAGTAGGTGAAATGTGGTTACAAGGTTTGGTGCAAGAATGTCACCAGATGAGTTATATTGAAACAGAATCTAGTCCCGATCTGCTCAGGTGAACAGTGCAACACATGGCAACTACGGTGCTGGATTACGTTGGATCTGATTTGGCAAAAGGGCAAATTTGACTGAGTGAAAAGGGTATGAAGTCACCTAATGATTGGTGAACTTCTCACCTTGAAACAAGGCAACACAAAGATAGTGAAATGGTCTTATGAAAAGAGTGGAAAATCTGATCTGTCCATTTAACTAGGTCAAAGTCTGATCTTCAACAGAAGTTGGTACTGGACGAAGAGAACATTTGGTTCAACAGCCTACTGTGAGCTATGGAACAGAGCAGAATGTAGTGCAGCAACAAGTTAAAATTGTCCACTAGTGAAGCTGGCTTTATAGTAGATAAGTAAGGCTCCTTCTGTTTAGTTGAGTTCAAAGTATTTGATGGACATTAACATACCATTGATAGTCTGTTATGCACACAAGAATGAGTGGTAGAAAATATAGGGTTGTTTTCAGGGTTAATTTTCAAGCAGGTTGTCAGTGTTTAGGTGTGAGTATTCAAATTTGAAGGTGAAGTTATGTAACAGTGGGGCAAGTCGAATCTCCTGTTCTATGTATATGATTGTTGGATGATTGTTCAACAAACAAATGGTAAATTTTGCACCATGTAAATTTGCACCACATTCTGTGTCATTTTGTTTGAAGATGAGAGAAAAACATAGTATGCTCATTGCTAGTCACTCTGTACTGGTGATTTAGTGAAATATATGTACACTAATGGTAATATTTCCTCCAGAGTTGTACACCCTCTTCATCATGGCTAGCTTGATTCAGGTTTAATCATCACAACTATTTTGATATATGGATGGAGAACTGTAACTGCAGTAGCAGATTTACATTGTGTTATAAGAGGGCACATTGTGTAGGCTAATTTCTCTTGGATATATGCAATATCAGTTTTGTTGAAAATAACCATCATTGGTCATTTCAAATGCAACTTATTTGCCTTGTGGTTCAGCTTCGAAGGTGGTTCTTTTGTCTTCTTAGACATGGGTCACTTCATTTTGTTCTTTGTATTCCCCTTTTTTTGGGTGCTTTGATTTATTTATGATTGGTAGGGTTTCATCAAAAATTTGTGCCAAGGTAGATAGGCTAACCACCATACACGTAGTGGCTAAGATACCATTTGATCCTTGGTTCTTGCTCAGATCACCATGGTCCCTAAACAAATAGTGTAGCTTGACATTGGGTGCATTGAACATCACTCAAAATTGTCAAAATCCAGTCATGCAATAAGAAGTTAACCCCCCCCCCCAAAAAAAAGCAGGGGGTGCCTATCACTGAAAAAAACCTCTCTAAACACCTTGCAGCCAGTGTACTAGACACTTTGCACCTTAGGATTGGACAAGCAAAATCAATAGCCAAATGATACAAGTTTTTGAAATCCTGTTCATGACACATCATAGTTAGAATGTTCCTATTCAAATGAAATGCCTATCTTTGGTACTGGAAGGCTTAAGGGTTCATTGAAAACTAATGGTGTGCATGGTGAGGGTTGCCACCACCAAGTTTTGTTGTTGTGGTGGTGGTCGTTCCATCCACCAACCTCAAGAGGTGGTGTTGCTCATGGTGCTCACATTTGTAGCTATTAATCATGCTCCTTTTTGCCTTGGTTTGTAGTTGCTACACATGTTGCTGTTGCTCTTAGTTCCTAGCTATTGTTTATGCTTCTCTTGCTCTTAGTTGCTATTTATGTCTTTCTTCGCCTTGGTTCCTAGTTGCTACACATGTTCTTTTCTGCCTTTGTTCTTCTAGCTATTGTTCATGCTCCTCTTGCTCTTGGTTTTTAATTGTTGTTCATGTTCCTCTTTGCTTTAGTTTACATTTGTCACTTGACCTATAAGTTGTTTGCTCGGTTATAGTTAATAAATTAGCTATGCACTTTACTTCCCTAATCTCTTTCATAGATTCCTTTTAAATTGTGTCTTTTCACATAATTTGATTAATGCCCATATTCAATCAAAACTTCAAGCTCTACAATTTCATATGTTTTTGCTGTATTCAAAAGTTGTGTGGTAATAGTCCCATCCTCTCACTGTGCTTTATTTTCGTTTGAATCCTTTGAATCCTCTTGCTCTTGGTATGATGTATGATTGTCTAGTTTTGCTGTGTATATTTCATTAAGTTTGTTCTTTTTGTCCATGACTCTAAGATGTAAGGGTCAAATTATAGTAGCTTTAAAACCTTGACGTGATGTTCCCCTATATCAAAGATTGACCCAATGCCTTGCCTACCCAACTAGCTATGGTGATCTTGTTTGATTCAACATAATTATGCTTTGCCATGTATTCATCCCTTTTCTTTGAATCTAGTTTTGGATGGCTTAAAACATGGGACATCTAAAGGTTGTAGGGTGCGAAAGGTATGATTAAGTAATATAATCATATTTAACCAAATTGTTGTGCTTACATTATAGCTTTTAATGTGATATGTGACTTGTGCCAATCTAAGATTAAGAAATGATGATTAACTTGATATATGCCCCCCACAATTGACCTCTTGAAGAATGACAAATATTCCTTGAACATGAATGAAATTATCTAGGTTTTTTTTTTGCATTGTCATATAGGTATCAACCTACTTGGTTTATAGTTCATAATGTAGTTGTCATGTAATCTATCTCCCCTTAATATGTGGAACATTAGTATAATCTTCCACCTATGTTCAAAACACAATTCACTATTATCCACTTTCTAAACTTTGGAATCATGTTGCATATTTGTTGGGATCCTTGTTTGGCTAACACCTTAACTCCGTTTTACTTGGCCATTTGAATTCTAATCCCATCAATATTCCATATGCAATTTTCCATATAGTTGTGCATGTTGTATATACAAGTTCTTGTAAAATGTTTAGTAGCTGATGTTAGACAACCTTTGGGCTTTGTAAACCTCAAGACCTTTTGGTTAACAAATAATGAATTTTAAAGTGGTGGTGTTTGAACCAAATCCACTAACTATTCCCAAGTGAATCCACTTTGAAATGGAGTAGGTTTGGTTTGAATGAGTTTTGACACTTTCAATTTCATTTGTTATGGGGTGACAAACGATTTGACCTTTTGCATTACCAATATCCAATTGATTATGGTAGCATCTTCCTCCACCATCAACAATCAATTAGACCAAACTTTTTTCTTCATTGTTCAACCATTCAAATGATTTGCAGGGGAAGATATTGAAGTTATTATGTGGTTATTCCCCTTTCCACCATTTCCATGGCTTCTTCTAAAGGTTGATATGTCCACTTCCTTCTTCCATTTTTGGCAAGAGTTTTATTGGCCTTGGTTACCTTGTGTGTGGTTGTGATACAAGTTGGACATTTCCTTGTTTGTTGTTAGTTGTTCTAGCGCACCACTTCTTCACATGCAAGGCACTGTTGGAATCATGGCTATCCCTTACTTCCTAGTTTGAGCTTCCAACAAGTAGGAGGTGTGTTTTTTGACCTTACAAGGGCTACAACCTTCCATCTCTTGTGACCAAACCAAGATAAAAAAAATATGTTAGATTAGGTTAACATGAAATAACATGTGATTTTAATAGGGAAATGGATTTGATTATATTGTAATTTTTTTCAAAATCCTCCTACATTAAGTTCACATCACTTGTTGTTATGTAGGTTGTTGGAATGTATTTCAAAATTCACAAGGCTCCAACCCTTAGAAACCTCCCTCTTTTTGAACTTGATGCCCCATAGTTTGGAATTGTTGATTTCTATATCCGATGATAAAACAAGAATTTTCTGTATTCGACATTGTGAAGTCTATATGTGGTTGCAATTCCTAACTCCTTTCCAATTTCCTCCCCATCTTTTGATTTGCTAATTATTTGTGAATTTGTTGATTGTAGGTTTATATACATTTGACCTTGACATTATAATCTAGCTTTAACTCCTCTATAGTTTTTATCTTGACCTTGACATTAGAATCTAGTTCTAGTTCCTCTCCAACTTTTACTTTGACCTTGATTGATGCTTCTTGATCCTATATATTTGCTTTCAAAACTATTGCACTTGAAATTAAAAGCTTAAAAAAATCTTGGAGCTCACTTTCCAACTTCTTTACTTATGTTTTCATATGGTTTTCGATAGTTCATCATTATTTGTGTCAATGTCAACTTAATTTAAATTAATATAAATATCACAAACATGAAAAAACACATGTTAATTTGCCTTTCATATCCATGTTGGTGGGTAAGGAAAAGGAGTGAGGTAGTATTAGGAAAGAGTTGAAGTAGTTAGGTTTGGAAGTGAGGTAGTTGTCTTTGAAATTGTATTTGAAATTGTTGAAAGACAACCATACAAAAAATTATGCAAAATTTTTCATATACTAGTTTTTCAAAATTTCTTGTCACTAGAATTATATGAACATGTAGGTTAAAAGATTCCCATAACATGTCATTTGAATTTTTTTGAATAGCTTTCTAAACTTCATTAAACATCATATCACATGCTACATTATTTTACATGCTTTTCAGTACTTGATGTTTATTAGATTCATTTCAAATTTTTCTAAATGTTTTCATAAATCATTAAGAAGTTATTATGAAATTTGAGTTGTATTTCACTTTGCACTTGTGAATGTTCATTGTTTGTTTTTGGAAGGACTTAAATGTGTCCAAATTTGAAGGGCATTTGAATTTTGTGCCCTTTAGGATGCTTATAAATGTTTCAATTCTTAGGATTTCTAGTTTGTTACTATGTTTAATAGTTCAACCTTAACATTGTTTTAGATTTTTCTTTCATATGTTCAAATCCCCTTGTTTAACTCAATGTTGCAACCCCCTTCAACAAACATTAACCCTCCTTGAGTGCTCACCTTACACCCGTTTGACAAGACTCTTGATCCCGTCATTGTCTTTTCAAACCCCTCCAAAAAACAAAACCCCTTTTGGGTGTTCGTTCCCCCACCATTCCCTGCACATTATCAACTTTTAAATGGCCATATGTAAAACATACTAACAAACAACAAATTAAAACCAGGGCAATGATTAATTTTCAAAACAACACAAATTTACACCCAAAATTGGACACCAGAAAAACTATTTTGACCACAAATGCTCGAAATACTAAGCAACTATTTTTTTAGTCCAGGTTTTTGATTGTGAGCATTTGGGTGCATGGTGTCTTGATATCAAGCGTTCAATGCTTGGCCTTGCCCTGCACTGATGCGGTGTTTGGTGGTAGGCTTGAGAATGGTGTTGGGTATTTTTACCCTAGAGCCCTTCTTTCGGTTGTTTAGATAAATTGTGACATGGATTCACGGCAGAGATCTTCACTTTGAGTGTGAACTATCTACTTCAGCTACGCCGAAGGTGTTTGCCACCTTTTTGTCTTTCATCATTCACAATTGAGGTGTTGGGCGGTTATGTGCGATCATTCCCAGTTATGATGTGCGAGATATTTGGAATAAGTTCAAAAAATTAAAATTTTGTTTGTTTGCCGAGATTGTTAGATATTCAGATGTGTGATGGGATTTCGATGGTTCTATTTGATATGAAATGTGTGAAATGCTGTTTGCAATTGATCTGCTTGGGACCTGTTGTGGAGTGTGCTTGACTTTTTATGGAGCCATGGATGCAGCTAAGTACACACGCTGTGTAATCTTGAAGATGACAATGTCGAATTTGAGATCATTTTTTCCTATGTTTTGTTGAAGAGAGGAGCTTGACAAGTAGTTCTTCCATTCTCTTCATTCCGTTGCGCAAGGAATTAGAATTCTTTGTTAGGAGAAATTCTAGAAGATCACAGTAGAGGCACCAAGGGAAATGATGAAAGGCCATAGGGAGTTTAAAAGCTTGTTTGGTGATTTGTGTAATTTAGGTTTGTTATTTTTGAGTGTGGGTTGACATCTATGTGGTGTGAAAGAACGAAACTTCGGAAGAATGGGAACTTTAGGAGAAACCAAGTTTATTGTTTTTGCAAATGCATATACTTTCTACTTCAAAATCGGACATGAAAGTTTTTGTTACAGTTAGCTGGGTATTACCTTTTTGTAAAAGCTTCTGTCATACTATGAACCAATGTTATTAGTGGGTAGGATTGTCGAGCTGTTATGTGTCTATCTTTTCTAAGTTCTCGTCATTGTGCAACACCTCCTATTACTGGCAGAATTGGGATCATGGTCTTATTGTGTGATATATGAGAGTGAAATTAGAACAATCTCATCCCTAATCTGTGCTTTAGAAATTAGAATGTCAGGAGCTTATTCAACCATACAGTTTATGAAGTTGTTGAAGTGCAAACTAGGTTCTTAATCATTCAACATTGTGTTTTCATTGTTTACAGTTATGATGGGGATGTGTTGTCTTGTGTTGTCTTTTGCTCCCTGTTATTTTTGTTACAAAATAACAAACTTGGCTAATCAACCCCAGGCTCCAATTTTTCCTAGTGATTACACTTCTTTTTGCCAATGCTGCTCACCATAGTTAGTCAAATAACTAGCATTGTGACAAGGTTGGGAAACATGAAGACATGTAACAACTTTCTAATATTCCACAGTCCACTGCATAGAGAAGGGTCGGTGTATTATCAGTAAAAATTCTGCAAAGCAAGCCTGCCAAGGTGAGATTGTCACTTGTGCAGGCATGTCTAGTACAACCAGACCCATAGGTCCTCCACCACATAAGTGTGCAGAATTGGAATATCAGATTCTGCAAATGTGATTTACTGCCTCACAAGGATATGCCTCTAAAATCATCCAATTGGACAACTGTGTTTTTTAAAGTCTCAGAAAGAGTTACACTACCTGTCAATAATAGTAAGACCAGATATTCCAAGTGTTTCTAGTCGGGCACTTGCAACTTCATTTGTAGGTAGTATAAAGGGTCAACAGTTACTATAGTCACATGCAAACCAAGGTGATTGATATTTCAGCACATAGCTGACTTCTACTTTCTAATGCTGATGTTGTCAAAGAGTTATTTGAAATACTACATCCACACTGAGAAGTTCCTCACACCAATGTTTCAATTGAAATCAACGTAATAGATTTCACTGTTGACTCAATAGGTGACAGAGATTTTAGATCTGACCACATTAGCAAGCAGGAAAGGGAGAAATCGTCAACCTGAAGCAGATTACAAAACCAAAAGTGGGAGTGTTTTAAATGACAGCAGCAGTCACACAAATGTCTAAAATCTTGCAAGGGCAACATGCATGATATTGTTGAGCCATCATAACTTGCCCACTGACTTCATTGACTCCCAGGTGTAGATTGATGTCATCTATTAACCAATGTGCTCAGTTACTACCATACATGACCAAAACAGGAAAACTTAACCAAAATGCTGGCTTTCCTAGCTGAACACCTAAAAGAGAAAGGAAAAGACAACCAAAACATAGAAGAAAGAAAGACAAAATGAGAGAAATGAAAGGAAAAAGGAAAGAAAAAGAAAACCCAAACGAGAAAAGAGGAGGATCAAGGAAGACAAGAAAAAGACAGATTATTAAGAGCACATAATCTTAGAGGACAAAGTGAGCTGTGAATAGGTACCCACATTGGCATTGAAAGCCTTTAAATGATCATTTTGAAATCTGAAGGCAAAAATATGGAACAGAAATCTTTCTTTAAACTTGTCTGCTTTGTTTTAACTGAAACTTTGAACTGTAGTTTTTTCTCTTCAACAGAGAGAATTATACTCACCATTTAAAACCGAACTTGTATAATCTGAAATATTGGAATCCACATCATGCATTAAACAGCTGCATCTTGTTACTAAAGCACCCTGTCAAAAGTCTGCTGTTTGATTTTTTAGTCTATTCTATCGGCAGAATTTTGTGAGCTTAATTTTGCCAATAGAAGTAGAATTAAGCTCACAAAATGATTCAGAGCACATGCCACTTCCAATAATCTTTGTGTAGATACATGACAGTCAAGGAAATCAGGCTTATTATGAACTAACCAATATTGACGAAGTTGCAATGTCATTGACCACCTCCAGGGCACCTTTATTGAAGGAGCTTAGCCAATTATAAAATTCTGTTAGAGAACTAGAACTAGCTGCACCTACAAACCAAGAGATATTTTGAAGATATCTAAATCACAGCAGCAAGAACAATCCCATAACTTGCCTCATTCATGTAACCATCCAACTCCTTACTGGACTTTCCAATTAAGAAATTTCTGCACAACATTTACATAGAATAATGCACAAGATGTGAACCAACATGGATTTGGAAGTGCTAGCCTCTTCATCAAACTTCATCCTGCTTGATGAAATTCTCTTACCTTCTCTAAATATCAGAGTTGTCCTGCAACAAAAGCACGACATATGTTAGTGGATGCAAGATCACCCTGACAGGTAGACCCCCATACCCAAAAGTTTGTGATAGTATTTCAAAACAGAGCAACTATTCCTGGGCAAGAATTTATCTGAACAACAACCTGCACAAAGATTCCTTAATCACCTTAACTGTGCTGAAACGACTTGTGGTTTTTGGAATGGACCCACGGATAGAGCGAGCAAGAAAACGTGAAGCTAGCCTACTTGCAAGTTCTGCTGGTAGCAAAACTGCCTGCTGCTGTGCTGAAAATGGGAGCTGCAAAATCACCATTCACCCTTGATATCAATTTGCAGAATATCTCACAGAATCAAGATTCACAGTTTTGGAAGGCTTTGAATTAAGATGACAGGAGTAACATAACAGGTTGTGTGTGTGACTTGTTAGTAGTACATGTATCAAAACAAGAACCTCTGGTGCACATCTAATATATGACTGTACTTAATGTCATCTGAAGTGTGCCCCCCAGCAAAGTGAAATCATTGTGCTCCAAACCACACAGCACCTTCTGTAATTGCAAAACACTGAAGGTGGCTTCATCAAATCATCAACATACAACAAATAGGGATGAAAAGCACCCCACCTCTGGAACCACGGACAACATTGGAGTGTACTGGAACAAAGAACTCATCCGTTGTAAAAGCACACTCACTTCATCCCATGTCAATGACCCTTCTGTATCATTCAGATTCAACACTTCTGTTCTCACGACCATGTCTGACTTTGATGTGCTGTTTACCTGATACATCCCAAACCCAATTTGCCATCATTTCATACTCCCAAAGAAGCTCTGATGGTTCCAGAAGGCTGATTACTAACCCTTATATCCTCCAACATGCTCAAGAGCTTCTGGTACATTCACAACCTAGGACCTGGGACTAAAGGCAAGGATTACGATGCAAATGATGACTGTCTTAAGTTATGACATATGCAGAGGTTTGTCATGCAGAAGCAAGAATAATGATTAAGGACCACAAATAGGAACATACCTGCATAACTGCAGTATTAGTGAAGTTGGTGGAAGATCCAGACAACAAAGAAGTAAGCTGCTGGAGATTATGGAGGTGTTTAACATCTTCACCTTCTGTCAGAGGGGCTAGTGCTGGAAGAGCAAATGGGGCCCGTGACCTCAACTCTTTGGCTGCCATATCAAATGCTGCCCGATTCAGCGCATCCAGCCCCTTCAAATCAGGACATTGGATTATCACAGGAGTCAGTAGTATTTCAATTTGCAACCAAGTTCAGACCTCCCAGCTTTGCTTTCAACCATTGAGGAAGCAGAATTCAGAAAAAAGGATAATAGTGGATGGTCTTATGAGATGGATGCCCTGTAACTTTGCAAGTCCCCTAACAAACAGGACATAATAGATTACCTTTGCAAGCTCATCTAGTAGCAAGTCTCGAACAAAGTCACCCTGTCACATCATCCAGGCAGAAAAACTGCTTGTAAGCCAACATTCATAAAGAAATGAGCTCCATACACCAAAGGTCAACTTCTTTGTGCAATGAAGCTGTTTGGACAGTGGGGACACTAACAAAGGATGGCCAGCTTATAAACATACTGAACTCCCACAATAGTTTTATTCTGACCTGGAAGAGTTGGTGCAAATAGAAATGATTCAGTTGCAGCAGAGGCCACCAGGCTCACTGAATAAGGAAATCAGGAAACTGACTTTTATGGATGTCATCACTTGTTGCAGAGCATTGAACCAGTTCCTTACCTGCTCAGTGAGTGCAAAAGTAAGGATTCGCTTCACTAAGTTCCGTGCATCCCCCTCTGATGTTGACCCCTTCCTTTCTTCCAAAGCTTCTAGATCTTCAGGATTTTCCATTTGTGATCTCATAGCCTGCAAATAACAAACAGCCCACAAAGGAGAATGAATGGTTTTATTTTCATTCTTAACACACTTGCCACCTATTACCAAAGTGATTGAAGTCAATGCATCACATCAATATCCCTTCATAAGGGTCATTCAATACCGAAGCAACTCTGAGAGCATAAGGCATGAATTTATCTGGCCCAATACATGACACAAGTGGTGGAAACAGACTACAACTCTTATACCTCAGTCATTAATGATTCCAATCGATCAATCCTAAATGAACCATCCTGTTCCCCTCATAAAAACAAACAAAACCAAAATCAGTTCTTCTGAACACTTGCCATCTTTGCTAAAAGGCTAGGAGTTTAAGAATCTCAACAAATAAAAGTATTTAGAGATTCCAAGCTTCTTAGAACCTCTCTTCTGTTTCAGCAACCATAGGCAGTTGTGCATATAAAACTTGCCAAGCTGACAAAGTAATATACTCAATTTCCATCCTGAATGTTTTCCCAATGTTAAAATCATTTTCACAATTGTTGGTAAACTACACACATAAGGATTGCTTTCATGAAGCTATTTCATTCTATTTCCCATGTACAGCAACTAATCCTATGTGCGAGTAGTCAGTCAACTCATATCTACTGTACTGGAAGGGCATCAGCATTATCTATAATAACTTCACTGGCATTTTTCCAACCGGACATTCAAACTACAATTCATTGTATGGAAAAGGTCAGGGGTGATGGTAATTGCCTTGTACAAAAGAGATCGCAATGTTGATTGGAGTTGAGGTGACTTGTCAGTGAGAACTTTTCGTGCAATCCAAGGATATGAACTACTAAGCACTTTGTAATTTGGATCTGTGCTGAGTGCAATTCCTTCCAGCACTGTCAAACTGCCGAAAAAACAAGCATTGACAATTTTTGTGATGGAAATACTGTAAGAACCCAGAACCAAACAAAAGGAAAATGACATGTAAAAACAAAGGACATGAAAGAATATCAACACAAGGGGAAAAAGAGCACAGTCTGCAGAAAAACCCTAGGTTAATCATGAGATTTTCAGTCCTTTTTCCTCCCTTAGATAGGTCAACCACTACATGAACTATACTCAAAGAACTAACTCAATGCATTGCACTTGTTACACCTGCCCATTGTGCAGTTTTGATCTTTTGCATAGATTTTGCTTTTGCCAACTCACTGGCCCCCACCAATAATTCAGTTCACTCATAAATTGTCCATTCAGAAGGGTAGGACCCTACTGAATAGACAAGAAGATTGCTAGGAGGTAACTGAGATTCTTTTGCAAAAATCTTTCAAGTTCTAACCTTCATGAACTTACCTCCGGATCACAAGCGAAAAATATGATGGTATTCTGAACTTAAATTGATACCTGTATCACACCAGAAAGATATATCAGACCCTTGAGTGAATTTGCACCCAGGGGTAAAAGAGACTACTGATCTAGTATTGGACCATAATAACTGAACACTTGCCATTACGCCTGTTTTCAACACATAAAAGACAAATTTGTAGTTGACATTTGAAGAGGTGTACATGGTAACGCCTAATTTCCCTGAGAGGTCACCAAAGCTAATATTCCGCACACCCTTGCTTATAGCCTCCTGAAACACCCCTGCACAACACACAATACCCAACTAAACATAAGTCTTCCATGGAAACATTCACATGCCATTTGCTGATCTCCATTCATCTGGTGTACTAACCAAACTTGGTCAGTCCAAACAGCAGACCAGCTCTCAAATATAAACATGAATCATTTCCCATTGATATGTGCATTGATTTCCATGTGTGGTATTCACATCAGATTGACTGATGTCTTAATGTACTTGCATTTTGCCTTGGTCAGACACAGTCGACTGGGTCCATGACCGCAAACAGACAAGGACAAATCAACACAGCTGTGAGATTACAGAGAAAACTCCAGAACAACACTTTGGAGGTAACTATCATGTCTGTTCCAGGCAAACCAAAACAAACACAACAAGAATGAGTGTGGTCATAACCTTGTGAGTGTCACTTACAAAGTACCAGACCATCAATTTCATCATGAACAGTTGTGAATGGTTGCCGTTACTCCCCATTGACTTCATCAGCTCCCAACAATGGGTGTAGATAAGTATATAATGATCTGCTCAAAGTCTTGGGCAAAAAAGTATACAAAATCTGTGTCCTAAGCTTCTGTTGCATTTCCAGAAGCAATGTGAAGACTCAGTGATGATGTTGACTAGCATTTTAGGGGCAGAGCTAACAAAAAATATCCTCATTCAGGCTGCAACAAAACAGTAACAGTAAGCTTCATTTCAATTCAGCTTGCCCTATATGCACACACAGGTATCTAAGCCTAAGGCCCATGGGAGACCTAAATAGAGGGTAGTGGTTGGGGCCTCTGCACCCTGAGCATGTGCTTTACACACCAATTTGTGAGTGCTTGGATTCAGTACATCTGCTGGAGAACATATCAATGAGATTGCAGAAAACAACACAATTAACACTTTGAAGGTAATAATTGTGTCAGTTCTGGCCAAAGGTGAAACAAAATGACAAGAACAAGAGCATAACCTTGTGAGTATCACACACAAAGTACAAGACCATGACCTTCATCAAGTACAAATCAACATTGCAACAAATGTAGAAATCAGGCAGAGTACCTGTGAGAGCCTGTGACAAAGCCCCCATTTCAGCTGTAGGTGGAAGAAGCCTGTCCACAACAGTGCACAACGATACAGTGCATCAATTAGAATCTGGGCCATATTCTGCACTGAACTAAAACAGCAATCAATCTAAAAGGGCAAATAGAAACAGACAGCAAGAACTGAAAAGGATAATGACAAAGACTGAGAAAAGTGATTACAGGAGAAAAATACCCTAGAGTGACAAAGTCACTTGCAAGTTCATCAAATTCACGATTGACAAGATGTAATGAGGCCTCAATCAAGCCATCCCTCAAATTTTCCTTCATTTCACCCATCATTCCAAAGTCTGTATTCACATGCAGACACCAATAGAAATTACACTACAATCCATGCTCTTTACATTCCTATGCACAACTATTCCATTAGACCTGTAACTGATAAGATCTGGCACAGAAAACTCAGGGAGCATACAAAGCTCTCCTTCAGTATATCTCACTGATGATGAAACCTGGAATGTACCTAGATATGCTAATTTTCCATCAGGAGTGCGCATCAAATTTCCAGGATGAGGATCAGCATGGTAAAATCCACTATCTAATAATTGTGTCAGAGAGCAATTCACACCCACCTGAAATTTCTCAGAAAACACAACCCATCGAGTCAGAATACTAATAAGTGAGCATTGCCTAGCATGATACTTGCAAATTGACATGGAAAAGCACAGCCTGAAATGAAGCTTCATAAAACAACCAGATTTTCAGTTCAAATCCTTCTACAGCAAAGCAGTTGCTCTAGAAATCTTGCAAGTAATATTTCCATTTAACTGCTTTTGACCTATCCAGCAAATGCTCAAATTAATATGTTGGCGGATATGATAATTGTGGCATCAGAAACTACAGAAACTCTAGGTCTGCACATTTAGAAAATCAAAAATCCAACTTAATAGATTGTGGTATCTGATTGTTGCAAACATGCCTACTTCTTTTGAGGATCATGCCTAGTTAGCATTTGTGTTTCCAACTTATACCTCAACAAGGCGGAGATCATTGACCTCTGAAAGTCGTTGTCCCTGCACATCCCAAAAAATTCTGGCATATCATCTTGCAGGAAGAGGAAAAAGGTCTCAGCCCTAGAAGCACAAATTTCAAGCAGGAATCCTGACAGAGAATGCTAATGAGAAAGACATTGTAAGAGAGGGAGACACCTCGACCCATTGCATGACAAGAACACGTCGGCTTGTGAGCTCCGTAAACATCTCCGGTATAAGCACATCTGGTAGTTTCCCAAACATCTTCCTGACCCACCCCCATCTTCTTCTCATTACTACTATCCATCTTCACTTCCAACACCCCTTACCTAGGACCCTCATTGGAACATTCACCTACAAAGTGGAAACTCCTTGGTAGCACCAAACTTTCCAGGTAGAGGATCCACACCTTGACCACAAAATACTGAAAGCCATACCCATGCCAAAAGCAAGGGCAGTGTAAAGGAAACACACTCCAGGGGAATTGGTGTACTAGTATGGTCAGTGAGGTTTCATGAGGAGGAACCTAAATCGCACACCATTGCGGGCCTCTGCTTGGTAGTCCATTTCCTGCATCACCATAACACACCTGAAGTAATGAGTTGGTTTCTCAACTCCTATACAAGGTTGATAACAATGGGACTTGAGTCGCTCAGAGGATTTTCTGATGTTGAAGTGGGAACATAAAACACCGTACTTGCATCTGAAACTGTGGGAGCAACTCAATCAGACAAATCAGTAGGATGGCAACCATGACATACCCGAAAGACACTCATTCCCCATTCGTCTACAACACCCTGTGAAAACACAGCAAGTCGTCATTTCAGCACAGATAGCTATGTCACAACCAATCTATTTGCTTGTGAGGTAAATGAGGAATACAAATCTGTATTGTGTTTCAATACACTCACTTAATTACTTCTGACAGATCATCATCATCCACCTGTGCTGTTTGTTAGACTGACCCTAGCCTATCACCATGATGGAAATGTTTTGAATGGAATTGATACTGGCAATCCAATGGGTTCAGAAAAGCATGGATCTCCTTGACAGAAAATAAGTTTTTATGACTGTATGTTCTATCTATAACAAGCAGGGCACCAGTTCTATTTAATCTACAACAAGCAAAGCACACTACACTGGTCCAGAGCCTGCAACATCAATAACAAGAGAACAAGGGAATGATTTCAGTTATGAGAACGATATGTAACTGCAAGGTCAGTATTGAGTCTGAGCAAAGCTTGTGCATAGTCCACCATTTTTCTCAATATGAAAAGGTCTAGTGCCATTGCAGCACGGACCCCAGGCCTCTGCACTTTCACAGCAACTGCCTCACCACTTGGTCTTAGTCGAGCCTGATATACCTGATAGAAACCTCACAAACATCAAAATCATTTCAGTGCAGCACAGGCCCATCAGCCAGAGTTATCAAGCAAAGTACATTCCAATTGTCTGACTATTCCAGTTATGGAATACCGGTGCCACAGCCCATGATCAATTGGTTACAATGGAACAGAATGGAAGTCTAGAACAAAAGGAGACATACAATTGCCACAGCATCAGATTAAAACTGCACCTGGCCAAGGGAAGCTGCAGCCACGGGTTGTGGTGATATTTCAGAAAACAGATGTTCAACAGGTACACCCAACTCTTGTTCAATAATGTTAAGGGCCAACTCTGTTGAGAAAGGTGCAATCCGGTCCTGTAACAATTCAAGCTCTGCCAGATATTCTGGAGCAATTACATCCTGACACATGAACATCAATAACCAGTGTCTGCAAATCAGGTATTGACCATTAACAAAAGTGTGTTGAACCACTGACCAATACTTTAAACTGCTACATGGTGCCACTTCAGCAATAAGAGGTGCAGCTAATACTTAGTAAGGTTGCATCACGACATAAACCAGAACCAAATCTCCCCTGGCCACCTACATAACTCTAACATAGGATAATTAGACCCCTCAAAAAAAGAGGAAGAAGGCTCGCAGTCTCTGATTCCTTGATCTATAGTTACAAAACTGAAAACAAGATGAGATGGAATGAATAAGGCATGCACAAGGGTGATCGGTGAAATCTCATACTGGACGGGATGAGACTGCTTGCGCAATTTTCACAAAAGCCTGTACACATATTCCCACGTCACAAAGGTCACGGACACAGCAGAAGGAAGAACTTTGCAGAAAATCTCCACAACAACACTGAAAGATTGCACAACAATAAAGAAAGAACCTAGTAGGAAATCCTACTATTGGGTATTATGTGGGACAAAAGATTTTGCTACTGTTATTCCTCCTATGTCAGGAATACTACTTGATAGTGACTCTAACATTGTATTGAATAGGGTTTAGTTGGCACATTAGATGCGTTGTCCTTGAAGTTCACAAACTTCTTATAGATGCTGTGTTTTTTCCAAGTCAATGAAACTCCTTGCATCCATCCTCAGACTGGCAAATGACCCTCCAATTCTACCGACTTAAGGATACCGTCAAACAGAAGCATGATTCTGGCACAAAGGATTGGGACAAACACTCACAGGGCCAAGTTGAACAAGAGCAGCTCGTAATTGTCCTGCTCTTTTCTGATAATAAACCCACCAGAAAATGCAAAGCTTCAGTCATTGGAACTCCAACTAACTAATCTATGTTTGCAGCTCCCTGAATATGAGCAATCTTCTGTCGGCACAGATACACAGCTCTCATATGCAAGAGGATTGTGTCACAAATGGTGAAATGCAATCCTGAGTGGTAATTATGGGACAATGTTAAGCTACGTGGAACTCCAAATGACCATTACTCCTCTCCACTGCTGACATTTTTACTATTCAAAATCCACAAACATCAAGCTCTCTATGAAACTAGATGGCACAGACTTTAGATAACATGTGAATTTGTAGCCTGGGAGACAGGAAATGAACTGTTTAGCAACATTTAAACTCCAACTGGTCTCAATTTCTGCTTGAGATCAGCATCGTTGCAGCAGTGGCATCTTCACAAGAAACTTTTTTGTCATTCCCTGTTGGGAAAAGGGTGGGAACCTCTGACAAAATTAAAGTTGAATAAACAAAACATAGGCAAAGCTCTCCAAAGGAATCATGGGAGCAATATTTCAATGTTTTATTCTAATTTTCCCAGTGTGAAACAGAGGGGTCATTGTATTTACCCATTGTCAAACAATCCATTTCATGGTTGCATAGGGGAAATTCAAGTTCTTCGTGATGGTCCCACAGGGAATCCTAAAAAAGTTTCATGTGCTTGTGGTTTGCATTTTGAGACCAAAATTTACTCTTGGAATTGAAAAATTGAAGGGACTGGGAAAAAATCACACCTTGAAATTTGTGTCTGATCGTCCCATGAGCGAGTCGAAAGAGCGCAGAGCAGCCCATCCGCCAAGGGTTCCAGCAATCTGAGCAAGTCTTCGAGCCAACAGAAATGGCCTCTTCTTAAATATAGTTGCAAACTTATCAGCATTGTACGCATTCAAAGCATCCGCTTCCTCCACTGCCGCGTCTGCAATGTATCCAGAGTACTGCGAAAAAGTATCGGGCTGCGACACCGTAGTTTCCCAAGTATCCACCACACTGGGCTCCGCACTGGGAGTAGTAGTAGCTACGGCACAAACTACATCAATACTACTAGCTTTCCTACTTCGCTTGATCACCACCACACCGGGTCTCTGCAGAGGATTCACCAATTTATGTCCCCCAACAATTTTACCAACATTACTCTTCTTCGCGATTACTTCAAATCTTCTTTTCAAGTCATAGAGCACTACATTACTTCCCAGCATTCCTTGAATCGTCGCCATTTTTGTCTTACACTCGTTCTTGTTCGTCTAGTCCTTGTTGTTCTGAGCCCTAAACCAAACACACGACGCTATCAATTCCAGGCCTGATCGCCAGACCTAGAAACAGAGAAGAAGAGAAAACAAGAACGAGGCGAAACATTGGACAGAAAAGCAAGGCAAAATTGCACTTGCTAGAGCGACAATCTCATAAGCAGATGGGAGGAAAAGGAAAAACGAAAAAAATGCAATCGGGTACTGAGATAAACAATGAGAGACAGAAGGGAAAAATACAAGCAAAGAAACACGGCAACAAACCAACCAAAACGAAAAATAAATAAACATGGAGAATAGTTTTTTCTTGTTGGGGATTATTTTATTCGTGGTAGATGCTGCGCTACTGGCTACCGTTGACGCTAACGTGGCGGGGTCTCGGCCTAGACGCGTGCAAGGCTGATGAGGTGAATAGTGGGGCGTGACATTTGGACGCAGCTAGATTTTATTTTTTCTTGTTTTTTCTTTATGGCGTTTTTATTTCCCGGATCTTAGTTCTTGCAACCCTTAGTAAACAGCAGTGTTAGGCGGGTATCAGCCAGGGCATGCACATGGGTATGGGGTGTCTTTGACCATCAAGGGTTCGTTGAAAAAACATCCCATATACCCGGTCCAAACAGCCTTCTTTCCTCCCTTACTTGGGCAGGCTTGTATTTTACAAAGGTCATGAGATGCATGGGTGGGGTAGGCATCTCACATTGTAAAGTTGTGCAAGGCATGGAGGGTTTAAGGTTAGGAACTTTTAAGGGTTTAGAAAAACATATCTCATAAAGATCCTTGATTTTATTTTGAATTCTTGAGTGTGTTGAGTGTGCTAATTTGAGAAGTGAGAAATGGGGATAACGCAACGTGAACATCAATTTCTTGATGTCACCTACAACCAATAACCAATGTTCGCGTCAAGTAAACCTTCAATCCTTTGTTCAAGACAGCTTGTGTTATTGCATTCTTATGATCATTTTTTTTTGGGTTCATGTCATGCATTTTCATCATCATTTGCCTTTTGCATTTGTGTTTTTACATTTTCATCATCATTTTTAATGTTTTTGTGTTTTTGGATTTTCATCACCATTTAGTTTTGCATTTGTGTTTTTGCATTTTCTTTGCCTTTTGTGTTTGTGGTTTTACATTCTCATCACCTTTGCCTTTTGTGTTTCTGTTTTTGCATTTTCATCACCATCTACCATCAAATTTGAAAACACCAACGTGTGTGATTAAAAATTTAAGGTAGTTGATTTTGTTATAACTTGTCTCTTGCATTTTTTCACCCAAATACTCATATATTGGACTTAAATTTAAAAGCCTTGGTCACCATCATGGGTTTTCTAAGTTTAAGGTGAGGTTTGTTATTGCTTTTTGTTGTTCAAAGATTACAAATACATAAGGCTTTTAATGAATGAAATGAAAAATGATGGATCTTCATTGTGTGTAGTTGACTATGGGCTTGGTAATAATGAAGGTGGGGTTGAGAGTGATTGTGGTTTAATTGGAGTAGCATTGGTGGGCTTGTAAAATCTAAAGTAGTTTGAAATGAATTAGTTGTTAACAGAGGCATTAATGAGGATGACAATGAGATTTTACAAGTTAAAATAAAAGTGTGGCAAGAATAGTGGCTCATGCAATTGAAGTTCAACCAAAAGTTTTGCCTCACATGGAGCAAAACTACAAGTACGTGGGTATTTTATAAATTCAATGATGATTTAACTTTTGTTAGTTTTTTTATATTTCAATGAATGAGATGCATTGTTTGTCATAATGTGTAGTAAAACATAGACCAAAATTCTACCCAACATAAAACAAGGTTGGTAATGTATAACAAAAACCATGACACAACTATCATGAATTATCATGTTGCTTGAAAACATTCCACAATCTTGAACAATTGTAATACATAACACTTTGTTGCTACCCTACAAATTGATGTTCAACAAGGTGCTAAGAAAAAAAACAAAACCTATGTGGCCTTAATTGCTAATTTTTCAATAATGTAGTCCCATACAAAAAAATTAAACTTTTCAAAAAGAAATTCCTTTAAAACTTGATGTCATACATTGCCAAAGGCTATCATTCATTGAATTATGCGAAGAACATTAAGTTGAAGTGACATGTCTTATCAATGTGGTCAATTTTTTATTACACTTCAACTCATTAATAGTGGGGTAATCCTTAACGTTGTTAGCAAGACCATGGAACACCATATCCTTACTTCCTTAAAGCCACCATGATTATTACAACATCTGACTTGTGAACATGGAAGATTTAATACCTTTACATTAGTTTTCAATTACATTAACAAAAAATAGGAGCCATGTCCTAACACTACATGCGTATTTTTTACGTCATGAAATAATAAGGGTTGCCATAGACCTCTACAATTAAAGGATTTGCTTGCTCACTATTATTTATTGAACAGAGTCATAACCTATGTGAAAGATGAAGGTGTTAATTTGAACACCTTCACAATGTCTTTGACAAGCATTGTGCCTTGTGTTCCACTCATGTTACTCCATCTAAATGTCATTATTTTTATGGCCATGCCATGTTTAAATGTTGTTAGTATGCCATTAATGACCTAAAAGTGGCTTGTGGAATGAAGGATTTCAATTAAAGAAGTTTAATTTTCTTTGCAAAAGACTATCATTTGGATTTTAAAAGTTGAAAAGGTAGACAAAAATGGGTTATGGTTTGCAAAGAACTTGAAAATTAAAATTCATGTCAAGACTTGGTTTGTGTCCAAGGTAATTTTATTAAAAGAAACCTTGAAGTTTAAAGATGTCATAAACCTTTGTTATCCAAGGTAAATGATTACCTTGCAAAACATTATTCCTACTTTTTAGACATGAGCTATGGTGTCAAAAGTGTCAAAAACCTTAATTCCAACACCCACCCAATGTGTTTTGAACCAATTTTAAAGGTATTAGCTATTGTTTGATGCAAAATTTGTCACCATAACCAAGTGTACTTTAATGGGCACTTGAGTGCAACCCGTGTTTTGTGTTGTTAGCACCAATTCTAATACAAATGGAATAGTGAGGTATGTGCGTTTATATTTAAGGTTAAATTTAATGGTTTTTTAAGGTTTTCCTTTTACATGAAAAATCAATGGGAGTTTGATTATTTAGGTTTAATTTTGATTGGTATTTGCAAGTTAGAGAATTTGACTGTAAATTGATGCATCTTGGGCATCACATGTGAACTAAAGTTATTGATGTGTTGAGGTCATTCCTAATTTTTGCATCATCATTTCAAAGGCATGTTATTTACAATATGTTAATTATTAGCTTGACCCATGTTTCAAAATGTATAGTTCATTAATGGGCATAATGCTTCAATTGTGTGTTGTGTTTATGTGATATGTTGGTTGTGGGTACCCTAACCTTAAGGAACAAAAATGTAGTTGCATATTTGACTCTTGGTTTAAAAGGTTAAACAATTTTTCAATTTGTTTCTAAAGTGGAATTTTTGTTTTAGTAGTCGTTATCTGAATTCTTATATGGATGGTGAGATAGTTTTTGATACTCAATATATTTTTATGAAATCAATACATTGATAAAAAAAATTTCATGCACTTGAGGTTTATTTTTGTTGTCTATTCATGTGGGTGGAATTCATATTTCATATTTCATAATAAGCAAAATCTTCCTACTCAATGTTACATGTTGAATGTATATGTCTTAGTACGTTTCTAATAAGGACTAATATACCCATTGGTGGCCACCAAATGATTTTATTTTTTAATAAAAAAATATTTTCAATTGTTTAGTGCCTTATAATTTTTTTATTCAATGGTCCACCAATGGTTTATGAAATACCATACCTTTAGGTACTGTAAATTATTTTGTTGATACTTTGCACAATTCAATGACATAAAATTTAGTAGATATTTCAAATTTGGTTTTTTAGTTTTGCTAGTGAATTGTTTATTTGATGATTTTATGGTTTTCTAGTTTTTAATATTTGGTGGCCTCCAGGTTTATCTATTGTCATGAATGTTAATTGGTCTCATGGTGAAAAAACTTTTTTATGCAAATTTGTTGTTTCAACATTTTGTTTAGTGCCCACTAGGTTGAAGATGTTATTCTATTTATTTTTAGATTTTCAAAATTCATTTTTAAAATTTTTGAACTTTTCCAAAGTTCGAAATTATTTATATATTTGTTATATGAAACATCCAATGAAAGTTCGTAACAAGTTTATGTGAAGTATGAAAGATGAATGCATGTTTTTGTGAAGTTGAATAAAATTACTTGAATTTTGTCAAATGTAGGTTCATGTCAAGTTGAATACAATTGTTTGAATGAAGTTGAATGTGAGGTTTGATATTTGTTGCAGAGTTGGGTTGGCCATTTTGTCAATGTAATTGTGTTGAGTGAAACTCAATGGAACATCAACTATTTAAAAAATCTTCAATGTGTGATTACTTTGAATGTTTTTGTTGTTTTGTGTGTATGCTTGGAAAAGTTGAAAATGCATTTTGTACTTGCCACCAATTTGCATGTGTCGACTTGTTAAGACTATAATTAAAAGCAATTAGTTGATTATGCCATGAACATTTCTTATGGCATCAATGACTTTAATTGTCGCAACCCCACTTTGGCCAAGTGTGGGGGTGAAGCCCAACACTTCCAAAGTTGGGGATTTGGAGTCCTCTGGGACTCTCGAATGTTTAGAGCTCGACAGCAAGACCCAAAACACCTTGCATTAGGGTGTTCTTGGTGTCATTGGAAAGGTCTTGAAACGTAGACATCGAAAATGGCCTCGCATTGGTCATTCAGACATCTGCAGCCCAAGTTATGGGCAAAAGAAGGGACGGGAATTTGACTTTCGACCACTAAAAGTCGGGAATCGACCTCTTCCCGACATCCGATTTGAGAGTGTGACAAGGTGTTGGAAAGATTTCGACAAGGGTTACAACTTTGGTTTAAACCTCGTCGCCATCGGACTCTGCAATCGGGAGTTATGAGCTCCCAAAGTCCCGGGACTCCAACCGGGACAATTTCGGGACTCCAACTTGGGAGTCCCGAGAAAAAGAGCCATTTGGATGTAGTCTCGGTAGAGAATTGCAGAGAATACTATATGGGGGAAGGTGGTGGCTTCCCCTGAGTCCAGGCCATGGTGAATCTTATGTGTCCAAGTGCCCATGGCTTGTCCCAACACTCAAGGGTGTCCCGAATGTTAAACTAACCTCTTGTGGTTGATTTTTTGGATGCAGATTCACACAAGCTAAGCTAGTCCCACTTCCTAGTCTAATCTCGGGGCTCCCAACACGACCCTTTACCCCTTTCTAGTGTTGGAAGTCGGGAGCATGCCTTTAAGTCTCATCTTTCCGCAACTTGACCAAGTGAAACCCTCAAGTGGGTTTCACCCCATGACTTAGGAGTGCGTCATTAATGACTTTGGTTTGTTTGATTTGGTTCATCACCTAGAAGCTACAATTATGCAATTATCTAGCTTACAATTTAGATGGATATAAATAGTTATTGAAGTAGAATTAAAATATGTACAAAACTTTATGATAAAAGTTCAAACATTTATTCATAAGTTGTGTGTGATACTTCCACATTCACACACATCTTTAACTTAAACATGTGTATTTTTCTTGAAAATGATGTGAATTATGAATGTGTTCTTTTATGCACATGCCCGAGTATATTTACACACATCTTTGACTCAACATGCGTATTTTTTTTCTTCAAAATGATGTGAATTATGAATGTACTCTTTATGCACATGCTTAGGTTGATGTTCAGTCGGCATCACTCATTATCATACTCATTACCCATACCCTTGTGGGAAAATAAAATGGACTTGTGTCTGTGCTTGGAGGGCATAGGTTTGCTAAAATAAACCATTCCTCTACCAAGGCCCTTCAAGCTTCACAAATGGATTATTTTAATGCCCTGCCCCCTGGTATGCCTGAAAATAGATACCCAGTCAACACTGGTAAAAACATGTCAGAAATTATATAGAGCACAATCTTATCTCCACCAAGTGGTAGTAATGCTACGCATTTTGCTTTTCAAAATGCTTGTCTTGTTATTCTATTTCTTTTAGAAAAGAATTAGGATCAGACTTTTGCAACATGTTTTTATGCTCAGTAACAATGGCCTCCCAGCACGGAGATCTGGAAGTAAGCACCCCTAAGCTCGACCTCAGGTGGGCATTCAATTCAGTGAAACCCTGGTCCTCCGCCATTACCCTACACTTTACCCACTCACCTTATTTAGGTCGCCATTTGTGCTCACGTTTATGGTATGGTTGCACTTCAAACCGACTAGAATTTTATAGTAACTAGTGTGGCGTGTGCCCTTGTCCCAAGTGTTACCATGTCCTCGACTGATTTTTCCTTCCAAAACCTGATATTTTCGAATTTCTTTGAATTTTCAGCGGCAGAAATCCCTTTAAAACCAATATCTCCCACATTCTGAATCCAAAACTTACCAAATAAATTCCATTAAATCCTGCTCACCAAGATCTTTCCAACAACACCAAAAGGCACATTCCAATTCCTCCAAAAATTTCAGTGACGATTAAATTTAATTTTCAGTGAAAAAATCATTCAATATTCAAGAACTTTTGCACCGCAAGTCCAGACGTCATGGAACCAAGCCCATTCACCCCTCCTGACGGAGAGCTTTCCAAAGACACCAAGAATCCGATCTGAAGCATCCAGGTTTAGTGGATCTCGTAACTACAAAACAAAACAAACTACCTTCCTTCATAGATAGATAAAAGTTTGGAGGTATTGCTGAATGCCTCGAGTTTTCTATTGTAGGATAATGCGTTGACACCTTTCATTACCTGCGCAGGGACACTTTTTCACTTTAAGTTTCCAGTTTCCACGTACTATAGTTAATCTACATGGAGTTGATTGATTTGCAAATGCAAATCCTTTGCTACTTCCTAGCGTTGGTACAACTTCCCTCAGAGACTTTTCCCGTTTGGTTTGCACGTGGATTGTTAAACTACATGGAGTTGATTGATTTGCAAATGCAAATCCCTTCGTACTACCTAGCGATGGTACAGCTTTCCTCATAGACTTTTTCCGTTTGCTTTGCACGTAGATTGTTAAATATTCATGGACTCGACCTATTGGCAGATGCTTAGATTTTGAAGCTTGGGGAAGATTCTAAGTTTTGAATTGATAACGCTTGATTTACACTTGGAAGGTCCGTAGAAAACTTTCCAATTTCCCAGATAGGTATAAGATGTCTAGGATTTGGGCACGCTTGAAGCCAATACAACTCAAGCACTAGCCTTGAAATGTTTAATCCTAGTACAAGAGATAAAACTATATAATTATAATCCCAAAGCAAGAAGAAAGGGTTTAGGGTTTTTGGAAGTTTGGCAATTCCCAGGGACCTCCATCTTCTTGAACATGCAGAGTGGACTGCCAGGAGGTGTGTTGATAAGTCCATATGCAATCGCCAGTTTCTCGCTATGGTAATGCAAATGAGATACCCTTCTCTTCTTCACCCACATCATGAAGCACAAAACTTCGTATCTGGCAAATACTCTGTGTCAAGCATCTGTCCTGACACTGTTTTCAGTTCTGCATGGATTTCACTCATTCTGATGGTCTTGATCAGGGACTACTACAAATCTATGCACCTCATTCTTCACTTCCATCCACATGCGATTGTGCTGGTTTCTTCACACCCCTTTTCTTTCTCAGTTGTTGAACATTTTCTCTTAGATCCCAGTTGCCAGTAGTAGCATGGGTGTTTGATAGCAGCACATAACCTGCAAAATTTTCAGGGTTCAATTCTGTTACACACTCTCCCATCTCCACATCACCATGAATTCACCACCATGGATTCTGAAAGCATCGGACAATGCCTTCCACGGAGACATATGATTTGAGATGCATTGTCTAGATCGTATCCTCAGCCTTGTGCAAATGACCAGCACTGTCGAGCAAAGCGAGTCAACTATGCAGGTGCAGAGTTCAGGTGTTGGGGATATCTCATAAACTAAGCCAGTGGAATCAAAACAGCCCGATCTTCACCCTCTGGGCCTGCATGGCTACAAGCTAAAAGAAACCAGACAAAAGTCACATTATCTGGTTCTAGACCTTTGTCACATATGTTCAAAATGTTCAAGAACTTCCTTACCATGCAAATCCTCCAAGCATGGCTTTCCAAGAGACCACATCTGGCAAGGCCATATTGTTAAACACTCTCCAAGCATCCTCAATGCTCCCACATTTGGCAAACATGTCCACAAGGCTATTCCCCATAATGACATCTGACTCACAACCACTTTGAATGATTTGCTCATGTGCATGCCTGCCCTTCTCAAGTGCCACTATATTGGCACATGCATTGAACACCCCAAGAAAGTGACATGGTTTGGTCACACACCTTGCCATTGTACCAGTTCCAATACTTTCTGTCATTGCCCGCATTTCACATATCCAAATTTCAGGGCATTCCAAGAGACCAAATTTCATGAGGCCATCTTGCTGAGTTCATTCTCCAAGCATCCTCAATGATCCCACACTTGGCATATATGTCAACATGGCTCTTTGCAACAAAGACATCAGATTCACAGCCACTTTGAATTATCTGCTCGTGAGCATCTTCAAGTGCAACTACACTGGCATGGGCATTAAGCACCTCCACAAAAGTATTTGTCTGGCTGCACACCTTCCTGATGCATTTTTCAGAATAATTCCAATGCCTTCAGCCCTCGTCAACATTTCACAAGTACCAACATCATGGTTGTCCAAGAGACAACATTTTGTGACGGCATCTTGTTGAACACTCTCCCAGCATCCACCATGCTCCCATTTGGCGTACATGTCAACAAGGATAGTGAACACAAAGACATCTGAGTTGCATCGACTTTGAATGACCTGTTCATGAGCATCCCTACCTTCTTCAAGTGCCCATAAGCTAGCACATGCAGTGAGCACCTGAACAAACATAGAATTAAGAGAGATATATTGACTTCTACAAGAGCTAAGTTCCTTCATCAATACAATGATGACAGGATAGAATTCCTCTACCTTCCCTGACCTATTGTCCCACCACTGCTAAGTATCTGAAAAGAACTCCTGCCAAAGCTTCTCTTTGTGGCCTCCAGAAGCTGGTGCACTAGATGGAAAGAAAAGAAAAGAAACTTCCCATTAAGTCAGACATCTTGTTCACATATAAGCCAAGATGAGGTATTGGGTTCAAAGGGATTGTGAGTAACAACACTATTTATCCATGTGAACTAAGAATTCCATTTGAAAGAGCTCATTCTTGAACAATAGCCTACTCTCATTTTGCAAAACAAACCCCAGCTTTTCAATTCAAAAAAACCTTGGTGGGAAATATGCACAACCGAAGGACAAGCATTGGTCTCTATTCTATTTTGCCAGTGAATTCTGGAACATAGTGTGTGCTGGATCACCTCATTTGGCTGCCAAGAATTGTGTCTAGGTCAGAGTATGGTGCATGGCGAACTAGCACACATTATGTATAGGGGAAGGGTCCTTCCGAATTTGAGATCCCCCAAGGCCGGTAATCCGGGGTCGAAACCTAGACCAGTAAATAGCCGGGGGTCGAAAACTTGAAAGAGTCTAAATCCTAGACCCTTCGACTACATCTATCACAGAAAAAACTAATTTAATGTTTCCAAATTAACTTTTTTTTAAAATGACAGCCTAGTGGGTGGGTAACTTCCAAGTTGTGGAAGTTCCCCTAACAGCAGTGAGAGAAACTTTTTCTTTTGGAACAGGGAGAGGATGTGAGTTTTTTCCTAAGAGGCCCAGATTTTTTTTTTCCTTTTGGAGAGGGTGTTGGATTTTTAGGATTTTTGTTGTTCACATCAAGTTTCCATGATTACCCAATCAAGTTCCCAATGGGTTGCCAATTGTTCCCCAAATTTTCAATGTTTCTCAATGTATTCCCATTTGCATCTCACTTGACCCCATAATAGTGACATATTCTCAATTCGATTCAAACATACGCATATTATACATTTTTTTGGGCTTTTTGAAAAATATTTGAAAATACTTGATCATCGTTATTTTTGTTCATTATTTCGGAAGTAGGTGTAAAATTGTGTCAAATGTTTTCGATCATTTTTGAAACCAATTGCAAGCTCGACAAGCACCAAACCTTAAAACTAATGTGCAGTTTTATTCAAGGTATGCCTATGCTCAAGCTGGTTAAGAAGGGTTTAGGCACAACTTAAGCTCAGCTTGCTCAGCGTTTTGCTCATCGTATTCATGTATTTCATGTATTCACATTTTCAAATTTTAAAATACTTGAAAATACTTCTTTTTTAGCACCTTCGAAAAATACGCATATTTCATATGTCACTACTATGCTTGACCCATACGCTTTGGACAAAGCCATCCTCTTTTAAATGGGCCACCAGGGGGACTGATATGTTTTATGTTTGAAGTGAACACTCTAAATTGGGCAATCTTAATGAAAATCCCTCCCTCCCTTATAAAAGTGGGCATAAGAGCCCTTCCCTTCCTACACCTTGTGATTTGCGCATGTTAAGATTCATGATAACTTTCATATTGAGCTTCTTGCTGGGTAAAGCCCACCTGTGGCAAACATCCCCAAAATGAAGGCCAAGACTTCACTACGCCTCTTGCTAGGCCTCTTATTTTGAGAATGCACCAGGCCTTGTGGCTTTACCCTACAGATGAACCTCACATATACCCCCCAATATACTTACATGGAACAAGTAGACAAACGTGTATTGACACCACTTATGTGACATGCATACCTAGTCTAAGTAAAACCACTAGCTACCTAGTGTGGTCTTGCACCAATTGGGAAACACTCTTCTGCCTTTTAGGGGTTATCAGTTTCACAACTCAAAAAATAGTATATTTTGGATATATTAATAATACTTTTGCATGGATTTCTATGATGGTCCCGCAAGTGATAAGAAGAATTTAAAAAGAAGAAGATGACACTTAATAGTTAGCTCAATCAACTGTGCCTTAATTTATTGCTTAGAATCCTCTACTTAGCATATACTTTTTGCATGGATGTATAACATGGTCCCACAAATGAAACGAATAATGTCAAAAGTAGAAAAAGACCAGAATATGGTAGTCAGTTTGATCAATTGTGCCTTAATTTTACTTTTACAACCCTTTACCTTGTAAGCCCCCAGAGTTTAAGTGTAGAGTAACGCCCTAGGGCGAGGGCATTCTCAAAATAAGGGGCCTAGGACGAGGCAATAGCCAAGTTCGACCCCACATTTTGGGAATGTCCCTCACCCTAGGGCTTCACCTATGGTAACACACCGGGCAAAATTTAACATGAACCAAACCAATGTAAATCAAAAGGTGTATGAACGGTAGGGTTCTTATACCTACTCCTCAATAGTGTGAGGGTTCTTACACATACAAGTAGGCATAATTTTCCTCCCATCTTTGAGGAGTAGGCATAATATCCCTCCCAATTTTTACAAGCGAAATTGATAGATATAAGGTGCCTTCTGCATACACTACAAATGTTTACCAAGAGCTTTACGATAACAGCTGTAGGCCTTTATTCTCCCCCTTAATGGACTAATTCCATGTTGAATTAGTCCATTCAACATGGGTGCCAATGCTGTAGCCCTAATGGGCAAGCCTTGTTGATTCTGTTAGTCCTAACTGCTGTTAAGGCCAGGACAGTGCAGGGTTTGGCCAATTCCGGCTCCTAACTTGCCCATGGTCTTGCCCTCCCAAATTCCTGCAGGGTCTGGTTTATTCCAGCTCCTATTGTGAGCCCATAGCTGCTGAACTCAACCTGGCTGGTCCTCAGCACTAACTCCCTTTTGGGATAGTGCCCAAAACCATGCTTGTTCATGGGTGGTTCAAAGGTTCATATGGGGTTCACGTGCAGTTCAAAGATGGTTCATAGGGGGTTGAAAGCCATGCTTGTTCATGGGTGGTTCAAGGAAAGACCCCGAGAAGGGGAGGGAGGCAGCAGCCCCATCAAACATTAAAGAAATTCAAGAAATACAAGAGGGGCAAGAAGCACCACACGATGGTGGCGCAATCAACACCAAAGATGCCTAAGTGACAACATTCCGCCCTAAAGGCTTGATCAATCCTAGCTTGAATACTAGGGTCCCGGGTGGACTGAAGGGAATTAATGGCCTTCCAAGTGGCCATTCCAAGCTCAACGGTAGCAACCCAGGCTTGTTGAAGGATTTTCCTAGAGGAATACTGGTTATCAAAATGCTTCCGGCATCTCTCCGTCCAAAGGAAGTAGAGGATAAAACTATGAAGGATGTCAAGCGGTTGTCTCATGTAGGAGAAGCCTCCTACATGGTACCCTTGGACCTGGGGGGGTCATCTTCTCTCTTGAAGACAGCTTCACCTAGCATGACGAATGGCCAGGAGAGAGTGATGTCATTGGGCGCCCCCCATTTTTGCTAGATGTGATAGAAGGCCTCCCAAGCCCGTTTGGCGAGGGGACACTCGAGAAGACAGTGTTGAGGGGATTCAGGGGCCTCCACTGTGCAAACCTTGCACGTGGGGAGGACCCCATGCATTGTATCCATGTGCCAACCGGGAGGCCCCGGTTTAAAGTGAGTCATATGAGAGTGCCGACCTTTCAAGGTCGGGCGTTATGCCAGATTCTGGCCATAACTTGTGTGACAATGGAATTCTGCAAGTTTAACCTTTGAAAGAAGGAGCAGATTTTTGCGCTCATGGGTGGTTCAAAGGTTCATATGGGGTTCATGTGCAGTTGAAAGGAGGTTCATAGGGGGTTGAAAACCATGCTTGTTCATGGGTGGTTCAAAGGCAACATTGCTCACCCCTTTGCATTAAATGGGTACAAGAATCCCTCCTTTACAAGGCATGGCTTTTGATGCTGCCTTGCCATGCCTGGCACTATCACAAAAGGGGTTGGGAGTCAGTGCTGAGGCCTCCCCATTTTAAGCGAGGGCGAGCCCGCACAATCATTAGGAACCAGAATGGAGCAAGATGAGACCATGGGCCAAGCTAGGAGTCAAAATCAACGACCAAACTGCCTTTTTTATACTGGCAAAATTTCGCCAAAAGGTGAAATTAAAAATCTAAAATTAAAAGATGATGAGCATGCTTTTAGGGTTCCAATTACCAACTTGAACTTATTCTGTTTCATGTTATTAGTTGGGGGCGCCTAACAAGTCCAACATTTTATTTTTTTTGCAATGAGCCAATTTGATTGGCCCATCACTAAAAAAAGTTGAAACTATGGAAGCTCCCCACAATAGATGATTCTATGGAAAGATAGAGTGCCTTTCCCTTTGGCCCAGCCATATAGATGAGAAGGGGAGGATTTTGGGCAAAACATATGAGATTAAAGCGAGGTGCTATTGGGAATACCCTTGGGGAACACATTGGGAACCTAGGGGACATATTGTAGTATTTGGTTTTCTGCATGTAGCAAAAATATATAGCTAGTAGGATAATTAAAATTTTGTATTTCATAGTTGTTATTTTATAACCAGATTTGGCTTAAACTTCCTTGGGTTAATTGCCACTTTTTTCTACACCTTAAAATGGAGGATTGCCACTTTGGATGCAGAAAAAAATTCCTAAATAAAACACTGCTCTCTAGCCTAGTCCTATTCTAGAGAAGAGAAAAAACAAATTCCAATTCTGTGCTCAACTCTCTTTCTATTCCATCTAATGCCAGATGAGGGGAAGATGATGAAGTAGACAAGGAAGAAGAAGAAGGGTTGAAACTTGAAACATTGTGACAGGCACAAACGACATAAAAGTACTAGAACTTGAGCTGCTCATCAGCCATGGCGGGTTTTCTGAGATCGAATTCCCTGATTTCATCCGCCATATTCAGAGTTTCTGCCAGGTCTCATGCGCCTGCTGCACGGCCTTCAGCGGTCTTCACTCGCTTCTTCGCCACAGCCCACGAACATGACGATGCTGGTCGGTCTACTAATAATTTCCATAGTCCTTCCTTCCCCCACAGAGGATTCTTAAAGTTTTGTACTTTTAAGAATGGCTCTCTTTTGTTTTTCCTTCTTAGATGATGATCTGTTGATGTAGGTAAGTGGGGTTGTGATAACGGGTTTTTGTGATGCGAGGTGCTGCTGCAGACGAGATGCAGAAGTGGCGTAACGTCAGTATTGCGGCAATTATAGCTTGTACTGCTCTGGCCATATACAACTTCTCTGGCGAGCAACACCACGAAGCTTCTGAACATCCGGTAGTGCTGCTCCAACACTCGTACAATTTGGATTTCTGGAAATTTTCATAATAAGCCTCTGAAGATCTTTGAAATCCATCCATCCAGCTGTAGAGCTAACCACCAAATTCAATAGTGCACTGAAAAGTGTGATTTTCTTTGGTGTGGCAGGAGTATTCCTACTTGCACATCCGGAACAAGGAATTTCCATGGGGTACAATTTCGTGACCTTGACTGTTTTTTTTTTCTCTGTTCTCTCTCACAGGTAGGAACGTTCAATACGTTTGGATCATTTTGAAACATGCAGGCCTTTTTGTGTTCCTCTTTCGGTCTGAATTTTGCATGTTCTAAATGGCCAAACTGAATTTTGCATGTTCCTCTTTTGGTCTGAATTTTGTTCATCAAGATTAACTGAAGGGGCGAGTGAAGGTGGCCCCTTCAGCAAAGAAAGGAGCCCAGCTTGGAGATCTCCACACTTCGCATATTTGTTGTACTAAACACGATAGGGTTCCTTCTTACAGGGTTATGGCATGGAAGATTTGATTCTGTGATTTTCATACTCCCTGACAACCTACCCGATTCATTGTCTGCCAGGGCCGAATGGACTTTTCGAGCATAAAGAGCACTGAAGGGTTGCGGACTTGTGGCATCCTTACCCATCAGCCCTTGATGCATTGGAGTGGATATCCAGCTGTTTTGGAGCCTTAAGTGTTCTGAAAGACTTTGCACTTGACAGGTTCATGAACAAATCTTCAGAACTCTGGCAATTCAATGGATTTGCAAAGAGATTATGAATACAGCAAATTCCACATGCAGTTATTTCACTAGATCCTGCACTGGAATCAGTTGTTGTGAGAAGCTACTTTGATACCTTGTAAGAAAGCGTTAGTCTCAATGGTGACCCAAGATGCCAGCAGGTTATAAGTTATAGCAGCATTGCACATGTATATATATATATATCTATGAAGTGTTGTTTGGAGATAGCTTTCAAGCTTCCTTTTTGGCTGTCAGGTACAATCTAAGGTGTATGCACACCTTTGGTTGCTTCTCCAGTCAAACAATTCACTGTGGGTGAGACACGGTGGTATACTGGATGTATAGGGTTAGTACATACTCAAGGTTTTGGTGTTTCTGGGAGTAATCCGTGAGTGTTAGTGGGGGTACGTAATGGTTTCCCACTTGCTCATCAACTGTATTGCATGGCCCTTTGTACATGCTGTTGTGTAATGTCCAAAGTGATACAGCAAATGACATGTTTGAGTTTACAGGAGAGTGTCCTTTCAACTAGGAGAGTGCATTGGACTATCCATTCTCTAGAAAAGAAGGTGATGCCAACTTTGGAACTTGTACTTCCAAAGTGCAGCAAGATTGTGTAATGTCCCCATCTTTTCTTTGGCTGATTACAACTGCAAGGAAACCAAAAGAAAGTGTGGGCTGATAGGCCCATGGAATCATCCATTGATACACCACAGTTCATTTGTCTTCCAACATCTGCAACTGAAAACTGACGCTGATTGAGATGCTTTTCTGCAATCATGTGGTCAGGAACTTTAACTTCTTTTAGCATTGTTTGGACCTGCTATGAACTATGCAACGTTCGAGATAAGTCATGCTTGATGGTCTCCAAAGAAGAAAACTGCATTTCTCCAGCACAAACTATTGCAGTGAGATTGGAATAATAATTTAGCTCCACACCAAAGTTCAGACATATGTTCATCAGTTAATTGCCGGCACAACAGCCTAAACATGTAAATCCTACTAGGCTATAAACAACTGAAACAAATTAGATGCAGCAGCAAGTAAAATGCTACTACACGACAAGTGCCCATCAAGAAAGGTAAACTCTTCAAAACTGCGTTGAATAACATTTTTCAATGAAAGACTTGTGGTGTGCATTGGTATAGACCAATCCTCTGGGATCACTCCTTTGAGTAGAAAGACCGTTCTAGTATGATGAAGATCTTATCTTTACCAATTGTATGAACAATTCATCCATAATGTTCAGTACTAAATCCTTTGTCCAAGTTGACAATCATTGAAATGATTAGTCTTACCACTTATGCATGGAATAAACCTTGCTTGAGCTTACATGCTTCACATATCCTTATTTGTTGGAGGACAAGTCCTTCGAATTCCATGTAATTAAAGACAAAGCATTTCACCTTCTTGTTCATCCTTGCTTGGGCTTCTGTGGTTTCTTGAATACCAACAAGTGCAAAGTACTTAAAAACCTCTATAATCTTGAGAACCCATTCATTCACATAATGAACCCTTCCGACTTCACAATTTAGCATCATACAACCCCCTACCCAAACTAAATGGCAAGATCATATTGTGTGATTCAACCATTGATGTACAGAATCTACAATCTACATTCAAGAAGATGTGAAAATGACATGACTCCCACAACTTACCTCATATTGCAAGATTTGTATGTAATGCTTGGCAATAGATAAATGACATCTTGAGACTTATTAGAGTTCATTGGTGACTACACTCACAAAGGGGTTGTTAACTTCTAACAAAGATGTAACAAAATTTTATTTATTAAATAGGAATGTAAAAATGTAAAGTTCTTATCACCTTCTTTGTGTTCTTGCACATAAATGATAAGAACACAACAACTTGTTGTGGATAGAAAATGTGAAGGTTCGTTGCTTACTCATGCCCTCACTCCCACGGTTTATCTTTTTCACATTCCATGCTCCATATATCATTAGTGTGAATTCTCATTTTCTACATTTCTTTCTTTCACAATTTGAGCTTGTTTTCTAAACAATGGTTTTATTGCATTCAAATACATTGTCATTTGGTTTGAGTATTAACATATGTTTCATGTTTGTTATTATTTTTTTATTTTTTTATTTTTTTCATTCAAGGGGGAAGGTATTGTAGGAGCTTGGAGAGATTTCTTTCTCATTTCGAATTCAATGGAATTATCTCTAAAGTAAGGAAAACACAGCACCAAAACCTTGAATTCGGTCATACACAGAGCAAGATTCAAAAAAAACTAGCATTCAACAAGGGGTGAAACTCATAAAACCATCAAATTTGGTGATAAATTGAGTTTCATCTTGTCTTTTTTTAACACCTCCACTGCAAGTACATATATTTTCAATACTCCTACCGATACAACTCTTATAATTATTCTGGAACCTTGTGTGTTAAATGCTAAATTTCAATATTTCATACTAAGATTTAATAAAATTTCATTATTTTGTGGATACCGTTGAAAAAGTAGGTAAGGGGTGAAAGGAGGCCCAAAGATAGGGTGAAGATAGAATGACTTTATAGATAACTTTAATGGCTTTAGATTTTATAAGATTTCATAAAATTACATCCAAATAGTGTTGTGCTACCAAAAGCATATATAGTATCCATTTTGATAGTTTCATCATTTTTAAAGTTGTTCTACTTGTTGAATATAATGAACAAAATATATTCTAACTATGTGTATAACAAACTTTATGATTTGAATTATCTGAAAACCAAAAGATTATTTAAAATGAATAAAACCCAAGGTTTAACTTGGTGGTTTCTAGAGTTTGTGCCAATATCAAGTGTTGTCTAACAAAATGATTTAGCATGAAAAGCTTGCAACATTGTCACATTTAACCACGCATTACATGGTGAATTGATTTTTTGTTTGGGTAAAAATTGGTAACAAATCCCAACTTGGTTTCTTAATTATTTGTGCACTTTGATGGGATGTATTATGAGGTACATTTTTAGGAATTTGGTGAGGTGGTGCAATACAACATATGGAGGAGACAACAATGGTCAAATTCAACCACAAATCAAATAGTTATATTTTAGTTGTAAATTTGATTATATATTTTGGTCACATTTGGTTATAAATATGAGGGTTTTGATTGAATTTTGTTGCCAAATATGTAATCCTTATCAAAATAGGTCACAAAAAAAATTCAAAAAAAGGAAGAACAAGCATGTCCCAAAAATGATTAAAATTCAACCATAATTTGAATGATCACAATCAAATTTGACAATGATCAAACCACATGAATAAAGAAAAAATGAAAAAAAATTGACTACCTACCCATTGATATGATAATCAAAATCAAATTTGATTATGAATTCCAATATATTGATTAAATTTGGTTGTGTCATGATTGGATTTGATCAAGACCATTAAATGTGGTACTGCATGTGATCATGACCATTCATTCAATTATCTTGATGGAATTTGACCCCAAAAAAACCCAAAAGTGGGACATCATTTTTGCAATTGAAGTAAAGTCATGATTATAACATTCACCATGGAATTTGGTTCCTATTTCCACATCCCCAATCCAATTTAATAAAAAAATTCAATGATCCCAATCAAATTTAATCTTGAAATCAATAGTATTGATAAAATTTGTTCATATAATTAATGATCTAGATAAAATTTAGTTACAAATTTTATGAACTTGGTTGAATTTGGTCATGAAATCAAGAGTTTAGATAAAATTTTGTTAGAAATTCAATGGTTGTAATGAATCTTACCATAGATTCTTCTCTAGTTTTGTAATAATCTAAGTGAGAAAATGGATGAATAAAATCATGGAAATTGTGGTCACAGGGGATTTTGTAAATACTCTAAAATTACAACAATAGCAAGCAACACCAAAGTACAAGAAAACTTATGAACCAATTGCCAAGAATGAAATAAAATCTAATCATTTTGAAGGTATGCATCAAAAGAAGCAAGCCACGTTCCTCGATGAAACATCTTGATCAAAGAAATAACAAAAAGTTGTGTACAAAAACTTATCAAAACCAACAGAAAACAACGCCAAAGTTAAACCATTATCAATAATTTCATATGAGATCAAACCCATGCCCCTACACATGCTTGAAGACCTTTTGAGAATTGGCACAACCAAGGCAACAAAAAGAAAAAGAAATATCAAAGGAGGGGAGATGCAATTGACACTTTTCCTCATTATCATAAATATTTACATTGAAATGATCATTCCCAAGCTTCAAAAGTGCATAACCAGAGGTTGAAACACAACGTGGCCAATCGCTCACATGATGAACATTGTTTACAATTTTAAAAAGGAACATGATGAAGGTTATCCATGCAAGAGGCCAAAAACCCAAAAATGTCAAATAGAGTTATTGGAAATACCTCAAAAGTCCTGAAACAAATGCAATGTTTATCCAAATTTCAAACAAAAACTAAATTTGAAAAACCTCCAAACAAACCTGAAATTATATGCATTATGACATGAAGGTTGGGATGACAACTTGTGTTGTTGATTTATCAAGGCTTAAGGTTTTCAATGACAATGTTTTAAAGTTTAAACTTCCATTATGCACATTGTACAACAAAAAATGAGATTAAATTGCGTTATTCAATTTTCTAACTTGTCACTTAGTGGCTTTTGTGCCTCAATAAATGGAAGCATGGAGTAATTTTTCAAAAAGCTTCCAATATTTCTTTAGCACATTTTTTTTTCTTGTTTTTTTGTCAAGAAATGTAGTTTTGATGAGGACACAAGAAGACAACAAAGTTGCTCACATAAAGTTAGGTAAATTTCTTTCATGTTTGATGAAACATATTCCAACTTTGTTTGGCATAAACATAAACATAGTCATGAAAGCCAAAAAGTGGGTCATCCTAATCAAAATTATAAATATTGTCAATATTTTTGTGCATGGCCATTTTAAAATCATGGAAATTGAAAAAATAATAATGCTAAATGATTGCCAAATGAAGATTTATTATTCTTAAATATTTAATTCAAGTTCAGGTTTTGATTTTAGTCAAAAAAAATTCGAATTATGCAACTATTATGTTAGATAATGTCCATTTTGGCAAAGACTTGCTAGTTTCTTTAAATACAATGTTGGTCGTGAGAATTAGGTGAAAGGAAAATATAAGTCCGAAGGGAAGTCACTTTTTTTTCAAACAATGTGCAAAAAATATAAGGTGCAACTAATTCAATATGAAGAATATATCATAATGCATTTAAATGTAAATAGAGTGACTATATTTTTATTATGAAAATATACACATAATATAATTAAGATATTCTCATTTTAATAAAATATTCTTTCAATATTACATTATTTCATGACATATTAAGAAAATACTCATTTATTTTGGGTGTTTCATAAAACATATAAAGAATGATTTCCTTCAGTACATTTGTCACATTCAAAAAACATTCATTACTAAAAGAAAGTGTAATTTGAATTTTTTGAAAGTATATCTGAGTTTCAATCATGCCAGGGAGGTATGATATCACTGTTGTGAAAAGCATTAATGCTGAGGATCCTAGCCAATGCACCTACTTGAGGAATTGAAAAAAAACACACTGATTGTGTTATCATTTGAAATTTTGATCATTTTTTAGATGCAATAAGAAAACATGTACAAAATGAAAAAAAAAACCACCATTGATTATCACACAAGTAATGAATATAGTGTTCAACAATATTACTTTTGGCAAAAACTTGACCAAGAAAAGGAATATTTTGTTGCAAATACCCTTTTTTTAAAAAGAAAATCTCAACATTACATGTTGGTGAAAATTTCATCACATTTTGACACGATTTCTAGTTTTGGGGTTTTTTTTTGCATTTTTTAAAAAAGTTTTCACATTCTTCTAAAATATTTTTGCTACTTAATGTTAAATATTTTCTTTGTGATGATTGTTGATGATTGTTCATGCTCTCCTGGGCTTTCAACTAAGGGTAATAGTTTTGTCATTTTCCAAACTAATATGTTTAAGAACAAAAAAATTTACAAAATCAATGACCACAATTTGACCGCCAGGTCTGAAATATCAACCACATAGTCAAGCCAAGCTCATCCGTTCTGAGACATCAAAAAACTTGAGCAATACAACCTGCAAGATATGACTAGCAGCTTACCAAAAAATAACACCAAAGGTTCAAGTTGAGAAAACGGGTGACAGAAAACCCCACAGAAGGAGCTGACTTAAGAAAACAGAATTCTTTAAAGTCCACTATTGTATTACACAAAAACAGAACACAAAGATAATCACTGCACAGAACGAAGAGGGAGAGTTGGGTAGGAGTTCAAACATCACTGTTTGCATCATCCCACAACACCATCTCACATGCTTCAACATTTAATATTGAGGGAACAGATAACTAATTTCATGGACATCCTCAACAAACTCAATCACTAGTGTCAAATGATATTGAGTAGGAGATAGGTTACTTTGAAGTACCAGTGAAGCATAAACATAACAATTTCCCAGTATGATAATTACTGGATTATGTTTGATAGAAGAATGAAACCCATTAAAACTATAATAATATACAGAGAATGCAAAACAGTGATAGAAAGTCATCTATACAAAAAAAACCCCAGGAATAAGACTGGATTTGAAAAATTATGAAAGAGATATTGATGCTTCATCACACTTATGTCCACAGCACTAGTCTATTTTCATAGACTAGACTAAGCATATAAATCCTGTCAAAGATCACAATTTGGTACTAAGAAAAAACATATTTTCGGCACATCAATTGAACACACAAGACTTGAATCTACTCTGCCACAACAAAAAAATATCACAATAAAATTAATAATATCAATTATATATTGCAATCTCATGCATACAGCAAACAAAATTGCCACTGATTTGAGCCTCTTTTGTTTTGCTTTCCAGCAGTCAAAAGAGCTGCAACATATAAATTATGTCGCTGTAAGCATTGCAAGTACTTAGAAGCTGAGAACTCCATTGCCTGAAATCTGCATGGAAAACGAGTTTCGGCTCATGAAACAATCCATGCCTTCAAAGAATACTACATGATCATACAGCTCATGGAGAGCAAAACTTCGCAAAAAATTACTTGATTAAGGTCAAGTGTTCAGTTCCTGACAAACATAACATGAAATTTTCTTCTGACAATAAATTAGCACTTGACATAGACTCCTATTCCATGCTCAAAGGGACCATGTCAGTATCAATGGCTGCAAGAAAGAAAGAAAAAAAAAAGTTTTGTCTCTCTTGAGGGGAGACTAAACCCTAAACCAAGCTAACATACCCACCTTATCACGAAGATCAATGGAACTGGTTGCCGTTGATGCTCACCACAATGCCGCTGCCATCACCAGATAAGCTCGGCACCACGACTACGATGTCACCGTTGCTCACAGTGACAGTCGTGTCCTTCCCGTCGGAGCCTTTCACCACGATGTCTTCCTTGTGATGCTTGGTATCGACCTTCACATTAACGGAGGTGATTCCGACCGAGTAGCGTTTCCCGTTCACGTAAAACACCACCGGTGAGCCGCCAGTAATATCGGCATTGATGACGGTCGCATCAGCCTCAGCTTGCACCACAAGGGCAGCAATTACAAGAACCATCAGGAACACACACTTCAATCCAACAGCTGATCCCTGCCCAGCCATTTCTGTTGAAAGGCAATCACGCACACAAACAAAAACAAAACTCCACAAATGTTGTAAGCTGCTGCTGCTGCTGTTTCTGCAATCCAACTATCTCATGAGTAAACAGTCGACGTCCGTGAGAGAGTTGGTCAGACAACGACACTTGACAGGTTAAGAAGTTGCTATCTTTATAATCGACATCAAGCAGAGAGTCTCTATGTAACTGTAATCACAACCACCTATTGGAAAGAGATCCTAATAGGCTACTAAGGACTCAAGGACCAGGACTGGAGTCAGAAACACTTGGCCTTGAAGTTGAAAGATGGTTGTATTCGTCATGAATGCTACTGAATGCAACAAGGACAAAATCATTTTGCATGACAGAAAAAGCGACTAAAATTGTCAACAACAAAATGGCACCAACTTCCAAGGAGTGGCAAGGAGCGCTGGAGGCTGGGTTGGATGGCTGGCAGGCAAGGGCATGCAGCTGGGAGTTATGGGTCGAAAGCTGCAGGCGGCGAATAAATGCAGAGCGTGGGTGACAGAGCACAAATTACACAAATCATAAAACTTATGTCACCAGGTGTTTTTTTCCAGTTTTGGGAGGTGGGTGGACTGGCGATCATCCACACGAGGACTTTTGCCAAATTTGGCTTGCATATTATAGAGGAAAATATAAAGTTTTTAAAACTCCGCTATATTTTGGCGATTTTCTAGAAGCTATGGTCTTAAATCTGGCGATATTTGCCCATCTCTCACGATTCACTTCTCACGGCATTTCATTAACTGGCGAGTTTCGACAAAATTTCGACCTGAAAAATACAATTTCGACCTATACACAGGATTTTTCATTGGAAAAAACCCCAAAGTCGCCAGATTTCGAAAAAGACAAAAATCCAAATCGCCAGATTCTTATGATAAATTCTAGTAGATAGCCAAGAACATGGAAGGATTCTGTTTTTTTTCTAATTTCATATCTAGTATGTAGCCAAATTTGGGTAAATTGTTTTCTGGATGATCGCCACTTTGACTTCATCATAAAAGCATTAAAAGAAACCCTGCAAGTTCTGTGTGCTTAGTTAGTACCGCACTACCTAATCAAGAGTAGCTCGTTCCGACTTCCAACGTCTCCATGAGATTTGTTACTGTGTTTTCAACACACAGCCTTTAAAGCTCTGCAGTCTTTTGCAACTACTCTCCAGAGTCCCGCGCTCGGCTGTCCTTCTGACACAAAATGCTGCAAGTTGGCTCATCAGGGGTTTCTTTTTCTTTTTCCAAATTTGTGATGTAGCCAAACTGGCGATCATTTGCAATGAGATTTAGCCAAGTTTGGCTATATCCCAGATGTGAAAGTAGGAAAGTTTCAGAATCCTTTAATATTTTGCCTACCTGCTGTAACTTCTTGTCTAAATATGGCGATCTAAAAAAATCAAAATATGGCGAATTAAGGACCAAGTTTTTTCTGAAAAATCCTCTGAATGTGTAGAAATCATAGTTTTCCAGGTCGAACAAATGCGAAACCCGAACAAACGCCCCCCCTCCCCACCCCCCCACCCCCCAATTCCCAAAAGATTCAGGATTCTTTCGATAGCATCGTCATGAAATCCGGTCATTTTCCATCCATCTGCATCAACTCATTAGACTTTACTAGATGAATGGACTCGAGGTCGTCATCCAACACATGAGAGGATGCTTGTTCGCCATTTTTCGAAAGGATAAAGACACATGAGAGGAGGAGGGATGATTTTCATCATTTTTCATCTCGAACTCTGAATTCCAAGAACTCTGAATCCTTTGGGAGGATTCGCATTGTTTTGCAAAACCCTTTTGATATTGCAAATACCCACTTTCAATAATGAGGATCTGCCATTCTTACCCAACACTTCATTATGATTCATTATTACACAGCATTGACTAAACCGAACTGCAATATGGGAATCATGTGAAGCGTCCAACTGGAAGCCACACTCTCCTTCTTAGGGAGTTTAATCCTTGTAGCTATAACGGCCAGAAAATTTAATGTCATTAGAGAAATCTGCAAATTTACCCTCCTTTCACAGCCTAAGCGCTCTTCTAGTGGGTGGTATCCGTAAAGTAAGAAAATTTTATTGAATCTCTGTATGAAACGGTGAAACTCAATATGAAATGCTGAATCTTGGCATTTAATGCACAAGGTTCCAGAGGAATTATGGTAGCTGTACATGTAGGAGCAATGGAGGCGTTCAGGAAAAAAGAAAGGGAGGGTGAAACTCAGAAAAGCATCAAATTCCCCCCCCTGAACCCTCAACTTTTTTTGCAGTTTTTAAAAAATAATTCACCCTCTTTACGACCAAACTCAGGGTTCTGGTGCAGTATTTTCATTACTTTACGAATATCTCAATTCAAACAAATAAAACTTTATATGTATGTATATGTATGTGTTTGTTTTCTTCTTTGTATATATCACTATTGTATCTTGTGTATAATGATTAAAAATATTGTATATGAATACAGAGTTAGTGTTACGAACTTAGCATGTGGCAACTTATCACTATTCACATGATGTTTTCGGAAATATCTCCATGTTTTCACAATTTGTTTTTCCTAGAAACTTTCATATCGCATTTTGTGTAGGTTTCATATCCTAATTTTCCATTGATGTCACCTATTTCAGTTCCATTTTGCAATGTGTCTCATAATGCATTTTCCATTTTGTGTCTTTGGATTGTGGGTTTTGTCCATCTTCCCCAACTCACAATGGAGACACTAATGGAAAATATTTTTGGGACAAGTGAATTGAATTTATAATACATCTTCTTCAAGAGGTGATTTTTATTTTTTTAAACTCACATTTTCACTTTCAAACTTTGATATGGTTCCTGAAAAAGCCCAACGTGATTTTGCTCCAGTAGCTTTGGTTATTATTCACTGTTGAATGCATTTAACATCTTATTTATTTGCTTAGGGCATTAGGTGAAATTCACAATCCACTAATCAATTTCCCAAGGTTTTGCATGACTAAGTATAGAAATTAAAGATGGGTCAAAAACTTTAGGATGACCAAGGCGACGCTATTTTCAAATAATAAATAAAACATTAGTTATTGTCAATTGATCCTTTCGAAAATTAAGGTGGGATGGGCACTCTAGAAGTTTGCTCAAGGTGTGAACTTTTTCATCTTTAATAAATTATATGTCACTGAAAAATGAACAAATGGTTCGTGTTATGCACTAAGGTATTTATGCTATCAATTGGGAATTTACCGGTTCCATAATCTAACCACTAGGCATACAAAACACAAATAGTTATAAGTCAAGTTCAAGAATTCTTGAAGTTACAACCTACCAACCATGGTGCCATTGATTGAATGCATGTTTCCATAACCAAACCTTCCAGGCCTTCTACTCTTACTACCATAAGACATGATTGTTCTTGCAATAAATGATTCTAGATGTATCTGTTAAGTTATTTGAGGTTCAGTTTCCATGTGGTCCAACCAACAACTATTTTCTGGAGGTTTCTTGATATTCTAGTTGTTCCTCCCAACCACTCACCAGACTTCAATTAATCATTAAAAAAAAAAAATTTAAATTGGCATTTGATGGTTAAATGAGTGGGCTGTTGTTACCAATGAATGGCACACTCTTATGTTGCCAAGTGATTAGAATGGTTTGAAGTGAAAGGGTGAATGGTACTCTCTTATGTTGCCAAGTGTTTAGAATGTTTTTGAAGTGAAAGGGTGAATGGCACACTCTTATGATGCCAAGTGTTTAGAATGTTTTGAAGTGAAAGGGTGAATGGCACACTCTTATGTTGCCAAGTGTTAAGAATGTTGTGAAGTGAAAGGGTGAGTGACAATAAATCATGAAATGGTGGAAAAGAAGTAGAATGACATGCAAACCCTTTATGACTATATCTTTTCTTATTCCTTGGTTGTTGGTCTAGGGCATAGTGACTATGGAAATGAACCCTTTGTAATGCTAAGGATCCTAAATTTTTGTTGAGGAGGTCATTGATATCATTTGATGTTCATCATAGAGTGCTAAAGAAGGTATTAAGAGTTGATAGTGTGTGGTTAAACTAATGTTGGGGCGTTTCTCACTTTTTTGGTGAGAATTGTCTGGTTTTTGTACTTACCCCATGTTATGAAAACTTGATCGGTTCTCTAATATTATTATTTTTGGGGTTGGTGAAAATCGACCAGATTATAAAGGTTTTTAATTTTTTCAAATTCACCCAATTCTCAAATAGGGTGATTCTTGCATGTATAATAACAGTCGGTTTTCAAATTCGATTTTCATAACCAAGTTATAGCATTTTTCAGAAATTAAATTTTATTTAATAATTAATTAGTTCACTTTATTAATTAAAATTTTAACTTAATATTACTGAAAATATATGGAAACTTGTTTTATATATATATATATATATATATATATAACTTCATCCCTTTCAAAAACTCCTTCACACTCCTCTAATTCTTTTTTTAAATGAACATTAGTTTCAATAAAATCTACAAACCTAAAAAGGGATTTGCAACCTATCCTAAGACCATCAAGCCAATTTTTGTTGAAAAAAATCAATTTGTCCAAATTTTCTAATTGTAAGCAAAATCTCTTCAAACTAGTAAGGATTGTAGTTAATGAAAATATTCATTCTATCTCAATTTGGGATCCAACTATTCATGAACATATTCATAATCAAAGTACCCTTTTTTAACACAACTGAGTTTTTGTTGACAAAAATCAATTTGTCCAAATTTTTTAATTGTAAAGGAAATCTCTTAAAACTAGTGAGGATTCTAGTTATTGAAAATATTTTTTATGTCTCAATTTGGGATCCAACTATTCATGAACATATTCACAATCAAGGTACCATTTTTTAAACACAAGATTAAAGGACTTTGTTTTTGCTATCTTTCAAATATAACATCTAAATGAAATAAATTTAAGTGAAAGATATTGAATAATTCAAATTATGATCATTTTCATAGTGGTGGTGATTTTTCACATGCATATGTAATTTTGCACAAGTGTTTTGATTAAAAACCAAAAATGCAAAAAATGAATACATAAACTTTTATATACAATTTAACATGTTTTCTTGCATGAAAATTTCCTACAGATTTTGTCAACATTTGGGGCCACAAATTTTAAGCGTAGTGAATATAAACAATCAACCAAATGGGAGGAGAAAGAAAGGAATTATTTTCCTTGTTACCCTTTCAAAATGGATTTTACAGCCTTCAAAAAATTTACATTGTATATTATTTAATCAAATGCATTATATGAACATTTGCCAAACATAGATTTCTGCATTAATTATTCATATAAAAAAATTTAAGTCAATTGCATTGTTTAATACATTTCTTTTGATTCTTTTAAGATGAAAATTACAATTAAAACAATGTTCAAATTATTTAAAAAGGCTCAAAAAAACATCTATATTACATTTAATTTATTCTTGGATTTTTTATTAAATTAATATGATAACATTCTAGTGATAGTCATATACCATTCCACTATAATCATGAGTAAATGTAATAAAAATCCAAAATAATCCTTTGCAAAAAAAAAAAATCATTATACCATCTTTTTGGGTACCCGATTGTGAATATGCCCTCTTAACATTTGTCTTGCAAAAAAAGCAACTATAATAAACATGTTTTCATGTTTTTCCCATGATTAAAATTGACATTTGATGTCTTTAACATCCACTTGATCATGTAAAAATCAAAAGCTCTTTATTGACCAATTTTGTTGATGGATCATTTGTGTTGGATGTCATTTCAAAGATACCCAATTTTCAATTATTTTCAACCCTTTAATCAACAATAACCCTTTTAAATTCAACTGATGGATGCAAATGATAATAACAACTAAGATTTTTTGTCATATTTTTCAACAATCGTTGTTCATGACCAATAAGTGAGGACACAAGACGAAAATTTTCTACCCTAAGGTCCAACATTAAAAAAAACATATTATGGGCTTTTATTTTTTTCATATTTTTGTTGGAATGTTGTATTTTATCTTCTTTCAAAGGACAATTAACATTTTCAATTTTCTAAAAAATGTTACAATGATATGAATTGACATGTTTCCTTAATGTTATTATATTGTTAGTTGTGTTGTCTATGATTAACATTTTCATAACTTGAATTTTTGGATTTAAATTCATTACTATTGCGACAAATAATAGAACGCATAATTTGAAAACATATTAAATCAATTTTTTTGTTATCATTAATACAATAAATACCCAACACAATGCATTTTTGTTGTTTGTTTTCCAAAAAACATTTGTGCACGTAATTTTCTTGAATTATTTTTCATTTTCATTTCATTTGTTTTTGGATTCCTATTTCCTTCTATTTGAACATTTTCTTCAGGTTTTAACAAAGGTTCATCTTCCATCCTTACGTCATTCATAAATATATCACATAAATTTAACTTTCAAAATATTTTTTCATGAAAATAAAAATTACTGCCATGATAAGTAGCGAAAAAAACTAAAAAAAACTATGATCTCAAAAACCAAAAATTAGCATTTACAAGTAATTACAATATTCAATCTACCTTTTAAGCATTTACAAAAATAAAAATAGATATAGTTTTTAAACTTTCAGAAAAATATATGGGGTTTATATGGAATTTTATAAAAAAATACTACAAAAATAAACAACAAATGAAAAAAAAATGACACATTATCAAAAGAAATAACATAAAATGAAGTGAAAATTTCTCAAAAGAAAAAAAATGAAAACTTGAAAATGAAAAAAAAATGGTAAAAAAACACACCTTTCACACTCGAAAATTTAATGTTAAAATGTTGATTTGCACAAGGCAAGAAGGGGAATGGAAGTACCATACTACCTAAAGAAACAAGAACAACACCAATGCAAGAAAAGTAGCACCACCAACATGAGAAAAACAACAATAAGAGGTTGGCCAATCTAGCTCAAGCACCAACGAAAGATGGATGGAGCTTAGAGATCCAACTTGCACATGGCAAGAATGGGGGGAAGTACCATATTAATTAGGGGAACAAAAGTAGCACCAATGTGAAATAAACAACAAAAACAACAACGTGAAAAATAACAATAATAAAAATTGGGCTAGTACATATCTAAAAAGTTATGAAGGGATCGATAACACCAACGCAAGAGGAATGACATCGCAAGAAGAGTGGCAACACAAGAAAAGTAATGAAGGTAATGTGAGAAAAACAATGAAGCAACACAAAAAAGAACTGCATGACAATGTGAGAAGAGCAATGTGGTTGAGGGAATGGCTAAAGGAGAAGACCAATGCATTAATGCAAAAAGAAAAAATAACATAGAAACGTGAAATGAACAACGCAATCGTTTGAGAAGAATGACATATTAATTACTAACTCGAAGAGACTTGAACAACTTGAGAAAATAACAATATTAACACATGAAAAACAACAATAACATGTGAAGAGAACGTCAAGACAACATGATGAAGAACAACATTAAAACAATGTGAAGAAGAGCAACAACATGCAAGGAAAACAACATCAATGCAAGTAATAACACCAACAAGATGCCAACGCCAACATGAGCAACAATGCCAACGCAAAGAATAACCAAGAAAATAAAATAAAACACAACCAACAAGACAAAAACATAGTTACGAAACAAAAAATTGTCATTGTGAAAAAAAAAAATTCAAGCTTAATTTTACACAACTTCCAACATCATTAACCGTAAGTAATGTTTCAACCTCTCGGGGTGATAGCTATTTAGGAAGCTTAAACTAGAAGACTAAAAATTGAATGGAGGTTTTATGAGAAAACATGTAAAGTTTTTCAAATGTATATATTAAAAAAAACAAGAACCATTATCATGACCGGGATTCTCATTCATGTGAAAATTGGAAGTCGATTCTTAATCTAATTTCACATGTAACTATGTCAACTAATTCACATTATGAGAACTAAACTAAAAATTGGGTAACAATTCAAAAATAGCCCCAACATTAAATAAAACACAATTAAATTATCTTTAAATGGTATTGATGGGTTCATGTTTTACGCTAAAATTGACCACTTGGTCTTTTTTTACATTGGTTATAGTTTTTAAATTTTATTTTAAAACATTGATTAAAATTCTAAGCACATTATTAAATGTCTTATAATTGTTAATTTCAATTTCAATTTATCCAAATGCTACAATGATATATCTAAAAGATTATATAAATACATTGCACATTTTCAACATTATTTTAATACATCACTAAAAATTGTGTAAAATCAAATTGATTACAATTTTTGTGATGTGCTACAATTGAATGCACCTTATCATAACAATATCTCATGTGTTTTTTACTAGATCTTTTTGTTGATGAAAATACCCATAAATGATATTTTAAATTAAGATATTTTACCCCAAAAAAGGCCATCAAATAACATCAAAGTTAACAATGTATAAATTCATGAGGTTCATTGTTGAAAATTCATATGGCATTTTCAAAAAAACATTTTGGATCTTAAGGAAAGTTCTAATCAACATGTTATGTATTTCATTATGGGAGAAATTGGGATTTTCAAGTTGAAAGGATGATGTACCTCCTCAAAAAGGAAATTAATTTTAGCATTAACTTTGAAATTAAAATCAAACATGTCTTTGCATTTTGTGACGGAATAATTTGTCATTCCTCAAATTTTGAAAACCAAAAGAAAATTGAAAATAGAACCATGTGTTTGTGACTAATGTTTGTTAGAAAATAATTCATGAAAAGCTTGGTAGGGAAAAACATTTATTTATCATGTTTTGCCAAAATCCACTACAATTGGACCTCTAACATTTAACAAGTTGTCCATTATCCCAATCATTAGGATATTGTTACAAATGCAAATGTAAGGTGGACTACATGTGTTTATTCCTTAAATGTCAAAATTTTGAAATATTAAAATAAGGATTTTCAAATCTCTTTTTTTAAATAAAAAAATTTCAACAAAAGTTTTCAATATTTAATTATAAATATGATATACAAGAAAATCAAACCAACTATTTTGGTCTATGTTATATACACACGAGTAGAATTTTAAAGAATGTAATATACAAAATATGTATTTAAAATTTTGATTTAAAAAATACATCATCTAAAAATATGGTAACATGTTCAAATGTAGTTGTTTCATATGTTAGACATATATCAACGTTAACGATTTATATAAATGTGAAGCTTTAATCACATATGGTGTTACAAACTATAATGTTAAGTCTTTTAACATCAAACTAATGAATAAATAAATAGGGTAGTAAGTAAGTAAATAGATGAGTAAATTGATGATAGTAAGTAGGTGAATGAGTGGATGGGTGGGAAAATGATGTGAAACACAAATTATGATTGATTTAAAGTCCTTTTTGAGGGGCCAATACCTAACATTGAACTTTTTTTCCAATTTTTTGTTTTTTGAAAATTTATATTAAATTAACATTCATTTAACATTAAGCTATGAATCAATTAACGTTAGGTGCCACCGAAAACACCATTTAGATTTTGATGTTAATTAACATTCTTGGTTGGAATACAACCACTTCTTTTTATTTTTCTAAAATTCACTTAACACAAACTTAACATCAAGTGTGATTGAAACATAATTAGCATGTGATACTTTCATATTTGTTCAATTTACAAAGTTGACAACATTTATATGATCGATCGATTTGCTAAAACTTGCCATAACCAAAAAAAAAAGTGTTAGTGGGAGTTGTTGTATCAACAAAACCCACATAACCAATAGCAAGAATTATTGTCCAACCTACTAAACTTGTTATGATCACTTTGAAATATCCTTCTATCATTTGTTTTAAGGTAGATCATTGATCTCAGGATTGTTCTAAGAAAGTTGAAATGTAAAACACATTTAAAACAAAACCAACTAATTCCAATACAAGAGCATTTAAACCCCCTAAAATTGATAATGTTTAAGTTAATGTAGTAGTTGTTGTGACTACTCATAATCAAGTCTTAGAACAACATGTTTTGAGAGATTGAAGGCTAGCCTTTTCAATAGCTTCTAACATATTAAACTATAAACAAATGAATAGGTCCATTTAATTCATGTACTTCCAATTGATGTACATGCTATATTTCAAGGTTGGATGCTTGATTTTACATAACTATGGGCAAGTGCATGGGTAATGGAAAATGTCTTCATTTTCTCTTATTCAAATTCAAGGAAGTTTAGTTTTCATGGAACAAAGGGTGTCATGAGGTTTCTCAATTTCAAATTTTGTGTGAAGATTCAACTCTCATCATTAAAACCATGACAAATGTTATGTGCATGATAGATTTGTTATTTGATAAATAATTATGAACTTTTGAAAAGTTACAATGCAGACTACCAAAAACAAGTTTCAACTAATCAACAACACAATTTGGACCTCAAATTGTTTCCAAATGAAAAAATTAACATGGTTTTGGAATTTTCGAGAAGCTAAAATAAATTAACATGTTATAATCAAAATGTGTGTTTCAAAAGTTATGACCTTTCAAAATGTCAAAATGCCAATTCCCTTTTCTTTTTGGAATTGAAAAACTAGAAATTTACAATTTGTTCCATTTCATAACACATTATGTGAGTTGAAATCATGTTTTTTCCAAAGATTTGATCCACAATGAGTCTAGATGGATCCATCATGAATATTGCTTTTGGTTTAGGACTAAATTATAGTAGGTCAGAGCTTTCACCTCTTGAAATGTGAAGAATTATTAAACACACTACAAGGTTTTTGACAACTCATCGGTATCTAAATAAAAAAATTACCAACATACTTCAAAAGTCTAAGGGTGCATTAGTTTCTATTAAGTCTTGATCCTTTACACGTATTGAAAATCCTTTTGAAGTCATTAAAAATGTATCCCCATTTATCCTCACATTAAACCAATCATCACATGTTGTTGAAAACAACTTTTATTCTAAGAACCAAAAGAACCAACTTGCATTCCTTGCAATGTTAATTTTTCTCTTTCATTCATGAATCATAATAATTATTTAAAGTTATATTGGAGATCCATGGTGTGAAGAAATGATTTTAAATAAAAAATTGTTGACCTTTTAACTTTGCACTTCTTTTCAAGTGACCCAATTTCAACGTCATTATGATTTGGCAACGGTGTTTTAATTTTGAAGGAGTTATGAAATGTTTTTTTTTCCGAGGAAGGGGGAGGGAATGGGGGATGAGTGAGAGTTTATCAAAACATTTGGCCACAAGGTTTTTTTTAATGCTAGATTCAATGTTAACTATCACACCTGTTAGCAAAAAAATCTATAGTTAAATTTCAATAATGATCTCATGTTTGCATTTGTGTTAAATAACATTGCATACCTATCCCAAGTTTAAAACAAAAATATTAAAACAATAATTCTCCATTGAGTTAATTGGGATTCACACTTCTAGTTATTAGTTAAAAGTGCGAAGTTAAAAGGTCAACAATTTATAATTTAGAATTCACAATTAAACCTTTTAACAAGTACTATGTGCATTAACCAAAAAAGACCCCCCGGAAAAAAAGAAGCAAATAAGGATTCCACATTACCATTTGTGTTATGTCGCATTTACATTTGTGAATGTGAGCTTAAAAAAAATGCTGTGATACAAAGTTACCATTGAGTTAACCACACTAGGTCATTAGTGCTTAAGGAATTCACTTTCGTTTTTCCCCTCCTTCATTTTTGTAGTAGAGTACCTTTTCATTGGGCCAGCAGCGTTGTTGTTTTCCTATTGCTGGAGACAAGATCTAGACCTGTTGTAGATGTTGATAGCAGAAATGTACCTATGAGTTAGTTTTTCCCCTCTTTCATTTTCGAATAAGAGTACGCTTTCTCAATAGGGGCCAGCAGTGTTTTTAATTTTTGTTTTTCCCCGTTGGCGGAAATACCAGAATCTAGACCTACTGTAGATGTTGAGAAGAGAAATGTACCTATGAGTAAGATATGTCTGTGCCCAGGAAGCGTAATAGAAAAAGCGCGCGGAAGGAGTTGTGATGAATTGTCGAGGTGTTGTCGCGCGGCGCGACGAAGCAAACGAAAGGAGCTTCGCGGATCGGGGGAGATGACGTCCGCCTCTGCTCCTGGCAACAGAAGGGACAGTAAAATCGCTGGAACAGGCAAGGAGGAAGACGAAGAAGAAGAAGAAGAAGAAGAGTGGCAGCATGTGAAATGGTAACCAAAATAGTCCAAATACAATTGCTTGTAAATGAAATTTTCGTTCGTGCTTTTGCAAAAGCTTATGGAGTCTGTCTGAGTTTTTTCTTTGGAAAATGTATGCTGGTTTTTGGAGTGATTTCATCTTGGAAGACTTACTGAGGTTTATTACGATTTTCTCCTGTTCTGATGACGATACTTTTTTGAAAATTTTGTGAAGAATTCGGGGCTTCCATAGGCAATTTTTTTTGCTTCTGTGCAGGGGGACACATGTGAAGAACACTGCAGAGATACCTCACGCCAATTTGATTTCTTCACCGAATATCACACCTTCGCGGTGCGCCATTTCTTTCCCTCCAATTTTTAGGGTTCTGCTCTCTCCCTCCATCGCAATTAGGGTTGTATAAATGTTCTATCACTCTCTAGGTTGCCATCCCGTTTTGCAACAGGAGTGAACTGATTGGAATTGTACATGAACTTGAAGTTCACAGTAAACAACAGAAAATGCTCAATTCTATTACTCAATGTTGAAACACTAGAATGTTCACACATCACCAAACCCTAGGGGCTTGAGAACTTGGGGCAATTCTTGCTGTCCCGTTGATCCATGAAAATGTCAACCGGCCAGGTCTTTGAGACCAATTGTTATTCTAGTTTTGTGGTCATGATAGTGATTAAATGACAAGTAAATAGGGTTTCAGCATCCGCAGATCCCAATTTTAATTACTGTTTCTTGCAGCAATTGAAAGGAGGAATTATAATGTGATTTTTTTGCAGGGTGGAGCTGCTGAATATTGTACGCAAGCATTCATTGCAATTACAGCATCCAGGGACAGAGGAGGTGGAAGTGGATCCACGGTTTTGGTGTGAACTGTTGGACCTGTTCTTTGTGCGGGGTTTGGTTGATCACAAAATACCTGAAGGAGATGATGATGACCTTGTTTTCTTTGTCCGCCTCCATGTGAGTGCTGCCTTCTCCAACTTTAATGTCAGCTCTTGGAATGGATACAGTATTCAAAGTCAGCTTAGCATCTGTGATGATTTCCATGGAATCAGCTATTTTTAGCAAATGCTCAGGAGATTGCCCTCTGGAAATTGGTTTTACAGAACCATGACTATGAGGAGGATGAACAGGAGGAGTTGAATGCCAGATCCTTATTTCATGTGCATGAGTCTTCTACCAGACAACCTTTTTTTGTACGCAGGTGGGCTCCAGAGGTAGGTTCTCTAAGTTCATTGAGCCACACTTTTCTGTGTAGGGATGCAGAAGCTGTTCCACAGTACAGTACTGCAATTGGTTAGTTATTTAACCAGATTTGGTTATACTCTCAATTTTATTGGGACACTGCTGTAAATGGAGATTTACATGGCTTCTGAAATGTCATAATTCATGGGGGTGTGCAGCTTGGGAAAGTGATAGGACAAAGCATCAGGCAGGTAGATTGGCAACGCTCATTTTACCTCAACCTCATTTGCCACAGCTCCTTCTCTCTCACTGTGGCCATTTGTAGGTATGTTGGCCTCTGTCCATATCTCCTTGCTTTTTTTAAAAACTTATCTAAGGAGGACAATTGCTAATCAATTGAGTGTGGAATGTGAAAATATTGTAGGAGCTGGCAATCATTTGGTGAAAAAAATAAATCAAAGCAATGCTGGCAAACTTGAAGCTGGTCATATATAGCAAGCAAACATTTCTTGAGTCACTTTCTGGAAACTGTTTTAGTGATGTTTTGTGTCTTTTCTTGAACATTTGCAGTCGGGAGGGCCTTCAGAGTCAACACACGTCACCAAATTCCTCCTTGGTGCCAATTTACAAGGTGACAAAGAGGGTTTATGCATCACCCAGCCGTGCAAATTTCCAAGTTGACTTCCGTTCCAAGGTATGCCTCTATGCATCCAACATCTTGCCCTCCTCCACTGTGGTTTGTGTACAGAAATTTGGAAATGCTTAGACATGTCCTGATTGCAGGGTCCTCTGGGTAATGTGAAAGAAGTATGGGGGGACACTCATACACTGCAGGGCATGTGATAAGATTTGTGTTGTTGAGAATTACTACCAGATACCGCTCTGCACCTTCATTGAGATCTGAGACCCTCAAATACTTTCTCCAGCGATTGTAACTTGAAGGTAGTGTTCATCACTTTGTTCTATGGTGATGCAATTTGCAGGCTGTTGAAACAGTGCCAGCATACCCAGACATTTGTTTTGTTGTCGACGATTATGATAATACCTTTGAGGATGTTGTAAGTCAAATGGCCTTAACCTATCTTTATGCATTAGTGTGTCTAGCTTATCACTGAACACAATTTTTTTCACAACGATCATTGGGCAGTCAATCCAGTCCAAGCCAATCACTTATTGCCAAGGTGCAAATATTTTCTTTCTGTTATCTCTTGCTCTTTCAAAGCCCAAATCTCATTTTGTGCGGGTAGCATGTAGGTATTAATGGAGGCAGACCATTGTTACTGTGTCTTGTTGAATGCTCGCGGAGGTGCTGCCTTTCCACCTGATACTGCTACAGAGAATGAGAGCTCTCGAACAAGCCATGAGGCCAAATTGTTAGGAGAAGCTCAAGGCCCTAATCCTCCTAAAGTAAGTACAACTTCTTGTTCATGGCTTAGGCAACTCTGAAGAACTTCAAGATTTCCAGAAGGTGGGCTTTTGGTGATTCTCACTCTGTAGCAATGCCAAGTCATACATTCAACTACTGGACAACTTTGATGCTCATATAGTGATCTAGTGTTCCTTCTCAATAAGGGAGTTGTCCACAAAACACTGAACCCCCAGGGAAATTGGATGTTCAATTGTGGGTTCATATTTGGATCAATCAACTCAATTGATGCTTGGGGAATCTGAGGGTACAGGTGACATTATTCTCAGGGTTTGTGAACTATGACATGGTTCGAAATGCTTATGAAGGTGAGATTTTGTGCCTACAATCTAAAATTAAGAATGATGGTTTGTCTGCAGACAAGGATGACTGACCTTCTCTTGTGCTTCCTTGCTTGAGATAGGCAGTTCCTGGTGGACTTAAGGCTAGATGTGAGACCCAAGTTCACCCCATGGCTCCCCTCAACTCTTTTGTTGATGACTTTCAATCAGGATCCCCTTTTAGACCTTTTCCAGATTGTATCCACTTGGCATGTCAATAGTAAATTATGAATTTTCAACCAATTGTATGCTGCCATGAGTCTCACCACAACTTCAATGAGTTGTTTCTCTTATTCAATGTATCAGATATGCTGCAATCTTAGATGAAACAAGCCCATCACTGGCGGTAAAGAAAGGTGAAATTTTGTTGAGTGCATGAAGAAAGTATAGACACACTTCCAACAAAGGAACAGTGCTCATGATTCCTTGGGAAGAGGCTCTTCCTTATATGCTAGTTCCACTTGCATCCTCTGTCTGCTGACAATATGGCCAATCAATATGTTCATCCACCAACAGGTAGCATGTGAACATGTTGGGAATATTGGGAGCTGGACATGGTGTAATAAAATTTACACTAAGTCCATGATAGCATGTCAATAGACATCCTAGTAATAGTGCCCCTTTGCACTGCAAGGAAGTACATTGAAACAATGCAGAAATTCTTGAAGCATTCAAACACTGAAACACACCAAGTCAGCTTTGAGTCAACAGGATTGTGAACATTTGAATATTAAGGTATGTTTAAATCTGGGGGGGCTGTTTGGACAGGTGGACAAGGAAAGCGGGGACTCATGTTACCATTTTCATCAGCAGGAAAATCAGAGCTCTTGGTCATGAGGGGCCCTGGTGGGCGGGGTGCTTTGGATGTAGCGGTATCAGCAGTCTCTGGTATGAGTACTGTCTCCCTTTACAGTATGCCTGATTAATGGTTGAGGATTGTCATCTTCCGAAGCACAGGAGACAATGAGCCACTGTTGTTACTAATGAATTTTCCATCCATTGACAAAAATGGGGTTGAAAATGGAACTGTGCACTCCCTGATAGTGAGAAGGATATCAGCTTCTGGATGGCAACTGGTTTTTCTAAGGAAGGAAGTCATATGCTTGATATTAACATGTCCAATAAATTGGAGCAGATCAAAACGACACCTTCAACCAACCAGTTCCATCTCCCACAAATGCAGGAGCAAAGATGGGGTTAGGTACAATCATGCGAAGGGCAGCAACAGTTGCAAAGCAGGCCATTGCAGCAGCAGCAGCAGTGCAAAGGGATGATGCCAGTGGCCCTCTCCCCCTCCGATGTTGTCTCATGTCCCTTTCATTGCCTTGGGACACTCTTGCCCATGACCTCCTCTATAAGGTACTTACAGCTGCAGTTAAATATTGGCTTGATCCTCAGATGAAAATACAGAGTCCCTTTGTCTTTTTGAAAATATTGTCTTTTTGACCATTTTCTGGAAACTTCTTAATCTAGTAGTTTGATTCATTTAGGTTGACCTTCAGAAGAAGGATATATTCTCTGCTGAAACATTGTAGAACAATGTCTCTCTCGGCCCCATCAGGCAATTGGTAACAGAGGCTACAGTATTCCCTGATTCTTCCCTTAAGGACCTAGGTTCCTGCAGCTTTTGATGGTCAGTACAGCTAGTAAGTCCATTATAGCTGGGTTTCTTATTACTGGTGACATCTAGCATGAGTTGGATTGGGTGACATCTAACTTCATCTGGCCTAGTAATGAATATAGCCCCACAACCACTTTGCAAGATGGTCATGAACCATAGCTAGTAAACTATTCACTTGGTGGTGTTTTGCAAGTGTTTTATGACTCACAAGTTACATGTTGCTATTATCTTGCAGGAACTTTAATCACAAACAGCCAGTATGGCAGTGCCCTAAAGACAATCCTGGGAATAAGAAATTGCATGCTTGCCTGGGTTGAGGAATCAAATTTGAAGTCCCATAATATAGGATCAGTTTTCATAGGTTGGTTTTTGATCTGGTAAATGGAAAAGATTTCTGTCTCTGTGCTAAGTCATAGTTAACAGATTAGGACATTTGTAAATGTGTTTAGCATCTTTGTGGTCCATAATGTTATCACCAACCCTTTCAACAATCACAGGAGTGTACTTGGAGCTGAAGGGGTTCAAAATCCCATAATCTTCTTTCCATTATGGTAGATTGGTAAATTTCAACTGTGAACTATCTGATGTTCTCACAAACTAGCAGTTAGGTCTCGCATTTATTGATAGAAGGCATTGTCAGCATCAATGCCCATGTATAAAAGTGATGCATATATGCCAGATCTATTTTTAGGGTCATTGGCATGTTTGTTTTAGGTGTGTATAGGCTTGTACAGTGTACTTGCTATTTCATAAGTGCAACAAATGCAAAGTGGGGTGCATACTTTCTTTGAATCAGACTGAACCCCCTCCCACTTTAAGAGAAATCCTCAAATGATATCCACCTAAAGTGTGTTCTGGCTTGTACAGGCACTATTGCAGTGTTCAGACTTCCTTATCCGTGATGTCAAGTATGTACTACTCAACCAAGAATTTATGAAAGGGAATTGAAATTAGCCAGGCCTCCACCCCTGGTCTTCATACCCAATCCATTTGTCTATCAAGTTGATCTCTTGTGTAGGTTGTGACATAAGCATGAGGTACAGAGTGTAGGGGATTATGTGTGACTTTAGGGCTAGTAGTTCTTGGATGGTTTTTAGTCTCTATGCAAAATTTGTCCTGCACATCTTCAGGACCAGAACTCCAAGGGATCTTGTACCATGGATGAGCATTGATGTGGTATGTTTCTTATTAACAAAATGGGATAGGGCAGATGCCCATATCAACTGTTATGGTTTTATCTGTCTACAAATAACATTAACCCCTTCATTCAACTAGTTTGTGTCCATTTGTTCGTCACATCCAAGACAAATCAGTATCAGTACTGACTTAGGAGGTGCCCATTGTTATTTGCCTTACGTCTTTGTTCTTTGCTTTATGTTGAAGGGTTTTAACCTTGAACTATTTCGGGGTTGTAAAAAAATTGTCCAATGTACAAATCTCAATCATATCTGCATGGAATTTGTTCATTGAACTTCCATTTTCCAAGTGTTGCTCACCCCACCTGTACTGCAGTTGCACAAGCCCAGGTTTTTACAATTCCAGATGGAATGATGGCCATCATATCAATGATGGAAAAGGCAGAAGGTCCCTCCTGTGCCTACATAGCTGGTGTAAGATCCCTCTTTTCTACAAGGGATATCTGTCAACTCAAGGTACTCTCCAAATGCACTACAAGATTTCTCCAAGTGCTTTTGTTGCATTTAGTATTACATATCCATAACAACATGGGTGATTGGAAACTTGTGCAATCACATGTGCACATACGTAAATTCATGGAGACATAATGAGGATATTTGGAACATTATATATTGATGTATTCAGAAGGCTAAAAAGTAGTTACAAATCAAGTGTATTTTTAGCAAGAAGTGAATGCAATTGTTCATTATAAACAAGTGCATTTTGAATTATCTTTTGGCTTGATATGGCCCTTTGATAGAGAATGTCAATATTATGTGAGTGAGGTTGCTAATTGATCATTGAATAAGCCCAATCCAGTTTTAAAGGGTTAAATGACTTGGCCATATGGCATATGGGGCAATTTTCTTGTCAGCAAATCCTACTATTAAGAAAGGTAGGTTGTTTGTTTCTGTCACATTCAGAATCTTAGCCTTTTTCTTACTAGCAAATTTTCACCAAAAAGCAACATTAAAAATTAAAAATTTGAAAAATGAAGTGATATTAGAGCATTACAATAGCCAAAAGTGAGGATTTTTTTTTGGCAATTTTCTATATTTGGTTTATAGTGTGTAGCCATGAATTTATAAGGTTGATTTAAAGTTTGTACTTCATATGTGGATTGTAGCCAGATTTGGCTATATCTTTGTGGGATGATTGCCATTTTTCTATATCTTTTGACTGAGAATCACCATTTAGGCTACATCAAAAAGTTCCTAAAAAAACATTGATTGAGATCTCCCTAACAATGGGCCCTGGCTATGTTCTTCGAGGAGAAGGCCTTAAATGCCTTCCAGAAATACTAAATTGGTGGGGGTTGTAGAAAAAAAAAATTAAAAATTGCTGGAACCCTATCTACAAATAGTAATTACACATTTTGATTGCTACTTCACTGAAGATTTTTTTAAAAATAAATTAAACTATCAAATTCAGTAACCCCAGTGGTCTGAAAATGTTGCCATCTCAAATGAGATCTTTAAAATAAAGTGCACAAGTATTATACTAGAACCTTATTTACAAATAACAATTACACATTTTGATTATTACTTCACTCCAGATATACATATATATTTTAAAACCACCAAATTCAATAATCTCATTGGTCCAAAAAATAAATCTTCAAGCCTACATGTAACCCTATTCTATTAAGCAGCGGAAAAAAATGGTTTTTTTAAAACAATTTTATTGGTCCTCCAAGCATTTTCATGAACCTATCAAATCCTATTAGGCAAGGTTAATGAAGATATTTATACACCTTTGTGGTATGCTAGAGTTTTCATCATTGGCAAGTTTTTAGGAATAAGTGTGTTTGAAGGTTTGGAAAGGGGGATTTGAAAGCAATAATAGGAATGAGATGGTGGCAAGAGGAGCTATTGCTACAAGAGATATTGCACATACAATTAGAATCGTTGATGCAAGAAAGATGGTGAAGTCGCAATATGAAGCAACCATTAATCTATCTTTGCTTGCAAGATTTGTGACTTTTGCTACATTCTCATCCCCGGTAAGGAGTAGAATCAATAAAATTAAGCACGCATTGTCCTAATGGATTTCCTAAAGAACATGGTGTACCATTGATTCATGTTAGAGGTCAAACATCAATGAACTTCTACAATGGCCAATGATTAATTAGGGATATTGGAAAGCCATGGCCAAGTATAAGGTTGAATATGTCGTTTGCATTTTTCTATTATTAGGGTTTATTATAACGTTGGGTATTGATGATGACTATGTTGTGTGTAAATGTTCAAGATGTCCATGAAGGACAAAAGGAGAATATGTTATTGGGAAAAAAGTTGGTGCTCACCACATTGGATTTTGATATTAACATTCAACATCTCTATAAGCCACTAATGGTAGCCATTAGGAAGTTTTAGGTCATTACAAATACTTGCGCAAGTTGCATAAAATTTTGTGAATGATGGGTAAATTAGCTTCTGCAAAAGCTTGGCCTTTTGTCACCTACTATCACATGCTTGCAATTAAGCTACAGCTCAAGAAAATCAAGAGGGATTTGTATTTTTGTGAAAAGTTGTTTCCACAATGTTCATATCATGTTGGGATCTTAGCTTCTTGCATATGTGTTATTTGGCTTGTAGTGGCAATGCCAACTAAAAAGTAGGTCAAGAGGTGCAAATTTTCAAGATTTCTTGACCCTTTTAATTGTTGACTACCCATTGTGAGATCATCAACATTTTCAAATTGCTACAAGTTCAATGTAGGAAATTTTTCCCTTTGCTATTTAAACTATGATCCATGTGGGTTGTTTTTTAGTATTACACACAAGGTCAAATTGGAATGGCAATTGATCATTGTGTTATATTATGGACACATGCAAGGTGAGCTTCCATCCTCTTTGAATTCCACGACTTATTTCAAATTATTGCAACCTTTCAAAAATCATTGATGCTTGTCACAAGGGGACATTAAACAAAAATTGATTTTTACAATGTTTGGAAATGTTTAGAATTTTTGCCATATTCTCAAAATGGGTTCCCCACTACCATTTGGGTGAAGGCATACTTGAGTAGTACCACTAAAAACCACCCACCCTAAAATCACTATAATATTGGCTTCATTTTAATTATTGAAATTAAAAAAAAGTAATTCCCAACTTTTTTTATAATTGACTCTTAGGAATTGTCACCTTTTTATTTTTTTAGGCCCTAGACGTCTATAATCGAAATTAATGTGAGATTTTTTTGTTTTTATTTCCCTCCATGGACCTTGTTTTTCAATTTTAGATTTGTTTTTGAATTGTTGTAGATTTTGTAAATGGCACTTTCTTTCTCCCATGCATCTAATTTGCAACAAATTTAATGTATATGGGATTGCACACATGAAGCATCTTCCATCCATGTCACCACTTCACAAATGAACAACCATTGTCAACAGAAGGTCCATGGACCCTTTGTGTCTTGTTCTTGGTACCATTTAAAAGCCTCCGATGAGTAAGGGTGCATTGAGACGATTTCATAATGTTAAGACTTGCAATGCATGAGCTCAAGTTTTTTTCTTCAATTTTGTGATATTAAAAAATTGGCAGTCATTTTCAACAATATAGGAAATTTAGTTGAATTTACACATTTAAGAAAATTCCCAATTTTTTGTCAAGAAAAAGAAAAAAAATTGGATGTATTACAGAATTTTTGAGTATTTTCTTCACTGAAATTTCAATTAAATTAACAATTAAATGGGAGTTTCGGGGTGCTGTCGTGGTGTCATTGACAACTCCTCAATGAGTACAAGTACAATGAGGATCAGTCTTAAGTTTCAGACCTATTTTGTGGGAGCTATTGGATTTTAAAAGAAAAGAAAAGATACCCTGGTTGTAATTATTGGGATACCCACCAAGTGGTCACTGGCTTGGAGTATTGAAGTTATTTGGGAATTAGGCTTTGATGATGCATAAGTATGTGATGTCCCACAAATATCTTGACCTTAAATATACTTCACACATAATTATGTTTACAATGTAAGGTTAATGCACCATAGTATGGCATTGTCAAATTACAAATTAAAGAGATTTTACAAGCAAACAAAAAACTACCACAATCAAAGGATTCCATGAACATAGAGTTTAATAAAGCAATGTAAATGTCCCTTATTCACATCATTGCAATGTTTCTCTTGTAATGATTTGAGTTGAACATGCTTGTCAAGTGGAAATTATGTTCACATTGAATGTGAAATTGACAAAAGACACTACATAAACTATTACCTATGGATGATCATCAAAACTATGGGAGAGCCATCATGGGGTTGATTGACAAAAAAACAAGAGAAGCTGTAAAGTGCCCCTACATGTAAATCCCAATATCTTCTCCTTCTATAAAAGTGTTGGTGTTGATATTTTACTTACCTCCACCATGGCAAAATGGGACATGTGGCAAAGAACAGATTGATCATGGAGATGTTAAGTGCCCCATGTCATCTCCTTTTCTAATCACATGCTTGCCTTCTATACTTTAAAAAAAGCTGTAAGCACCAAAGTAGGGATTGAAGTTGTAAGGAGTTTTTTTTTAAATTAATATTGGGAATTATTGGTGTCAAGTATCAAAGAGTCAGATTCCAGTGGATGATTGACCTTTATTGCACTAATGTAGGCTAGCCTCCCAGAGTGAAAAAAAGAGAAAGGGTTTAGGGTTGCCAAGAGCTTCTTCCCATATCAGATCAGATCAGATCAGATCAGCATTATTTATTAAGCTCTCATAAAGTATGGAACTGGGATTAATTGAATACTGATTCCAAAATAATTACAGCCATCCCTGAATTCAGACTTCTGCTGAAGAATTAATAACTAAATTACCTACCTCACACAATTCTGCCACTACCTTAGTGAGGTTCTCTCATGCTTTTCAAAACCCATCACACACTTCTATTGTTCAGTTAAGCTTGTAAATGCTCCATTGAATCCCCAATGTAAACATTGCTTTAATGGAGCATCTACACATTGCTCTTTACATGGGCTTTTTACACATTACTCTTTACTTCTAATGTTTCATTTTCTAGATAATTTCCACTAAATGGTGAAAAATGAGTGTTTATAAAAAAAAATTAAAAGTCGCCAATTTTGATATTGTTTCACATTCTAAATTCACCAGACATTCTCTAGCGAACTCCACTGGGTAGCCAAAGCTATAGACAGATGCTTAAATTTTCTTTAAATTCATTATTTCTAATAGCCAAATCTGGCTAAACGATCTTATGGATGATCATGCCACACAAACAAAGATATTTGGAACTTGATTCTGTAATCTGTACTTCAAGTGATGATCCCTTCAAGTTTGAAAAGCCATCACAAAATCCGCAAGCATTAACTAGGTACAATGAATTAACTTTGAAGTGTAACTCAATCTCTCACTTAAGAGTATACAAAGCTTGAGGTATGCCCACTAGGACAAGGCAAGTTGAAACCCCACATTGGGATCATGGTAAAAACCTCGAAACCCATTTACATTGCTTATAAATGTTATAAATATTTATAAATATCATATCATCTCCATAGACAAAATCAGGGTCCATGAGTCCAAATCTATCATTTTTGGGGCCTAGTATGAGCATTTTAATGGGTTTGGGGTATTTTTACCATGATCCCAATGTGGGGGTCAATTTGCCTTGTCCTAAATGCAATATTGAAGATGAGAAAATTTGAATTTGGGCTCCAAGACTATGATATAGTTTAACAAATGGGATATTGAATTTGGAGTATGAGACTCGATATAGTTTAATAATGGGATATTTTATAATTTGTTGAAGCAACCTAAAGAAATAATTTGGGATTTTGGCCAATACAATGGGAGTAGGTGCTCAATGGGGGGTAGATATTGTTTTGCAACCTAGAGGCGGACAACATGATAAACCCTAGGTAAAAGACTTCTAGAAATTTGGGTATTTGATAGTAGGATATAGTAGTTTCTCACCATGCCTATGATTGAGAAGGCTTGTTCTGCCTTGTGTGAACCATGGTAAAACTGAAAACCTCAATCTTCTTGGGTTGCTTCTAAACGTTTTAAATTTAGTGCCCATAGATTAAATTAGGGTTTCGGAGTGCCATTCGTGAATTAAATAGAGCCTTTGTCAACATTTGTGGTCAATTTTTTTATTTGGAAAAAAAGAAATTATATAAATATAGGGTCAAATATTCCTTGGTCAGAAAATAATTTATCAAAAATAAAATAATGAATATTTTTAAATCCATTTTTTAACACATAATTCAAGGAAGTAGTCAAGATATAAAAAGATCTTATTAAATTTTATTGGTCTATAACCAAACATGGCTAAATTTCTTTGTGGATGATTGCTCATCTGGCAAAATCATAACATTGGAAAAAATCCCGTCGATCATCAATTTAAAAGGTGAAGGTATTAGTGTAAGTGTTAGTTCACTCTTTTACCATGCTAAAGACCTTTTATTCTAGTGTTTTTGAGTTTTTGGTTTTGAAAGGAATCTCTCGCTTGGTTTTGAATTTTTTCTATTTTTTTATTTGCTTATTTCTTAAAACATGTGGTGTGATTTTAAGCATGTGTCCTTGAATTACACATGGCCAATTTCAAAATCTTAACATAATGATTGTAAAGTTTGGTTTCAATTTCATCTCTAGCAATATTTTGAACTCATGATTTGAAATATGCAAAACTAGTTAGAGAATTGACTTAATACCTTAAATATTGATCTCTCCAATCATTTTGTAATTCAAAATAGTGTCAAATGAAAAATCACCATAAAAAGAAGAAGTGCCATCTAGTTGAGGTGTGAAATATTTTATGTTGAAGTTGGCTACATTTAAATAGGAAGTGTCTTCAAAATGATGGTTTCTTTTCCTTTATGGAAGCTTCTAGCAACAAAAAACAATGGTAAACATATGAGTAGATGGGATTGTTGTGTGTTTGTTTTTGGTTTCTTTGTGTTGTTTTGGGAATGAAGAAGCACATGAGTTTGTTAAAGAATTTATGAAGATTTGGTGCCAGAGGTATGGCATGTGTGGAGGAATGTTGTTGAGGTGGTGAACAAAAAGCAATGCAATGATTTTTAAAAGGGAAGTTTTTTAAAGAAGGTTTTTAAGACAATGTGACATTGGTATGTGTGGTGCATTGAGAAATGCATACAATGTTTAGGTTGTGTTTGTTGATTGAGTTGCAACACATTGAGTGATGGTGCTTTCAACTTTGTGGTCTTAAGGGGAATCTCAAGAAAAAATTGTCGATATGCATAACTCCAAGTACTAATAGTAAAATTGGCGGTGTAAAATTGTGGACAATGGATGTGTGTCATCTCCTATCAACATAATTTATTTAAGATAGAAAAAACATAGGTTAGCTTAGTATGTTGTGAAAAAAGTGAAAGTTTTGTGTCAATGAATGATTTATTGAGTCTATGGGTCAATAGAAGATTAACAATTAAAATGAATATATATACATAATGTGATGGGTTAGCAAAATGGGCTTCTTATTGTATTTGTTTTCAATATGGGAAAGGGAACATTGTAATTTGAATGTTGTGTTTGGGGTGATTGACTCTTATACATATAAGAAATGTCTATACGATATTAGGCAATTGTTGAACTAGTTGTTATGCATTGTGCATTTAAGTGGCATGATAAAAAATGCGAAGCTCATAATGTCAAAATATGTGTTTCATGACTAGGACATTTAAGAATTATGTCTTCATTCTAGTCATGTAATCATATGTTATTCGTCATAATATTTAATTATCATTGTAATTACATTACAACAACATTTTGATTACATGCTTACATATGTGGATGCAACTACATCATTACTATTGTGATTACATGTTAACTTATATAAATCTAGTTTATAATCTAGGCAAGGCTACCTAGTTAAGTTACATATGGATTATGTACCTATGTAGGTAGGTAAATATGTAGGATAAATTATGTTACCTATTTGTGCAAAGTTCCATGCCTGCCTATTTCATATCCTCTTACTTATCTACCTAACTAAACTACTTATATCCATATGTTACATACCTAGGTTATGTAACATATGTTATATGCCACCTATATATTTCATATAAGCTACCTATATTATTTTTGCTGATTTTTTGTCCATTGCTCTAATTTTATTTCACTGGAGTAAACATAATGGAACACTAATTCACATAATAACTTTGATATGCATTAACCAATGTAATAATAGTCTTGTTAAAATAAGGTGATCTTCTCCCTTTGATGAATTGTTTATAAGATTGTGAGAAATTGCAATTTGTATAGGTCTCACATCCACTAAAAAATAATGGGATTTTGTGAATAGTCCATGCAACTAATTTTTAATCGCAAGTGACATACATGATTAACATCCAACTAATCATGTTCGACAAGTCACCTACAACCATAAGTCATAAATGACATGGTTATTTTGGATGGAAAGTAAAAATCAACAAAATACATTTTCGTTTTTTGATTGAATGTACATGTATTGTTGTTTAAAACTAAAATGCAATCGATTTAGTCAACACTAACAATACGTCAATATTGAGGTGATGTATCCTCAATATTAATACATGGTAAAAAAAATGCACATCATCCATATTAGATGGTCTTAGATAATGACATGTGGCAAAATTAAAAAATTACCACATGGCATACTAATTGTGTTCATTTTTTCATGGCCAAATATGTGGTGACACATGACACATTTAAACCATAGTTAATATTTAATATTTTGAATTAATTATATTTCAATTGAAGGTCAATAAATTGTCAACAGGTGCCATCTATATAAATAGGTAAAGAAGGTAGGCATAGGAAGGTAGGAAGGTAAGTAGGTATACATATGCTAATTAAGTAGGGTTAAGATAATCACCTAAGAATCATATATCAGGTACTTAAAGATAACACAAATACACCATTGCATAGACAAGCTTGCCACCACTTCATGGACATAGATGTCAAGTTTCGATCATTGCATCATCAAAACCAAAATCAACATTCTAAAGTTTGATCATAAAAAAATGTACATGATGTCCTTTGGCCATTCAACTTGAACTGATGATTTCAAATTTAGGCTTCAGCAGAATATAGTAATATGCCCAAAATCAAACCACAAAAATTGAAAACCTTCAACAACATTAAGCTGTCTCATTCACAAGTGCACAAACACCCTAATTTTATTAACTAAAAGATACAAGATGAAAGAGCCAAAGATGGGGGGCCCGGCCAATATGACCCACTGTCAGGTTGGAGTTGGTAACTGATCTTGCTTACCAAATTTTGAGTCTAAGCAGGCTATACAAGAGATCACAAATATAAAAAACCATAGAGAAAGAAACAGAACTGACAGAGAGGGAGAGAAGGACCTTGCTGCAGAAGTGAAGTACATAACCAGGGGCAGCCCATCACCATGGACTAGAATGGGGGGAAGACTACCCAAGAGAGTATCCGGTCTAATCCTCAGATGAGATGAAGCTGCTAAATTTGGGAAGCAGTAGCCAGACGATTGGCAGGTCGTTGAAGCCCCTTTGAGTTGGGTGGAGACATTGCAGAGCCCTGTTTAGCTAATTGTTTACGTTTCTCCTCTCGCTTCATTCTAAGCTCCTGCTCAAGCTCCTCCTTCCAGAGCCTTTGACGCTCACTAAAACTCAGACGAGGGCGTGGTAGCGGTTGCTGTGTGTCATTAATAAGACCTTTCCATTCATTCAACCTTGCTGACGGAATTTCCAAAAAAAGGGGAACAATTGCCACTGGGAAAAGGTGCTCCAGTTCCACTGGGGCTCCCAGAACTCACGCTCGTCTCACTCTCTTGGCTGCTCCTGATTCCAATTGACCTTCCACTGAGACTGCCCAGTGATTTGCTGGGGCTGTGCGTTTGTTGTTTTGCAATAGCAGGGTTCAAAGGTGCAATAAAGCTCTCTGGAGGCCTAGTTGATGCAAGAATTTCTGAGCTCCTCATTGAGGTCTGTCTCATAACGTTCCTCATAGAGTGGTGTCTAGAGCCTTTTGAGCTCCAAAGCTTTCTCATCCAAGAAGGCACGAATCTTGGATTGTCACTTCATCTTCCTCCTGCTGCTGCAGAGACCATCCCCTCTCCCCGAGACTATGCTCACATTCTGGGGTCCCCATGCTTGCAAGATCTCCATTAGCAACAGGTCCTCCTACGGAGAACCCTCCATTCACGGGCTTTTGAAGCCTCCGGGTGTTGCCATCCACAAATGAGGGCTCTGACACCGAGTTATAGCTTTCATTCCACGTATCATGTTGGATAGAGTACAGCCTTACAGAGTCCAAGCTCACAGAACAATTAAGCTCGTCCATGTCTGAATTCCCAACCCTTCTGGAAGCCCAGTGGATGTTATCAGAATTCTTCACCGAGTATGAGGAGGCTCTGAAAGAAAAGGATGAACCCTTCCCAAGCACCCCAGTTGGCTTCCAGCTGTCCTGGCCAATCTGTCTCCTCCATGTATACCTTTCACAGATCGCAATTCTGTGTTTCCCCTATTTGCCTGCTGCTGCTGCAAATGACCATCAGCTGCTTGTTGTTGTTGTATGTCCTCAGAATCATCTAATCCTCCTTGATTCTCACAGGTGAGAACAAAGGGATGCTTCAGAAGCTCAGTTGCACTAGGCCTCAGTGTGGGCTCCCTCTGGAGACACTTGAGGAGAAAATCCCTGCCTTGACGAGAAAGATGCTCAGGGATGGGAGGGTGTGACTTTGTAGTTCCAATGTGAAACAATGCAGCTACCTCTTGGAACTGCTGGCTCCAGGGAGGTTTACCAGTCGCCAATTCAATCAGAGTGCAGCCAACACTCCACATATCAGCTTGCCAGTTATGACCCGTCTGACAAATGACCTCTGGAGCCATCCAGTAATGGGTGCCTTTCATGGACTTGGCTTCAGAGATGGTTGCAAGTTTAACCACCTTTTTGGATGCACCAAAGTCTGCAAGCTTGATACATCCCGTGTTATCAACCAGGATGTTTGCCCCTTTGATTGATGTCACGGTGCCAATTTGCAAACCTTGTGGCCAATGTTGTAGCCAGTGATTAGGAACTTGGGGCCAGACAAAAAGCCAAAAATGCTCAAAGTTGGCCCCAAGTTTTTTCAGTGCAGACTCCTATTGTAATGCGGGCCTTAGACTAAATCAGGGTGTCTGAGTTCAAATTTAACATTTCTTTGATGTGTCTTGGAGTTATTATTGGGGAAAGGAAGGCCTCATTCAAGAAGGTGAATGTATTCATTCATGTAGGTGCAGGTTCAGCCTGGCCATGAATTACAGGTTTCCCCAATTCCTCACAAACAACAGACTTGGTTGTGGGCACCATACCACGAAGCAAGTCAGAAAACCAAAAATGAGCAAAAAGTTACTGGCTTTCACTAGGCTAAGGCCTCAGATCTCGGATCCAACATATGCACACATATATACCTCTTCACCACTGGTTTTTTTTCCTATTTCTTTTCCTTTTTTTTAAATTTTGTGGTTTGTAAACTTTGTCAAATTTTTCCATTTTTTGAGCATTTTTTTCTCGAATTCACACCACTAAAAAGAGTTTTCCCAATTTCTTCAAAAGAAATTTGTATTCACAGTGCGCAAATTCACCAAGAAAATTCACTGCTCTGTACAGAATTTCTTTTGTTTTTCCACTCCAAATTTCTTTTGCTATGACTGTCCATGCAATTTTTCCTTCTCCCCCCAGGCTCCTCCAATCATAGCCATTGGCCAGGGCGAACCAGCAGCACCTACATTGGTACACTCACCTTCTCCATCAAGGCCTGTTAGAGGCTGTCTTTGTGGATTTAGAGACCATGATTTTGTCTAAGATCATCTCCACCCCCAAAAACTGCAAACAACTCCTTTATGTGAAAATACAATAGTGTTTAATGATCTTTGTCCCCACCCTGGAACACTCATAAAAGTCCCTTTAAACACTCAAAAAGACCATTTTTAGAGACCATCTGGACGAGTATTTGTCACCATCCAAATCCATAGTAGAAAAGCTTTTAAATGGGTTAAAATGACCACTGCAAAATCGACATAAATACAGAAGTGGAGCATGACTCATGAGTAATGCTATCATGTTGCAAGATTTAACCGAAAAGTAGTGTTTGCAGGTGTGGAGTGGAGATGCTTTAAGGACGCTACATGCATCTATAATGTTTTGAAGCTGCTCCCAAAAACTTTGGGATTTTTACAATGGTTCTAGTGTAGGCCAGGTTCACCCGACCAAGGCAAATTGACCGCCACATTGGCATCATGGTAAAAACCACAAAACTCATTTAGTCAGATTTGGCTATGAGCTAAAATATGCCATTAGAAAATTTTAAACATATATCTCTCTTATTTCTGGCTACCTACTGAAAACCTTGTAAGGAAATTTGACGATTTTTGTTTGAATTTGGTTGAATTTCGGCTATTGAGAATCTTAAAAAGAATTTGATTTTAGCACTTTTTAAAATTTATGACTTTGGCTTTTTTTTTTGGCTAGAGTTTTTTTTGTCAAAGAGAGGTCGGTATGTGTGGATGTGAACAAAAGTCATGGTGATAATAATAATGGAGGAGGCCAGAGGGAAAAAGTAAAGCGTGTTTGACAAGTCTCAAGGTGATGTTGCATACTCCATCCTCAATTATGAGTAGAAAATAGAGACATGTGTTCCAGAAAAGAAAGTAATGAATTGTTCACTGGCCAAGAAATCGGTAAAGCGCGGATGCTACAGTGTGAAGAGTCACGGCAAAACCCTTCTTGAAGTTTCTGGGGGACGAGAAAATGAAGAAGAAGAAGAAGAAACATTTGTGAGAAAAGTCGAAAAAGGAGTAAGAGAAGAGAGTGGGAATTCCAAGGAGATCCTGAAGAGGAAAGGCGTTGATGTTCTTTGGAGAAAGATCAGCTTGCGAGGAGAATCTGTGATGTGAGGGACAGCCATCATACCCTGTGTATGCTATTAGGATGGCAGAGGATTTCTAGCAGGTGCTAGAAGAGCTTCTTCTTCTTCTGTGAGAAAAGTCGAAAAAGGAGTAAAGAATAGTAGAGTGTGAGAATTCCAGGGAGTTCGTGAAGGGGAAAGAGGTTGAATTTTTTTGGGGAGATCTAGTGGAAAGATCAGCTTAGATTGCGGGAATCTGTGATGTGGTGGACACCCATCATACCCTGTGTATGCTATTGGGATGGCAAAGGATTTGTAACAGGTTTTATGAGCAAAAGGTGAAGAGAAAAATATTTATGAGAGCAGTGAGCAAAAGGAATTTCAGTAGTGCGAAATATGCGAAATTCATATGGCCTCAAGCGAAAAGGAGTTGATCTTTCACAAGGGCCACCAAAAAGAAAGAAATATGTTGTGCAGATCCCTGCTGTGATTGACACACCTTTGGTGCCCGCTGAAAATGCTCCTTCAAGCTCCAAGCTCTCAATGGCACAGCAATGTGGTGCTTCTTCTTAATCTTATGATGAGCTTTCTTTGCACAGTTTTTTCTTGGGTTTTCCCAGGTTACACATTGAAGTTTGATTTTTCTTTTCTTTTTTTCTATTTTGTTTGGGTGTTGACAATTTTCCTTGACCCAATTCCTTTGCCATTGGAGGCCTTAGAAGCCCAAATGTTGGGGAAAATGTCATGAAATACAAATGAACCAAACTAGATGGTTTAGTTAATCAACCCAAACTTGAAGGAATCCGGTTCTTAGCATTAACCTTTGTATATTGCAATTCTTTTATTTCGTGTGTAGTCAAATAATTTTCAAGAGATGTTTGAAGAATTGTGTTGACTCGTTTTCATTTTCTTTGCAGAAATATCCAGTGCATGATTTAAATCCCACTTGCAATTCCAATAATCCAAACTTGACCATCATTTTTTTTCATGGAATTGCTTTTGGCACGAATGATGAATGGAAGGAAACATGGACAACACGCCCCACCAACAATAGAAAAGAGTGCATATGTTGGCGTTGCGGACAGCAACTCGCACAAAAACTGGGAATAACACTGAAAGATTTGGAACTAGAACCAATAACACAACAACTCACACAAAACTGGGAATAGCACTTGAAGCTTCAGAACTAGAATCAATAACACTCAAAGAAAGAAAGCTGGAAGTAGTATTGATATTGGAAGAGTAAATACAACTAGTGTTGACGACAGTGAGGGACAAATTCTCGAGGTCCTTTATTTATACTGCTAAGATATTATTGAAAACTCCAATGCTAAGACACTATTGGAAACTCCAATGTTGGAAAAAATATTATTGGAAACTCCAATGTTAAGATACTATTGGAAACTCCAATGCTAAGATACTATTGGAAACTCCAATGTTGGAAAAGATATTATTGGAAACTCCAATGCTACTGTCACGTCCGTCACAGTTGGCCAGAAAAGTGGCTTCCCGAAGACTTGAACAACAATGTTCGAATTTTATCATTGTCCTATGATTCTAACATTGTGGCAAGTGTTCACAATGATGTGACTGAAATTAGAAAAAACCTCATTCAAAGTTTGATTACAAATTCAAGGTGTGACAATCTCCTCCATTTATGAACACAATAATTACTTTTCATTGTGTACATTAAAGATAATTTTTTACATCTTTAGAATTTCTTACATTTTGGCACAATTTAATTGTTCATGTGTGATAGTATTGTGATACACACTAACAAGTTCAATATACTTGAATTGTTAAATTCATGTAGGAGAACATAATATGGGGCTTAAATGCAAATGTTCTTGTTTGAGGATAAGAGCAAAGTATATGTTCATATTATAAGTTCATGGTACAACTAGTTTTGTTTGATGGCAATTTTTAGTTTGTGTTTTTTGAAGTTTTATCTTTCGTAATGCAATTGAATTGAATTTAAATTTGATTAACACATGTGTAAAAATTTGCATCCATTTCATTGCAAAAAAACCATTTCAAAAAAGGGTATATATATATTTTTTATTTTTTATTTTTTATTAATTTCAACTATATTTCCAATCTAACACATAGAACATGAGTTGTACATTAACACAAAAATGTAAACACGTACATACTTGTGCAAAATAATTGTTTTACCAAAACATGGTTGTCACATTTTTTAGGTAGATCAATGGAGTCAAGAAACGAAAAATGACGTAAGACAAGCAAATCAATTATGAATTTATGGCTTAGGTCATGTGTGAATTGAAAAATTTCGCCCAAGTATAATAGGATAAATTTGTACATGTTAATACAATGTGAATAATGAAATGTTGGTGCATTGTTGAATATTTTGTAGTTACCAATCCCTTTGGGATGGACTGGTGGCATTAGTTGCTTATAGTTTTGGAGGTCTTGTACTCAAAAGCTTGGTGGTTGAAGCTCACAAACATGTGTATCAAAGGCCAAAAAATGGTTTGGATGATGAAATACACAAATGTTGTAAGACATTTTTGAATAATGTCAAAGGTGTAGTATTTTATGGTGTACCACATTCTGGCGGTACCCAATTTTTAAGAAAATATTTCATTTGGCAATATCAACAAATCAACAAATTGAGCAAATATGTAACCCAACCTACTTTTTCAAAAAAAAATAGAGCCTTTCAACTCACAAATGGAAGACCTTTCAAAGGATTTTTAAAATGTCATTCATGAAGACCTCAACATTTATGCATTTGGTGAAGGATTACGAATCAACAAGAATCAAGTAAGATTTTCATTTCATCACATTGAAAGTTATCCAACTTGGATCATTAAGTGAACATTTTTTGTATGGTCAAAACTTGTGTGGGATCATGTTCTCAATACTTCTGAATATATTAATGTGGTGGATGGGTCATGTGTTCTATGAACTTTATTTCATGAATTATTATTGACGAAATTTTTTTTTGATTGATTTCAAACATCAAGAAATATGTTTAAATTTTCCTTTCATCGAATCAATTCCATATAAATATTTATAAGGAAAATCATAACATCTTTTAAGCATGTAAGATTCATGAGATTAAAAACCAATAACTTTGTGATGTATCTTATATATAATTACAAACGTGGTGTGCGTGCGTGCGTTTGTGCTCCAAGAGGCGCGTCCGTCCATCCGTCCGGTATTCTATTGGTTAGAACTCAGGGTAATGGGTATAACTCAGTGTCAGAGGTATCCTATTGGCTGGAACTCAAGGTAATGGGTATAACTCAGTGTCAGGGGTATCCTATTGGCTGGAACTCAGGGTAATGGGTATAACTCAATGTTAGGGGTGTCCTGTTGGCTGGAACTCAGGGTAATGGGTATAACTCAGTGTCAAGGGTGTCCTATTGGCTGGAACTTAGGGTAATGGGTATAACTCAGTGTCAGGGGTATCCTATTGGCTGGAACTCAGGGTAATGGGTATAACTCAGTGTCAGGGGTATCCCTCAGTGTAATGGGTATCACTCAGTGTCAGGGGTATCCTATTGGATGGAACTCAGGGTAATGGGTATAACTCAGTGTCAGGGGTATCCCTCAGTGTAATGGGTATCACTCAGTGTCCGGTTTGTTTGTGAGGAAACCAGGGTCCCTTGGTGTCATGGATAAACTTTTGGGTGGTTGTGAGAACTCTCAGTGAAAGGAAAAATCACTCAGGGTATCGGTATCATTCAATGTCAGGGTATCACTCACTGTAATGGGTATCCTCTTGGGTGTGTCCGTAATGGGTATCTTCTTGGGTTTAGGGTTTATGTGTGTGTCCGTCCGTCTGTCTGTCCGTTCGTCTGATATCCTATTGGCTAGATTTGTCCGACGTTTGATTAGACGGAAGGGCGGAAGGGAGGTGAGTTCTCTCTCACTCACACACACACACATTCAAATCAAGAGGTGATTTCTCACTCACTCACACATTCAACTTGGCTTGGTACTCAAAATCTTTAAAGAATGTTCACAAAAGAAATTAATAAATAAAAAAAAGAAGGAAAGAAAATGCTCCAGAGGGACTTCACAATGTCCGAAGGGCACGGGCACCCACTAGTTTATATAAGTTGCTTGCCAAGGGGTTGAAGGAAATTACTTGTACACAATATTTCATTATTATTCAAACATCAATAGTTATCATGTTATAGTTTCTGCCACCGTTTGGCTTATAAATTAAAGCATAAGTGAACAAACAAGTCAATTATTACCATTAACTTAATATTTTGCACATACAGCAAGTTTTTGTGCCATATGCCTCAGCTACTAGGTTGTCAAATAACAACCATTACAAAATTGAGGATGTTAATCACTTGACAATTTGCAAGCCACCAAACAAAGATCATCCAAGCTATTATTTATTGTTAAATTGTTTGAAAATTTGTATGGAGGTAAAAACATCAAATCTAATTCTTTTGACTTCATGTATGTTCATGTAATTTGAAACACATTAGGTCATAACACATTTGATGTGTATCACATATGCAATGTCGTGTGTGTGTGTGTGTGTGTTATCAAATAAGAAAGATAACATATAAATGACCTTTATTTTGTGAATTTCGACAAAAAAATATATTGCTTCCACATTTGCCATGTCATGAGGTGGCGTTGATTGACAAAACAAAAGACATAAACATGTTGTTACAAAAGAAATCTATTGTTGGTTTGGTTGGAATGGGTGGGATTGGGAAGACCACCTTGAGCAAAAAATTCTATCATTTGTTCCACAACCAATATGACAAGTCTAGTTTTTTGGAGGATGTGAAATCAAAGGACAATATCAATGATGTCATAAAACAACTCCTACATGATTTGTGTGGCAAAAAATTATGCAAGGATGAAAATGTGAATGAAAAAGACCTTGACAAAATTAGACAATGTATGAGATCGAAGAAAGTGTTAGTGGTGGTGGATAATGTTGGTAAGGCAGAGAACCTTACATCCTTGCAACTTCTCATTGACAAAGGTGCCAAGAATGCAACTTCTAAAAGCAGAATACTTGTGAATGATCGAAATTAGCAAATTTTGAAATCTCATGTAAGTGAAGATGGAAAAGTGGTCATGAAAATGTGGGAAGGTGCATTAAGCACATTGAAAAGTGGGCAAAGTTTCATGGGGGACAACGATAATGAAGAGCTTTGGAGTGTATTGAAGATTTTTTATGTCCCCTTGGATAAGCAACATAAAAACATGTTTTTGGATATTGCTTGTTTTTTGGGTGGTTTGAAAATAAGTACAATTTATCGAGCTTGGAGTGGAGATTATTTGTACCCAGAATTTGGATTACAAAATTTACAACATAGATCTTTAATCCAATGGATAGAAGGTGGAATCTTGTCCATACATGAACAATTACGAGAGATGGGTCAAAATATTGCAATGGAATCACCGTTTATGAATCAATTTATATGGAAATCAAATCAACCAAATTATTTTTTACAAAAGGATGAGGTTGTAACCATACTATTTCAATCTTATAATTTTTTTAAAAAAAAAATTAATGTTTGAAACCAAATGTTTTAACTTTGAATCTTGATTTTATAAATACATGTTTTTCTAATAAAATTTGGCATTTGAATGATTTTTTTTTAATATTGACAATCCTTTCTTTCATCTTATGTGATAGGTGGTGGAAAATTTAGAAGGCATTTCATTGAAAAAATGTGTTAATTTGCCTACATTGTCCCAAATTGGCTCAAAGGGATTTCACAACCTTAGGTTGCTTGACCTAACAGAAGCTTCACCAACTATAGTGGAAAATTGCATCCAAGGACAAAATTTGAATAATGTTAAGTGGTTATGCCTCAAAAAATGCATGATTCAAAAATTACCAAGTAATTTGTTTAATTGCTTATAATTACAAATACTTGATTTGACACAATGCCAAGGTTTGGAAGAAATACCTTCATCTATTGACCAATTGAATGCACTCCAAGAGCTTTATTTGTCAGAATGTTCCAAGTTGAAAGAACTGCCTTCATTTATTGGCCAATTGAATGCACTCCAAGAGCTTTATTTGTCAAGGTGTTCCAACTTGAAAAAACTACCTTTATCTATTGGCCAATTAAATGCACTTCAAACGCTTCATTTGTCAAGGTGTTCCAAGTTGAAAAAACTATCTTCATCTATTGGTCAATTAAAAGCTCTCAAAGAGCTTTATTTGTCGGGGTGTTTTAACTTGAAAGAATTACCTTCATCTTTTGACCAATTGAATGCACTCCAAACATTTGATTTGTTAGAATGTTATAACTTGAAAGAATTACCTTCATCTATTGGCCAATTGAATTTACTCCAAAAGTTTAATTTGTCAAAATGTTCTAACTTGAAAGAACTACCTTCATTTATTAACCAATTGAATGCACTTCAAGAGCTTTATTTGTCAGGGTGTTCCAACTTAAAAGAATTACCTTCATCTTTTGACTAATTGAATGCACTCCAAACATTTAATTTATCAGGCAGTTCTAAGTTGGAAGAAATACCTTCATCTATTGACCAATTGTATGCACTCCGAAAGTTTAATTTGTCATAATGTTCCAAGTTAAAAAAAACTACCTTCGTCTATTGGCCAATTGAATGCACTCCAAACGCTTGATTTATTCGAATGTTACAACTTGAAAGAACTACCTTCATGTATTGGCCAATTGAATGCACTCCAAACGCTTGATTTATTTGAATGTTACAACTTGAAAGAACTACCTTCATCTATTGGCCAATTGAATGCACTTCAAACACTTAATTTATCAGGTTGTTCCAACTTGAAAGACTTACCTTCATCTATTGGCCAATTGAATGCACTTCAAACACTTAATTTATCAGGGCGTTCCGAGTTGAAAGAACTACCTTCATCTATTGGCCAATTGAATGCACTTCAACAGTTTATTTTGTCAGAGTGTTCCAAGTTGGAAGAACTACCTTCATCTATTGACCAATTGAATGCACTCCAAGAGTTTGATTTGTTTGAATGTTGCAACTTGAAAAAACTACCTTCATCAATTGACCAATTAAAAGAACTCCAAAAGTTTTGTTTGACAGGGTGTTCCAAGTTAAAAGAACTACCTTCATCTATTGGCCAATTGAATACACTCCTAAGGCTTTATTTGTCAAGGTGCTCCAATTTGAAAAAATTACCTTCGTCTATTGGCCAATTGAATGCACTTCAACAAATTCCTTTGCAAGGGTGTTCCAACTTGAAAGAATTACCTTCATGTATTGGCCAATTGACTACACTCCAAAAGTTTAATTTGTTAGAATGTTCCAACTTGAAAGAACTACCTTCATCTATTGACCAATTGAATGCACTTCAAAAGCTTTATTTGTCAAGGTGTTCCAATTTGAAAGAATTACCTTCATCTATTGGCCAATTGACTACACTCCAACAACTTGATTTGTTAAGGTGTTCCAAGTTGGAAGAACTACCTTCATCTATTGGCCAATTGTATGCACTCCGAAAACTTAATTTGTTAAAATGTTCCAAGTTAAAAGAACTACCTTCATCTATTGGCCAATTGAATGCATTCCAAACATTTAATTTATCAAAGTGTTCCAACTTGAAAGACTTACCTTCATCTATTGGCCAATTGAATGCACTTCAAACATTTAATTTATTAGGGTGTTCCAAATTGGAAGAATTACCTTCATCTATTGGCCAATTGTATGCACTTCGAAAGCTTAATTTGTTAGAATGTTCCAAGTTAAAAGAACTACCTTCATGTATTGGCCAATTGAATGCACTCCAAACGCTTGATTCGTTTGAATGTTGCAACTTGAAAGACTTACCTCCATCTATTGGTCAATTGAATGCACTTCAAACACTTAATTTATTAGGGTGTTCCAACTTGAAAGATTTACCTTCATCTATTGGCCAATTGAATGCATTTCAAACACTTAATTTATCAGGGTGTTCCAAGTTGGAAGAACTACCTTCATCTATTGGCCAATTGAATGCACTTCAAACACTTAATTTATCAGGTTGTTCCAACTTGAAAGAACTACCTTCATCTATTGACCAATTGAATGCACTCAAAACACTTGATTTGTTTGAATGTTGCAACTTGAAAGAACTACCTTCATCAATTGCCCAATTAAAAGCACTCCAAACGTTTCATTTGACAAGGTGTTCCAAGTTGAAAGAACTACCTTCATCTATTGGCCAATCGAATACACTCCTAAGGCTTTATTTGTCAAGGTGTTCCAATTTGAAAGAATTACTTTCATTTATTGGCCAATTGAATGCACTCCAAGAGCTTTATTTGCGAGGGTGTTCCAACTTGAAAGAATTACCTTCATGTATTAACCAATTGACTGCACTCCAAAAGCTTAATTTGTTAGAGTGTTCCAATTTGAAAAAATTACCTTCATATATTAACCAAATGAATGCACTCTAACAACTTGATTTGTCAAAGTGGTCTAATTTGAAAAAACTACCTTCATCTATTGACCAATTGAATGCACTCCAAGAGCTTTATTTGATAGGATGTTCCAACTTGAAAAACTACCTTCATCTATTGGCCAATTGAATGTTTTACTAAAGTTTAATTTCTCAAGGTGTTCCAATTTGAAAGAACTATCTTCATTTATTGGTTAATTGAATGCACTCCAAAAACTTTATTTGTCAGAGTGTTGCAACTTGAAAGGACTACCTTCATCTATTAATCAATTGAATGCATTCCAAATTTTTATTTATAAAACTTCTACAACTTGAAAGCATTGTGAAAGATGTACATTCACCTATGGGCAAATTGAATGTGTTTCATTTGTCAAGGTGTCCCAATTTGAAATAATTATTTTCATTTGTTGGTCATTGAATGCACTTGAAAGTTTGATTTGTGTGAATGTTTCAACTTGCAAGAATTATTATGTACATTGGCTAATTGAATGCACTCCAAAAAATTTAATTGTGGGAGCTTAATTTCTACGAACTTTCAAGAATTACTTGCGTTTATTGGCCAATTTAATGCATTCAAGGGAATTTAATTTGTTAAAGTGTTTCAATTTGAGATAATTACTTTCATCCATCGCCAATTATATCAAAAAACCCTTTTTTTTCAACAACCCCACTTTCAACTTGACATCATCTTCAACTACATTTCAATTGTAATTTTTTGAATATTTAAAAAAATTATTCACAATTTCCAAGTAAATTGAGTTGTCTACTCTTTTGGTGGAGAAGTGAAGGCAAATCCCAAATATTTTGGAGCTCATGGAATATTCTTAGCACCCCCATGGTCTATAATCGAATTCTAGTTGAAATGTTGACTTGAAAATTTACATAGTCTATAATAGCCAAGCCTCTTGGGGTGATGTGTGCCATGTTCACCTACTTTGGTCAATTACAAAACATAGTGATGAATGATAGATCACACATGGATGGATGACATTGAGATTGGGACTAATGTCTTCGTTGCAAGTGCATTGCAAGACTATCTCTCAACTATGACTACAAGTTGAAAGGCAAAAAATGAATGTTGAGGAAATTTACATAATATGTCAACACCTCAATTGCAACTGTTACTTAGTAAACATGACAACAACCATTGTACCATGCTCTACAAACATTAGTATATATGCATGGTTATAGTTTTAAGAAACAAATATTTATTGAGGTTGTCAAAGCCAACAAAGTCATAATGATGAAAATATGTTTTTTTCTTTTTGAAAGACCCCAACAGCTAGATTTTGAAAACTATCAAGTTATTAGATGATTTGTCAAAAGCATTCAAATCCTAGGTTTTGCGATAGATGGTGAGCAAAAATGATCCAGTTTCCAAAAAAATTTATTCACATCAGGATGTGACCTTTCACCCAACTCCTTATAAAAAGACATTTGGCATTGAAAAAAATTTAATATAATAAAATTAGTTTTCTCTATACTTCAATGCATGAAAAAATATATATGGACAAGGATAGTTTGATACCCAAGAAAAGAAAAAATCTTTTCATCAATAAAAACATTGTCATTAGTAGAAAAAGGCTAAAATGTAACCAAATGATTTGTGACTACATGTGACTAATTGTCTTTTACAACTAACATTGGTTCCATTTGTGGATGAAAATCACATCACATTTTTTGGTCACATTTATGACTATATTGCAATTATTTGTAGGTTTTTCATTCTTCCAATGAGATTATTTTTTCATGTTCTTTTCCTCTTAAAAGGCGTTCGTATGGCCCAATAGTTGCAAAAGCGACAAAAAAGTGATAATTAATATTTATTTATAAATTAAATTATGTATGTTATTAATTTTGTATATGGTAAGTCATGTGTTTTATGTCATGGTAACTAACAATTATGTATAATAAGCCTTATGTATACATTATGTATTCCGCATTCATAATGGTAAATATATGTATTATTCTCGTGGATTAGTTAGGCATGGTTTGAAAAACTATTATTGTATATTAGCCTCATATTAGGGTATAAATAAAGATGACAATACATCAATCATCTATAGGTGTATAAAAAACAAGTACAATAATTATCATAAAATTATTGTGATTAAACTAATTTCCAAAAATGTATATAAATAATCAAATTATTTAGAATTTAAAATCTAAAATTAAAATCCATATTCAATCGTTTACACTAATCATAATGTAATTCGACTAATTAATATAATTACCATCATTATTGTCAAATAATATATCTATTATTTATGATTACTTCTTAAAATAAATAAATATTCTTCCAACATAAAATTTCCCCTAATTATTAAATTTTTAATGCTAAAAATTAACTATATTATTATGTAATTACACTTAATAATAATATTGATAATTTATAATTTAAATTAACATTTACAATTCTTATGGTAATTTTAGTATAATGTGAATAATTGGTGTACTTATTGTAATTTAAGTAATTTAATTATAAAAAAGTATTATTATGTAGAACCTATAATATTTTATTGAAAATGAATAGTTATTATTATAACAATAATTTTTACATTAAAATTTTAATCCTTCTACACAATAATAAAATTTATAAAAATCATAGTAAATTGATTTTAATCAAATCAATTATTGTAAAATATTTAATTAACTATTTAATAATATTATCAATATAAATAATTATATAACATTTTATCTATTTATACATTAAAAATCATAGTTAAATTGGGGCTAAGTTTTTTACAATAATTATACTCTGATTATAATAATGAACGTAATATCCGATGGACTCAAGGAGATGGTGTGTCAAATGTCATGGAAAGATTCAAGGAGATATTAGGTTGACTAGAAACCCAAGGGGCCATTGATGTTGTTCAAATCCATATCCAAAAGCCAAAAGTTCAATGTTTTGTTGTAAATGACTATTCCTTCAAATCCAAGGGGCACAACATGCAACTCCAAGCCATTGTTGACCCCAAGAAACAATTTCTAGATGCTTTTGTGAGGATGCCAACTTCTTTGAATGATGCATGGGTTTTATAATTGTTTTCAATTTATCGAAAAGCTATATGGGGGGATACGTCCAATGACAACAATTTTCATGAGGGCATCAAGTCGTATATAATCAAGAACAAGGGGTATTCATTGATTCCATGGCTAATGGTGCATCATGAGTAAACTAGAGTTCAACTTTCCATATTGGAGGCTTTGTTCAAATGGTAGCTTAGTTGTGCTAAAGTCTTAATTGAAAATAACTTCAATATTTTGAAAAAATCTTTTTGAGAATTGATGATAAAATTGGACATGGTTGTGCAATTCTTCCTTAGTGTGGTTGTTGCTATTATTTGTTACACAATATAATTTTGAATGGGAAAAATAATGACATCAATCATTTTGCCACAATTGGAGCTTGAAGATGTAGTAGATATTACATGTGGGATGAATGATCATGTAAATGAACTTGACACAAAACTTGTTTTATAAAGGGGGGAAATATTGAAAGTTATTCAACATGTAGTACTACAATAATATTTGGGGAATCATAGACTTCAATACCATCGACATTGAACTTCATTTCTTCCAAAAAAATTATCATGTGACATGGTGTTCATTAGTGTGTCAAAGGTAGAACTGAATTACAAGTTGAAAATTGAAATTGAAAATTGAAATTGAATTTTATGAGTTTAAATGTCTAAATTGAAAATTGAAAAACTGATGTTTGAAATTTTAATTTGGAAATTGAAACAAAATGTCTATAACAACATGCGTGTTTTTTAATCTCATAATTGTATTATGTACCTTTCCACATTTTTATTTTGGAACATTACTTGACCCTTCATCACTAAGAATATGCAAGCTTTGAATGGATGAATTGTCCCTTAAACCATGTTAAGAATAAGATATCTCAACTTTTGGAGGTATGAAACCTTGATCCTTGATGAATGCATGACATATGGTAGTACTCAAACTTGAAAACATTGTCACCATGCTTTTGTTCACCTTGTGTACTTTATTGTTTCAACCTTTGAGGTACTATAAATGTTCTTTGAAATTATGTTTGTGAATTTTTTAACAACGTTGTTCAATCTCCAATTGAATACTATTAATCTTATCCATTATTTCCTCAAGCACATGGTTGTTTTTGTTGGAAGATTTGATCACATGAAAAAATACATTGTTATTGTTTTGCTTAACTATAGTGTTGTTTGATGCAAGTGCATTTGTTGGAGTAGCAAGAACATTGATGAAAATAGGACATTTTCATTGCTTGGTAACAATTTTATATTTCCAAACAAATTGATGAATGACACTACACCTTTGCCTTAATTGTTTGCATTTTCATTTTGAACATTTGGCATTTCCTATGATTATATATAATCTTCATTTTCATTATGTGTCTCCTATGTTGGTGATTTCTAAATTCCATCTCCTTCGACATTCACATCCTTGGTATGCAAAGGAATATTCATGGCCCTCTCCCCTTGAAAAGCTTCAATAAAATCATAATACTTTTGGTTGAATTGAGGAAGCAAATGATTTCATTCCTTTCTTTGGACATAAAATCCTAAAAATTGGTATGATTTCATGTCCTTTTATAATAATATGCAAGTTTCTTATAGTTAGAGTTAAGTGAATTCCATTTATCTTTGCACATGATGTCATTTTTTGATGTTTTGTTTTTCATTTCCTTTTGCAACTTTTCAACAATTATGTCCCAACATTGCACAATAGAGACCATGTGTGCTTTGGGATCAATGAACTCTTTTTGAACGTTGTGTTTTGCATGTTTACAAGTGATGAGTGCCAACATTTCACAATGCTCCCAACACTACAACAAAATCTGGGTGCAATTCACTAGTCCCTATTCACTAGACCAATATTTCATTATTTTCCAACTAGTCCCCACTTACTAAGACTAATGAATTTGATCAAAATTTAGTGAAACCACTTGGTGTATAGGAACACCTTTTGTTGTAGTGCAATTGCTATGTATTTGTTGTGGAACTATAATTTTTTTTGATCCATTATTTCTTAGTTTAACACCACCATGACCTTTTTTTCAACTAGTTGTTCACCATTTGCTTAAAAAATTATGTTTGGTTACAAGTTTATCATCGAAATTATGACCATTGAAGAACTTGCCTGCAAATTCACGCAAATTTACACTTATTTATGGATTAACACCACCAACATGTGAACTTGCGTTTAAAATCGTCTTTGAAATTTTTTATTGGAGCTTTTATGTGTGTCTATGCATTCTTGCTTTTGTAATAATCTACCACAATAGTTTTCAAATTGTTAGTTTACCATCATTGATAAGTTATTATGAGTATGAGAATCTACAAGTTTTATAGATTTTCCCATTCCCATTCTCTATAATGATTGCGATATCAAACATTGTCAAACATTTTGTTAAATTGCCATGTAAGCATTACACATCTTTTATTTACTGATTTACTTAAGCATGTTTGAACAAAGTTTGTAAATTAATGAACTACCGCCATTGGTATTGCTAGGTGTGAACCTACTTGAAGTGGTCACTTGTACAATTAAAGTAATGGGTACTGTTGCAACCCTACTTTGGCCAAGTGTGGGGGTGAATCCCAACACTTGGAAAAGTTGGGATTTGGAGTCCTTTGGGACTCCCGAATGTTCAGAGCTCAATAGAAAGGGGCAAAACACCTTGCATTGGGGTGTTTGTGGTGTCATTGGAAAGGTCCTGAAACGTACATATCGAAAATGCCCTCGCATTGTCAATTCGGCCATCTGCAGCCCAAGTTATGGGCAAAAGAAGGGCCGAGAGTCAAACTGGCAGTTTGACTCCCGACCATTAAAAGTCAGGAATCGACCTCTTCCCAACATCCGATTTGAGTGTGCGAGATGGCGTTGGAAAGATCTCGACAAGGGCTACAACTTCGGTTCTGATCTCGTTGCGATCGGACTCTGCAGTCGGGAGTTATGGTGGTTCAAAGTTCCGGGAGTCCCGCCGGGACAATTTCGGAACTCCATTTCGAGAGTCCCGGGAATTTGTGCCATTTGGATGTAGTCCCCACGGCGAGCTGCAAAGAATACTATAGGGAGTAAGGTGGTGGCTTACTCCCGAGTCCGGGCCGTGGTGAGTCTTGTGTGTCCAAGTGCCCATGGCAAGTCCCAACACCAAAGGGTGTCTCGAATGCTAAACTAATCTCTTGTGGTTGGTTTTTGGATGCATATTCAAGCTTGATCTTCTAGTCCCTCTTCCTAGTCTAATCTCGAGGCTCCCAACTCGACCCTCTACCCCTTTCTAGAGTTGGAAGCCGGGAACGTGCCCTCGGTCCCAACTTTCCGCAACTTGACATTTGGTGAACCCTCAAGCGAGTTCACCCCGGGACCAAAGAGCGCGTTAGGTACAATGTTGATTATAAACTACATCTAAACCACTCCTTGTGCCATTGATGGGTAATGTATCAAATACCACATTAGTTGCATTGGTACCATATTTGTGTTGATTTGCACAATCAATGTTCCCATCGTAAATGTGTATCGATTTGACCCATACCAATATGGTGGTGTCATATTTGAAGTTGGTTGTTCATTTGTTGGATTGCTAATCATTGATGTTTCTATGTTTGAATTATGAAAACTAGAAAAGTAGGTCATATCAAACTTTGTAGTTAATTTCTGGGTTATCCTATGAATTCAATTTTTGTATGACAAACTACCATACTTTAGTGAACAATGGATGTTTGAATTCTTTTGCAATGTATAGAAATCTTTGACAATATGTTCATTATTGTAATAGATCCTACAAGTGAATTATTCATTGGTACAATCTTGAACCAAATTAAACATAGTTCTTGCACTAATTGATCCTCAATTATGATCAATTTGATCCAAATTTTGATAGTCAACATTGATTGTAACAACATTATGTGGATCTTTTTATTATTGAAAAAATACACCTTATATAATTCATCCATATTCTATTTCTTGTCATTTTGCAAGTTTTTCATTAGTACCTTGAATTTGTTTTGGTCCCATATCATATTGAAAAGTGAAAACTCCTTCGATCCATAGTTAAACCATTTGCTCTAATTTTGTTGACAGTCCAACATTATCATTTACAACTTGAATCAATAATCTAATTTCAATTGTGCCTTTTTGCTTAAAAAGGATCTTCACATTGGATTGATGAACTTTCGACACTTTCAAATTAATTTTCTACATAAGCCAATATTTTTTAATTGGTAATTCCATTTACATTTTTAGTCATCATTTCAATCTAACACCAATCACACGTTATGGTTGATTGACATTCACTTCTCTTGAAATCTTTTTAATAAGTATCATTTTTAATGCACTATCATTTTGCCCTTCTAATTTTATTTTATTTTATATAATATATTTGTTTTTATACACTTTATGTTACAATTCTAGACATTTTAAAGCTTATTGCATACTTATGAAAATCAATCTAATATGTCTTGAATTTCTAGACCTTTCAATAGTCAAAATTAAAGTCTTTTACATGTTAGATCAAATCCATATCAACATCCTATTCAAATTTCAAATAACTAATGTATAATTCAAAAAATCACCATAAAAAAATTAAACAAAATCAATCCTCAAGATGGTCCCCAAATGGAATAAATAAAATTATATATATATATTCTATTTTATAGATCGTATTTATGCATGGATTTGGAATTTTAGAACCTATTTCGTGTACAACATCTTTGAACTATATACATTTCAAAAATATAATAAAATAGATTTATGAAAGTTCAAAGAAAAATTGAAATTCATAAATTTGTAAATGCAAATCAAAACTCAAATGAATTTTTTCCTTTTTACCAAAACTTTAGAACAAAATAATTTATTGATGTTTGAAACTCAAAACTCAATTTATGTAAAAGAAATTGCAATAATTATTTAAATTTCATATTCAAACATTAAAAAATAATAATTAGTAAATCTAGCCAATAAATTCAATAAGTACAAATCATAATTGGAACCAATAAAAGTTATCGATACATGTTTTATTCTATAATCTACCCAAATAACTATATTACAAGTTTGAATGTAATTACAAATCTTATTTATTATAAAACTTTTATATGATTACTAAAAAAAATTATTATAAATGTTACCAAAAATCAAAACCATTTTTTAACAACTTATATCATGTTCGTATTTACAAATGTAAACCAATTTTGAGTGGGTATTAAAAAATGTACCAAAACTTATAATGTCATGACCTTGAATTGGGTGTGTGACCAACTCCATGGATGGGCAATTAGAAATATCCTTATTGAGATGAAAGGAAGTTGAATTTTTTTGAGTGGAATTGGTTCAAATAAAGAACCAAAATTTGGAAGGAGTGCAAAAAAATGCAAACACATTTTCATGTGAAGTGAATATGTGTGATAGTCAAAGAAAGGCACTCAAAGGACTCCAAAGTTAACTCCCATTTTAGGAGTTAAAGTGGAGCATGGTATCTTGCATATTTGGATCAATGAAAAATTAAAAAAGTGGGCTTTTTGTAGATTATTGGAAATGTTTTAATGAATAATACAACAAAGTAAAGTTGTATTCCCAATATATGGATCTATAACATAAGCTATGACCATTATTTGAATAGTTGGGAATCAAATTGCCTAAACGATTCCCAACCATTTCAATGATAATTTAAAAGACCAAATCACCTTCGATTGAGAAATGTGATGTTTTTAGAAGATTCTTTTGAAAGACCATAAATTTTCTTTTGAAACTTTACACATTTGGAAATGAAATGGGAAAGTTATGAATCCCCAAATTTGCAAGATTCATGACTTGATAGTTTTGGACTTCCATCAGGAATTGCAAAAAAAATCACAATTTCAATGTAGACCTTACAAGGAGTTGTAATATGTACTATAGGGAGGAGGATAGCAACTCTTCCCAAGTTTGAAACATGATGATTCTTGTGAGTTTGTGTTGATTGATCATTCATTTGTCCATCTTTTTGGCTTGAAATGCAATAATAACCTTCTTCTTTGATTTGTGTAATTTTTATGTGAATAATGAATCCATTATGAGCTTAATGAAATAGTCTTGCACAAAGTGGGAGGTGTGTGCTCATCAAAAAATCAAAGAGAATTCTTCTTCGTCATCATCATCATGTGGTTAACATGTTCAATTTTCCATACATCTTGGATACATGAAAATTGGTTGCATTTTGATATGTCAAAAAATAAGACTTGGAAAATTTGCTTACATTACCCACATCTCCATCATTTTAGGATTTTAGTTGTGGTACATTTTGATCATATGGGATATGAATGCAAAATGTTTAACAATAGAGAAAAGAAAGTGTATTGAAAATTGACATAATCATACCTTGATTCAAATAAAAAGTCAAAGCATAGATGTTTGATAGTAGCACATAACCTATAATAGGTTCATTTTCAAGAGTTCATTTCTTTCCCATTTGCATATCACCATGAATTTTGTAAGCACCAAGCAAGGCCATCCACAATTAAACATGTGTTTAATAGGGCATTGGTTGTGATGAAATTCTTGGCTTGCTATGGAAGATCAATTCAAATAAGAAAGTTTAACCATGTGACATAATGTTTCATTATTGCTGAAATCTTCTAAATGAAACCTATGCAACCAAAGGAGTGTGAGCCTTCAACTACAAGGCATACATGTATACAAGCTCACAATAGAGGACAAAAAACATATCTTGACAACACTTTCTAATGTCTAATCAAAGTGAACAATAGGTTCTTTGAAAACCCACAGATGGCAAATTTGGCAAGTACTATGGCCTTCCAAGCATTTTCTATGCTTCCATACTTGGCATGTTGGTCAATAAGGCTTATTGCCCACAAAGATGTTGCAATAATGATCGTGTTTACCCATTTGTTTGTGAACACATTTGCCCTTTCTAAGTGTCATCTCCTAGATCACACACATGCAATTCAAAACCCCAACAAATCTTGCATGACATGGCTTGACCCCTTGTTACATTTGTTGAAACAATTTTAGTACCTTCTTACTTGCTACCTTCCCCTATCACAAGTTCCAAAATCAAGATAGTCCAAGATACCAAATCACATACATGCATTCATCCCCATTGAACATGCTTTCGACAAATGTTTTTCAAGCTTTCACATTAGCATATTTGTGATCAAGAATATTATTGCCCATAAAGACATTAGTTTCATAGTCACTTTTCCACAATATGTTCATCAACATGCTGAAGTTCTTCAAATTGCCATTACAATTGCATAAACATTTACACCTACACAGGGCTAGTATGTAAAACCCATTCATTTTTCAATTGGTTACTTACTTTTTGTAGACAATAAGGGCCTCACCTACTTGTAAAATGTTCGAATTTTTTTTTCTTGAGTTATTGGAATGCACCTCATATATATAAATATCCTTCCTAAAAAAGAAAGAAAAATTACACTTGTTTTTTTAAAAATGGGATGGCTTTTATTATGTTTATAAAATCTAACACATTTAAAATCCCTCCTATTAACATGCATACAATTCTATAAATGCAAAATCTCTTCCATTCTTAAGAGTATGAATAAGAACCTTTATTATTGTACACTTTCGATCCATATGACTAGGTCTAAATGCTATATTTACTTGTAAAATGCTTGGAAAATTTTCTTAATGTACATGAAATGCACACCATATCTGTGAATAATCTTCTTCATTAAAAAGAAAGAAAATTACACCTATCTTAAAAAATGAGAAAGATCTTATTCATATAATTTCACACTTATAATTAAGTTCCCATTGATAAGCAGAAGATCCTTCTTGTGTAGAACTTTTCCCCTCGTTTGCCTTGCAATCTACATATGATTAGGTTTATGATCACCTTCAAAATGAATTTGAGTTTTAAAATATGCTAATCCTAAAAGGTGGGTATTTTGAGGTTGTGGGATTGGATTCAATTATCATCTCATCATAGGCTCCTTGTTTCGGAAATGTTTTCACCTTTGGGCTTTGCTTTACACATTTTTCTCCTTGTCATTCTTCACACACAATAAGGCCTATCTAACACATTTGTAAGTTGATAATTTTGGGTTAACCTTAAAATCGTGGAGTTGCTATGCTCAATGACGTTTACTCACCCATTTGTAGTCTTTATGCTAACTCTAAAATTGTGGAATTGTTATACACATTGACATCATCTGACACATTCTACAATAAAGGAAACAAATTACTCTCATAAATCATGTCAACTTTTCATAACAAACAAATTTCTTTACTTTTTAAAATGAAGAACACAAAAAAAAGATGTTCTATAATGTGTTGCATGTCTAGAAATTATCACATATCAATCAAATATTAGTTTAACAAGTGAATATAGGTACTAATATACCCAATGAAAGAAGTATGGGCAACCAAAAAAAAAACCATGTTAAAGAAAATCCTAGTGAAAAATGTATGTAAAAATTTCAAAATATTGCACCTATACATTGATTTTTTTTGACAATATTTTTGGAGAATTCTGAAAATATGTGCTATTCTCTAGTGTAAAATTAGACTAAAAAAAACCATGTTGAAGAGAATCCTAGTGAAAAATGTATGTAAAATTTCAAAATATTGCACCTATACATTGATTTTTTTTTGACAATAGTTTTGGAGAATTCTGAAAATATGTGCTATTCTCTAGTGTAAAATTAGACTAATTCTGATTTATTTATTTTTGGAGAATTTTTTTGACATCACAAAATTGAAAAAAAACCCTGACTTCCACCAATATGGGTTATCCCTGATATACCCTTTCAAAAGATTATGTAAAAGGGGTTGGGATATTCGGCCTATTTTTTTTTGGGTTTTGTTTGTTTTTGGGGGCTTTTTTTGGAGTTAATAAGCCCCTTTTCAATAGTTAGCCACTTTCGGGGCTTTTTTAGTTTTAGACAAACTGGAAAGAAACGGATGGATGATAAGTGGATGGATAATGAACTCTGGATGAAAATCGAGTGAAGGAATGGATGCTAAGTGGTCGAGAAATGGATGCTGGAGGAATGAATGAATGAATAGATGATAAGTGGTCGATAATGGACGGTGGATGAGGAATGAATGAACGGACGGATGATAAGTGGATGGTGGATGGAGTATAAACGAACGGATGGATGATAAGTTGATGGATAACGGCTGGTGGATGAATTCACCGGTGAACCCGTGGATGATATGTGGATGTAGAAGGATTACGGATGAATTGAATGAACGAAGGTGTGGACGATAAGTGGATGGAGCATTTGGACGCTGAATGTGGATTGGAACATGGGGACAGATGCCGTTGGATCTAGGGTTAAGGAGATGGGACGTGGGGGCAAAGGGGGAGGAAGGTGTGGGAGGGAAGGGTGTGGTGCGTTGCTGTTTTGACGCTGCTGTTGCTGTGGCGGTGCAGAGCTCGGGATGGAAGGTTCGGGCCGCTGCAACCACCGCAGTGCGTCTTCCATCGGCATCATTCATCGCTCGCTCGCTCGCTCGCTCGACTCCTTTGAGCACACCCTAGGTCTAGGAAAAGACTCTCACAATATCTCAAATTGAATTTGCACTTGAAAAGTTAAAACTTTTGAAAAATTACAATTTCAAAAAATGAGGTTTAAGATCAAAACTTGTCCAAATGAAATGATATTTAAATCATTTGGAAAGGTTTCAATGTAAGTTTAATGTAATGAGTTCAAATGGGCAAAACAAAAAAAATTGCTTGAAAGCTTTGAATTGTTCAATGACTCCCAATCATTTAGAAAGCAATTTGAAGATCAAACCAAGTTTGATGGAATTCACAATTTGTAATACTAATCACCAATGAAACATATATATATATAAGTGTCATGAAAACATATTACCAAACTTGATTCACAAAAAAATGGCAAAATGGAAGGAAAAAAAAAAAACCAAGTAAGGGATAATTATAAGTCTATCGATATTATACATGTGAACAATTAAACGAATTAAACACAATGTGTTAATTTTATGAATGTTATGAAGATTTGATGAATAACATTATTATGAGAACATAAGAATTTGAAAGGTATTTGGCATGTTTTTAGGGCTTGACCAAATGCAAATTGGAACTTTTCTCTCCTTGAAAACTTTATGTTTATAATTTAGCAATAGGAAGATCATGAACCCATTGAACTCATTTGAAACATGTCATGTCATGAAACATTTGGAAGGAATGTCATAACCGTGTGCATGTTGATGCATTGTTTAACACCCCAATGGCATCCTCAAGATTGTATCGTTATTAATAGAGTTCAATCATTTGCAAGGTCACAAATAAAGTTCAATCGCTTGCAAGGTCACAAAATAAAGTTCAATCACTTGCAAGGTCACAAAATAAAGTTCAATCGCTTGCAAGGTCACAAAATGAAGTTCAATCATTTGCAAGGTCATCGCAAGTTGATGAAATGTGCATCCTTGCAAAGCAAGACTTGAGTTGGTTGAAACTTTGAAGCCACATAAACAAGAGAGGCTATCTTCACTTTAGGGTTCCCCAATGACCTGGATGGTCTAGGCAAGAATTTCACGTTAGAGTTCACCTTGGGGTGGAAGCTTTACTATATGTATGGGTGTAAAAATGTAATTTATTTGTTGGCCTTGGCAAGAATATTGTGTTTAGATTCAGTATAGAGTATAGTAGCTTAAGGGATTTTGGCCCCTAGGTAATAATAGGTCTATTTTTATATAAGGATTTTTGAAAAATGAAATTTTGGATTGTGTTGAAATGTGAGATTACTTACATAATTATAATATCTTGAAGGATTTTGGTTTCTTTTAGAGGATTTTTTTGAAGATTATATTTTTGCTATGGTGAAATATTTGAGTTTCCATAATTCTTCTTTTGCCTTAAGATACTTTTTAATGTCAATGGAAAGGCCACAGTGTGACACACCCCCTTGTTAATTAAAAGAGGTGGGAGTGCATCATGCATAGGGCCTACAAGACCTAACTCCACATTGAGTTGCAAATTAAAGTGTAGGATAAGGCCACATGAATAGGGGCAATCTCAAAAGAATGGGCCCAATATGATGCCCTAGCCCACATGGCCGCTCCTTGTTTTTTGTATAGGGAAACACCCCAGGAGTGGGGCATTCAACAAGGGGCGCTTTCTCTGGTAATGCCTTGCTCCTTAGGTGTTACCTTACTTAAAGCACTGGCATAATTTAATTTTTGTTTTTATTTTATTTTTTCAATTACTTTTTCTATGATACCTGATGGCCAGCATTTCATAAAACGCCCCTTTTTTGTTTGCATTGGGTTTCTTTTTAAATTATTTAATTTATAGTTTTTCTTTTCTTTTGCCCCCATGGGACCCTCTTGCTTTTAGAAAAATTAAAAGTGCTATTGTCAAATGTCTTTTGAGATTTTCAATAGCCAGAATTCCATCAATATTAAAGAAAAGGAAATCCCCAGATTGTCAGACATGATTCAAGTAGAAGGATGTTTTAAAACTTTTACTTCATATTTAGGCCAAATTAAATCTAGCTTGTAGCCAAATTTGGCTAAATCTTCATGTGGATCGTCGCCACTTTGGCTACATCACACAAAATTGACAAATGAAACATTGTTCCCCACCACCTGCGGCCTAGTAATTAATAACGCCCTTAATCACCCGCCTAATCAGGCTTAATTTTTTGGGTTTTGTTTTCTTTGCCCCCAATGGGATCTCTTGCTTTACTTCGCCACCAGCCGCCCCCTAATTAGGACCCGCTAATCACCCTCCTAATGATAGTTAGTGCGTTTGGTTTTGTTTTCTTTTGCTCCAATGGGACCTCCTGCTTTCGTTCTCCACCACCCGTCCCCTAATTAGCGCCCACTAATCACCCTCCTAATTAGCCTTAGAGGGTTCTGTTTTGTTTTCTTTGCTCCCAATGGGACCTCCCATTTTCCTAATAGTTAGCGCCCCTAATCACCCTCCTAATCACGCTTAGTGTGTAGCATTTAATCCGACGCCCCCCGCCGCTACTTCTTTTTTTCCTCCTCGGCTTTCTCGTGCAGCTCTCCCTCTCTCTCTCTTCTCTCGCAAGAGCTTCGGCAGCAGCGCTTGCAAGCAAGCGCCTGGTTTGTTTTGCTCCGGAAAACGCACAAGTGTGCCTCGTTCAATGCGTAGAGCTCAGGTATGCTTTCTCATCTCATACAGAAGTTCTTTTGTTTTTCTTCTTTTTTAGTTTTGTTGTTGTGCTTATTTGATTCTCCTCCTTTCTCTCATGGTCTGCAACTCCAGCCTTCAGCTCTTCCCCATTTTGCTATCAGTTCTGTTTGTGAGTACTAGGGAGCATCTGTGTTCTGTTGTAGGGTATATATGTTCTTTTGTTCTGCGCTTTTTGCTTTCTTGCACAACCTCGTCAGTCTTCTTGTGTTTTTAGTATTGTTCCTCCTTGAACCAGAGTGCCTTGTTCGTTTCCTTCCCGTCAGGTTTGTATCATTTCAGCTTTGCGGCGAGCGCCCTTTTTTGTGACTGCGATCTGTTTCTTCTAGTTCCTTGCCCGGATTACTCACGCCGGAGTGTCTAGACCATCTTCCTCATCGTCTCAGGGTTGCTTTTGCATCTGTTTGTGAAGCGGTTGTTGTTCCCGTGCTGCTGCCGTAACTGCGGCACTGTCATTGCTGAGCATCTCTGCATCTTCTGAAAAAGATCTGCGTGAGCTCTCTCTCTCTCACGCCGTTGCTCTTTGCTGCCACTTCAGGTTTCTTCACTTTCTTCACTTGTCCCGCTTTGCAAGGTTGATGCCGTGTCTGGGAGATCATGAAGCATCTTTGTCCTACCGCTTGTTCCGTTCTTTTGTCCTCCTGTATTCAGTCTTCCTGCTCGGGTTTCGTTTGTTTCTGTGGCTTTGCGAGAAGCGATTCTGGATCTGTCCTGCACTTGCAGCTGCATTCAATTCGGTAGCATGTTTTCTCTCTCTGGCTCCTTCAGTAGTACCATCGTTCCTTATGAGCGTTCCTGTGAGGGTTTGTCAACCTTGTAGACTGTATTGCTCCTGAAGTATTGCAAATTAGCGCGTGCTCCTTAACTTGTGTTAACTTCTGGTTCCTTTGTTCCTCCTTTACTTGCTCCTATGCCCTGAAGAGTTCTTCAAGTCCCTGTTTTGCCATTTGGTTAGCTGCAGTCTATTTGTAGACAACTAATTGTCTAGTTGTCTCCAGTGTCTGAAAAGAGTTGTAGACATCTCCCGCCTGCCTGCAGCCAGAGTGTTCAAACCCGCCTTTTTTATGATGGAGTTTGAATCTTTCCTTGTCTTCTCTCGATCGTTTTGGCTATGAGTGGAGAGGACTAGTTTGCATCTGGACTCAGTAGTTCTCCCCATATGATGGCATTTAGGTTTGACCCTACACGCGTATCAATAGAAGATTCACAAAATGCTTGGTTTCAACAGTAGGATTGAATCATGGTTCCTGCTGCTGCATTGGGACAGCAAGGAACATTGGGACCTTCTGATTGGTGATGATGATGAATCCTTGTGTAGCTTGGTGGTATACTTTCTGCCTAGCAACACGAGTAGATTTGGAGCCAAAAAAAATAAAATTTTGTGGATTACCTTCTCTCTGAGGCTTATCTTTGTTTCAGGTTTCATGTTGGGTCCCTAGTAGTGCAAGATGGGTTTGATGTCAGTGGAAGGCATTATACTCCTTATCATGTCAGATCTGCCTCATCTGTGATTTTTTGTCAAGCAGCATTAGATTTTTACTGGTGTCACTATCCTATAATTCTCTTCTTGAACTTCACCTCTTGTCCCAAATACTATGGTGGTTGCCCAGCAGGTTCGTTTATATGTGTGCAAACGTGGGTACAAGTAAATGATTATGGTATGGATGGGATTGTGATGTGCAGGACCTTGAAGCTCATTTTGTATATATGTGAGGCACTTCTAAAAAACAAGTTCAATTTGTAGCAAGATTTTCCAAATTTCCTTGATTGCCATCAGTCTTTTCAATATCCCATTGAAGTGGCATAAATGGTCTTGTAAATGCTTTTGTTGAGAACAGTGAAAAACAATAAAGGTGGTGTTACAGTGTGCATCCTGCAAACGACAGAAAATCTCTGTTTTCTTGGTGGTGAACACAAGTTGCCAAACTGGAGGTTTATGCAAGAAATCTCTCTGGAGTCCAGCAGCTTGCTGGTCCCTGGAACTCATTGGAAAATCACCCTGAAATGAGTGAAAGGAGGAAGCAGAGAGCGGCTTATCATGGGGAACGATCTGAAGAGGAAGTGATATGTCCAAAACCAAGGCGTGCAACAAGTGTCTCAGGCCCTCTTACAGAGTTTATGAACCCATCTCGCAGGCGCCAAAGGTAACTACCTTTGAGCAGCCTAATTTAGATGCTTTCTGAAGCTCTATTGATACAACTTTGGACTTATTGTGTTATAGTAAGCTCACTAGGTGTTTTTCTGTGTTCTGGAATATGGATTCCAACGTGATAACTACTGCATTCTTTTCAAGCTGCTTCGTTTTTGTTCTGTTTGGTGTATGTGTTTTGAGGTCTGACATCCTCATACTCTGCTTATGTCAACATCTTGTTTTTCTGTTCTTGTGCAGCCGTACAACACTGCGAGGTGAAGGTGATGCTGGTTTTGAAATACTTGACATATTCCTTAGCAAGGTGATTGTTTTGCGTTGTATTTGTGTTGATTTAGGAACTGAGCAGCTTTGAACATATTTAAAAGAATTTAGTCTTCTATTTGTGTTCATTCAAGATATTGAATTTTTATTTCATTCTGTCACTGGTGCAGGGAGTATACAATGACACATCCAATTTTGCATGTTCACCCCCTTACTTTTGTGGATCACCCCCTAGCCGCTCAGGCAATCCATTGATACATGATATTCAGTTTGTGCATCAAAGAACTCAGTCAGTGCTGTCACAGCAGATCTTGTCTTGTGTACCTTCATCATACAAGGCAAATCCAGTGGTGCGCGTTGAAGGTTTTGCTTCATCTGGCTCCGATACATGCTGTCGTGTCTCTGCCTTTGCATAGTTGGGAGTCCCATGGAGCACTGCAACATTTGCAGGAGATGCTCTTCAAAGAGGCAGTACATGCAGTTTGGTTTCCCACCTCTGTGGGGGTATCATTTGTTGGTCCACTTGACACCTTATTGTCTGGAGGAAGCCTGGAAGGTAGGGAGCATGGAAGTTTTCATCTCAGGTTGACTTGATCACTTGGATGCTGAAGGGCAGAGCTAAATTTTAGAAACAGAATGTGTACTGATTTTTGGAGATTCATAATGTCTGCCTGGAACCTACTGAAACCTTATTACATTCTTTTGGTGAAGCTGACTTGGAGTTGTTGAATAGACAGCTTGATAGTTATTTAAGTCTTCTCCATCCACAATCCTGTACACACAGCGGAGCAGAGTAGAGAGACAAGAGAGCGAGTGTGGTGAGGTGAGACAACTAGTGAGAGCATCACTGCCGTGAATAGTTGTTGCTTAGCCCAAAATCATTGAGTTTTGCATCTTGAGAAAATTTGAGTTTCATCCTCTTAACGGCAATTAGTCCTGTACAGATATGTGGCCACTGTAATCTTATTGTAATGTCCCTGTCATTTGACAACTGCCACTGTAATTTCACCTTGAGCTTGAGCTCTATCCTTGTATCAAAACATTTCTGCAAATAAAGGTTTTACTATTTGTTACTGGACTTTTTGTCTTTGCCTAGAGTTCGCTATGATATTCACTTTACTACTGGAAAATTATACCTTACATGTCACATTGGAAATTTAAAGAAATATTTGCAATGTTTTGACTTCCTTGACTTTCTGAAAACTAAAATTTGTTGTGGCTCAGGGTGCAACTGGGTGCAGGAGTCCCCACCTAATACCCTCCATGTACAGGCAGGTGCAGGAGTCTGAATCCGCTACCCTCAATGTACAGGTGGGTGGAGGAGTCACCAGCTTCAACTCTCCTCCATGTATATCTCTCTCTGTTTCAAAACTTAGTTGCTTGCTTGTACAGAGACAATCAAAATTGAAATGATGCTTACCTTCACGAGTGTCTTGTAGTTTGAATGAGTATATGATGAACATTTTTCATTAGTCTTGAGTGTGCCAAACATCACTGGAAACCAGTATGCATTTATGCAGATACTGTACAGTGGTTTGCCTGAAATTTTTGGCAGACTACAAGGTGTTACCAATTTACACCCATTGTCCAGAGCTGCTGCTGATGTAGTTGTTGGGGTATTGATGGCAGCTCATCACTGTTACTTGTGATGAAGGCGATGGTCTTGAAATGTAAGCAACACTCATAAGGTTATGATGCATGACTGCCTTCTCTGTCTGTGTCCATCAATGTGTTGTTATGGAGATGTCTCTGCAATCTTGCAGATATGATCTTCCAAACTGTTGCTCGGTTTTGTTTTTGCTCTGTCTTCTCTCAGGGTGGGTTTTCTCTCTGATGTGCTTTGCTGTATTGGGTTCCTGTTATGTTGTCAGGTTAAATATGTAACCTTATGGTCAGGTTATATCTTGAATTTCTTTTCAAGTTCACTGAGAAAGGGAGAAATTCTCCACGCGCAAGAAGATTTAGTATTTGTGTTAGCTCTTCACCCCCCACCTTGTAGTGGTCAGATGGTATTACCACAGTTTTGCAAAAGCCTAAATCGAATTAATGCACAAGTTTGTTTGTTTTTAAAGGCCTTTGTAACAAATAAATGTCTGAAGGGACAGAATTGAATCATAAATTGTGCATGTTTGTGGAATTGACATGGACTGAAAAGATGGATAGTTGAAATCGAGTTGGCCTTTCAACAAGGATTACAAAACAACTAAAACTAAAATTAATGAGGTGACAACTGGTGTTGAGAAACACCAATGTGAGCCCAAGAATGAACCCTTGCAATTTTCCACAACACAGAAGGAATGCAAGGAACTTTGAAAATGGGGAATAACTTCAAAGGGAATGGGAGGAACTTTGACAATGGGGAACAATTTCAAAGAGAATTCCAGTTAATCCCAGTGCTGTAAATCCAAAGGTCAGCTCATAAATGGATTTAAAGGAACAACTTCAAAGAGAATTCAAGCTGATCCGCATGCTAGAACCCTATGTCAGGTTATAAATGAGGTTTGAAAAAATAGCCCCTGTAGGAAATTGTCCACTCAGCATCTCGTTGGCCAACTAACAACTGAGCCTGTGCTCAGAGGCCAGTGTTGGCTGATGTGCAAGGTTGCCCTTGTGAACTGCAAGGTTGGCCTTGTCCTTCACAAGGGCAAACCTCACACAGCAGCCTGGCCACTCAACTGCCACATCAGTTGCTGGCCAGTGAGCTCTGTGGCTGGGCTATGCTAACTTGTGTGAATATGCATGGCCTTAGGAAATTTTTCTATTAGGCTGATATGACCACAGCAGCTTTTCATTTTGTTTTTTCAACTAGTTGTGCTAACAATTATCTCACAGATCTATTGATCAAGCATTCACCAATTGCAAGAGCCATGAATCAAACTATGACTCACCATGTAATGACATTTCTCCATTTTTAATGGGGAACATGTGTTCTCAAAGCTCCTGGAATAATTAGTTATATATTTTCAATGCACTTGCAGCTCTCCAATAGAAAGCAACTCACCCTGCAGTAAGAAACAAGGACCTCTGTGAGGAGCTTTCCATTAGGCTGCTATGATCACAGCAGCCTAATGGAAAGAGGGTGTAGAGTCTCTATGCTATGTGGTATCTTATTTAATGACAGATTGGACCTTCAATTCACATCCCTGAAGAAAGTAGTTTACACAAAGATATAAAAACCACATTGCAACTCTTCCGTTCAGTTGCATTTTCCCTCCAATCTTGGATTTCAAAAATCTAAACTGTTAAAAGCATTTGACTCAAAATAATACTTCATTGTTCAATATTTGCAACCAAAACTCAAATTTCAAACTGCATCTTAAAACCAAATTTTATTTCTATCAGTTTGCACATTATTGCAACCAAATACCACTTGACTTGCTTGAAACACTTTAAACCACCCCAATAACTAAACTGCATACAGCAATAGAAGAAAGTGATTGCTGCAATTGATTCAAGTCTTTGTCAGCAATCTAACTTATATCTTTCACTCATAACCAAAATTATTAGATACTATTCCCATTCACAATAGAATATTAAGATTCAAAAATTTCTTAATGCTATGAGAATTTCCAGTGTGTTTTTGTTTTGCATTTTGTTTGCTCCAAGATCTCAGAAAGTGCTGCTGAGAAAACATTCAGGAATGATTCCAATTAGAAAGAGCAACATGAGCAACATGACAGTACAGACTGTCTCACATCATCTCCATGAACACATAAATATGCAAATGCTCAAAAGCACTAGTGAATTTGCTAGATTTTTGAACACCACCAAATCTGAAGAACTGAAATTGCACCACTGCAACAAAAATGTACAGGGGAGGAGAGAATTTGAGCTGTTCCTTACCTAATCTTTGGGTGACTAGGGGGGGCTTTGCATCACCAACCTGATCAGTTAAAACACACAAAAGAAAAAGTTTGATCCTCTCAAGGGCTGCCACTATGAGCAGCAGCTCCAAGAGGAGAGTTCTCAGGTTTTGGTGAACTATCCTTTTCAATACCATTTTGTGGGCTGCGACTGAGACTACGGCTTAAATGCCTCCTCAGTTCATGCAGTGGTGGGCTTTTGCTGCGAGGCAAAGGGCTGCGAGACAGACTTCGACCATTACCAGCAGGACTGGCGGATATGCTGCGCTTCCTTGTTGGAGGAGGGCTGCCACTCATGCTCCTGGTTCTGCTGCGAGTCTTCTTTGAGCGACCATCCCTCACCGGGCTGCGGCCCCTCCTTGGTGGTGAACGACTGAAAAGCCACACCACAACCGAACTCACAATCAGCATGTTGGCTTTTACCACTTCTAGCACACAATCAGTCAAGAAGACAGCATGAAAGGAGTGAAAAATTTGATAGCAATGTGCTCAGATAACAATGCAAACTAAAGAGAAGACCTGTAGCTCAGACTCCTGCTGCGAGACAAGCTTCTGCGGCTTTTGGCATGGCCCCTTGGGGTTTGGGACCGGGAACGTGATCGACTGCCAACAACAACAAATAGTTAGAGCTGCGATCACATTCAAGGCAAACAGTTCTCTTTTAGAAAATAAGAATAATCAAGACAACAGTTCAAAAACTACCTGCTATTCAGCTGCGGGCTGTTACGGCAGTTGCGTTCAATATGCCCCCGCTGTCCACAGCGGTAGCACTTATCCCTCCAATCACCTGCTTTGCAATCTCGAGCCCAGTGGCCATCATTGCCACAGTTGTAGCAGCGCCCAGTTCCTGGAGGAGGGCCTCTTCCAAGGTATTCACGGGAACCTCCTGGACCTCGAGGGCCCTGCATTTAACAGAGACACTTGCAGATTAGCATTGGAGCTCAATATACTGTCACAATAGTGATGATGCAAAAATGCTGAAGGTTTCAGGATGTCTTTTGTGAACAGACAGATTAGGTAACAGGCTGTGAAAAGAGGTACTCCTAAACTTACCCTCCTAGCAAACTCCACTATGAGGCGGTTACCATCAAATTCTTTGCCATTCAGATAATGTCGAGCATCATCCGCATCACGAGAATCACTGAATTCCTGACAATGCCACCAAATACCTGGTTAGTTCAGGACATAAAGCATGCTTTCCAAACCCTCATATAGAAAATTGAGTACACAAGACTGAGATCACATAGGGAGTTTTATCCCCATCCAACATGACAGAAAACATCTTATTAATTATTAAGAACCAAAGAGACACAAATGACTATGTTGCCATTGCTCCTGAATCTAGTCCCCACATCTGCAGGAATGCAAATGAAAAGTCTAACAGCACACTTAAGCACAAGAACTTAGGAAAGATCAGAAGTAGAAAGCTCCAAAACATGGAAGATTCAAGGAATGAGACAGATAGAGAGTACATACAACGAAGGCAAAGTCGTGCTTCACATCCACGTCTCGAATTCTGCGGAAAGGGGTGCCAAAAAAGAGCAGGGCATCACATCAAGTCATAGCACGAGACTGCATCAGTGGAATTACACACCACTTTTTCTCTCCACCCTCGTCATTCCATCAATGTACGTACATAAGGCCATTTCACACATACACAGAGAAGCACGCCTATGATGGGCCTGCCTCCCCTTTTTACCTTCGCGAGCACAAGCCACCAAATGCCACCAAAGACCTCTCACCATAGACCTCCAGGCCAGGAGTAAGCCCACCAACCTTCAACAACATCATGCAAGGTACTGCTTAGGCCTACCCATATCATGACCCCTTGGTGGCCACAGAGGCAGGACCACTCCAGCCAATGACACACCTAGTGATAAAGTAACATGAGACCCGCAATGGCAAGGATAGCCTCCTTTGTGAAGGCTGGCTGCATTCAGTTTCTCACACTGAACTTCCCAGTGAACAGCCCAGAGTAAAGAAGAAGAGCACATTCCACTGAATGTGACATTGTGATCTGTTGGTGCTGCTTGTGCAGGTTCACTTGAGATGACAGAGTGATAATTGGATTTTATGTGGAATGCAGCAGATTTGAAGGCTCTTAACTTACACATTACAGGTCCAGGGAAACCATACAAGAAAATCTCCCAGTCCATTCACTCAAAAGCACTGTTGGGTTGGGTGTAGGGACATGCACATGGTTGCCCATGGTACTATATGTGTGCGAAGCACTCGACAAAATTGAACTTGTGACAGCGGTTTGTTCACTTGGAAGTATCAAGGAATCCTACTATTTGGAGATGTAAGCTTGGTTCATACCTTCCATACTTGGCAAAGAGATCTTCCAGCTCACGGCTCCTTGTGCGACTTGACAGCCGGCCAACATACAAGCGAGTTGCTCCATCATCACTGCCTCTGTGTTCAAATCTCTCGCTTGGCTCACTTCTGTAACCTCTGTCATCACTCCTGTAACCTCTATCACCCCTGTCACGATCATCATACCGAGGCATGTTGGATGTCGCTGCAGAAACGTTTAGAGGCCCCAATCGTTCTGCAAGCATGAGCAGAAACACCACTAGCCAGGAGTTTAAAAACCAGGTAAACCATTTGAATGTTCATGACATAACTATTCTCCACTACTCTTCTCTTTCTGCTCCTGAGTCTGCAAGTGGTGCCACAGCTGAATTTGTGCAAAACAAGAAAAATCTGCCTATTGTCCACCCTCCATTGGAATCAGAAAGAAAGCCTGTAATATTCCATTCCAAAATTACCGGGTTTATGAGATAAAACACCAAGGACTCCCATTCTCACAGTATATTTGAGTGTGAAAAATACTATTGAGACCCAGAAAATTATTAATCCCATGGCACATCTCCTAACCCATGAGAACCCAATGCCCGGCAGACTAAGAAGTGCACAAAAAAGTACTAATGAGAATTTCCCAGATTTTGCAACAGCTGACAAAAAACTACTTTTAACCTCGAAGTTCTTATCTGGACTATAACCGTAGCAGCTACAAAAACATTATTGGTTCCATGGATGGCACATCTTCTGATCCACGAGAAGCTACTGTCGACAGACAACGACATGCGGGGAAAAAAAGGAAGGAAAAAAAACACCCTTTGGACCTTCGATGGATTCCACATCAACGAGAAACATAACCTAGCCGCATCTGCGGTACATTTCTCTACTTGCCTTCACGGCCACAACTCACATAGACAACCCAGCACACAAACAGAAACCCCAACATCAAGCACTTACAGAAGCACAGAACGTCAAACCAAGCAATCCAGTACCTCCTAGACAGAAAACCCTAGACAAAACGTTGAGCAGACCTACAGCGCACGGTCTCGTGGAAAAAGAGTCATACAGAACGGGAAACGAAACCCTGCTGAACAGAAAGAACAGGTTGAGGCACGACCATGTCACTTCAGTCCACTTCACTGTGAAAAGGAATTCGAAGCTCAGTCCCCAGAGAAGAAGTCGAGTAGGAGAGGGGTGGGAAAACACACACACACACCAGAAAGTAGCGCATACCTGCAGCGTCCGCGGTCGCGAAGACACAATCGGAATGTTAAGACCCTAATAGAACGTAGCAGCGGAAACAAATAAAGAAAAAACGGCAACCCAAGATAACGAAATGTCAGTTACACCACGAGTGGTGACAAAGAACAGAGAGCGGCAACAAGGAGGAAGACAGAGCGCCGGTGGGAGAGACGCGAAGGGAGACAGGAAGTAGCCCCGGCCGCCATAGCCAAACGGGTACAAAAAGACATTACGCGAGGAAGCAAGCTCGGCACAGAAATGAACCGTCCGATTATTCTAGCCTACGGTGAGATCTCAACGCACGCGAGGAAGCAAGACCTGCGTAGAACTGGACCGTCCAATTACTCGAGCCTACGGTGAGATCTAGCCTGAGGTGGGGGAAGAAAACTGACCGCAGATCTGAACGGTGAGATTGTGGAGATGTCCGGTCTTCAACTGCCCCATATTTCTGACCCTACTCTGGAACAAAGCACTTTACCGCACGCTACTTACCTATTATATAAGCGGACAGTATTCAAACCCGTTGGATTCGAATTAATTTTGATTTTGGCCGTTTGATCCGTGGCTTTGGGGCAAAAGGGTCGTACTCACAATTATGATACATCTCCAGCGGTGCTCAGTATGTGACCCTGCAAAAATATTTTTCACATCCAAGTTTAGTTATTTTTTCACTTTCTTGTAACCCCGCTCATGAAACTGAAACTACTAGGTGGGGTACTGCTAATAACAAACCACCTGGACCAATCATTATGATGAGCCAATCAGAAATACTGAGTCCCAATCAGATCGTATTTATTGCAATCTTTTTCTGCAGTTGAACAACGTTACTGCGCCTTGCCTTTTACCAGCCACCGCAAACTGTACGGTTGTGCTGAGCCAAAACTGTTTTCCTGAGCCAAACCGGCATATTTTGACTTTTCTTCATCCAATTTTACTGTCCACAATCGCATACTGAGGAGCATCCCTGGAGGAGCTTCGAGCATCTCCACCTGTGCACCAGTAAACGACATATCTACATTAAAATGAATTGGTGTTTAATGCTTAGTGTCGTCATCCACAAACATTACAAAATTATTTTGATGTTTAATGCTTAACGTCCCACCCACAAACATTTTTGAAAAAAAAGAAAGTCATTTCACTGGATGTTTAATGCTTAATGACCCCACCCACCAACATCAAAAATGTCATTTGGATGTTTAATGCTTAGTGTCCCCACCAACAAAGATTCACCAAAAGAAAAAGAGTCATTTTAAATAGTGAAAGATCATTTATACCTTTACATTTAGACCAGTAATTATCATTAACCAAATCTATAATTAAAAAATCTTTTTAGAAATGTTAAAATGATAACGACAATTTGGGTTGTTTTTTTTTGGGAGAGCAATACGATTCATACTATTTTGCTACAATATTTAATTAAAAAAAGATTTTTATTGTTGTGGGGTGGAGATGCTCTAACATTTTTTGCATGCATTCTTAAATAAATCCATAATTCAATAATAGAAAATTCTACAAACAACACAAATATATTAAAAACTACATGATTATGATTGGCTTTTGAATATGTTTTTTGAAAAAAATGTTGATCAACTAAGTAGAAAAAACAATAGAGCAAAAGATTCATGATGTTTTAGATTAAAGAGATCTTCTAACATTGAATAGAAATAAGTTGCTTGTGGATTGTTCACACCTAGGGAAAAGTTAACTAAAGTTAAGTTTACTAACACCTATTTATCTAAAACTAACCATTCAAGACCTAAGTCTTCAAATTTCAAAACCCTTTGTTCTAGGTTTTAAAAAATAAATTCAAAACCAAAACTAAATCAATGGTTCTATCAAGTGAAAAACTCCTTAACAAAATCAAAAGATTTTAAATTTTTTTTTGAAAAAGTTGGAACTAAAATTGAAGGTTATCTGGCAAAATAAAAACCGACCAACATTGGTTGATATTTTTTTAACCTCTTTGTTTCGTGCTATAATCAAAATAAAAACCGACCAACATTGGTTGATATTTTTTTAACCTCTTCACCCCTTTTTGTTTTGTGCTATAATCAAATAAATGAATTGGATATGGATCCATTTCTAATCTTTGACAAAAAAATTCATTTAGGTTTGTTCCTCATGTTCTTAAATGTATATTGGAATGTCAAGTTCCTAGAGGTCACACAAAGAAACTATGGGAGGAGTTATGTTTGAGTCCTTTATAATGGTGGAGCCACATTTTAGTATGTTCACCATGCAAGGTTATAGATTCACACTAAAGGCTTGTCAATATTCTAATCATGTTGAAAATCTTTTCAATTTCAATTTCAATTTACGACCCATGAATGAATCCTTAGAATTTGTTGAACTACAAAAATGTTGGAAAATCGTGATTTATGGACTTTCACCAAATTAAGGGCAATGTAAAATCCTTTAACTTCACATGCAAATGACAAAATAAACATAATTCATTTTTCAACAATGTGTACAAAGTGGTTTCATTTGAAATCATCGCCCCAAAGATGTAATCATCTTTGTCATTGTCATCAATGGTGTTGTTTCAATTAAGCCATTTGTGTTGGGATTTAGGAATTGAAAAACACCCATTAGCAAGTGCAACAAAAACTTGTTGACATACTACCACCATTTGTATCACTTTTGCACATCCAACAAATGTCTTAATTGCATCAAAGGATTTAGAATGCAAGTCCAACATCAAAGCCAACATTTTGTGAGCCTTGCTAACATTGTAGGTAGATGCAAAAGCCAAAAATGAAACCAAAACATCCTAGATTTTTGCTTCATATTCACTCACAATGCCCCCAAATTTTATTCAAAACCCCCTTTCACAAAATTGAAAGGGGTAACCATAGATTGTCGAATATCATTTTCTATACATACATTGATGGAAAAGGCATCATTTGAGGCATTAGAAAGTAAATAGTAACCTCAAGTTTGATTGAAAATACATTACTTCACAATGGGATGCATGGTTTCAACAACTACTTTGCAAAGTGTCCATGCGTGTGTATTTGGCACACATCCTTGTAATTCTTGAATTTCTTGCCTCCCATAACAAAGATTAATGACATCCCTATATTTTAAGGTTTTTTGAAACATAATCACTTTGTTAGCAAACTTGGTTTTCGTTAGTGTTTTCAATTTGTAGTGAGAGAGCCCATGATCAAGGCATGCCATGCTTTTTGCCATTCATTGCATCCTTTGTCAAACTTTTAAATATGTATGATTGTTTTTTGTAGGGCAAATTGTATTGCCATCAAGTTGACATTTCACAAACCAACTCGCACATTAGTATCATTGCAAGCATATTGACATGTTTTGCTAAAAGCATGGCCAAAACATGACCCTTTGATAAGGGTAGAATTTTTTAAGCTAATCAATGCCATGAGCATCCTAATAATTAATTAGTTATTAATGGTATATTTATTTATCATTTTTCATGAAGCGAATGGAATTAGTTAGATGAATGGTTAATGATAATTCACCAATAAGGAAGGATAAGGATTGGTATGTATTATCTAATCAACTAATGGGATGTGTGAAATAGATTAAAATAAGAGAAAAAAAAAAAAAAAACCCACATATGTGGTGGGCAATTTTTTTTAGTTTATTGTTTATCCTTGGAGGAGGAAGAACGAACAACATTCTTTGCATTATCATTATCATTGTCAAGGTAACATGGTAAGAGAGATGGAGATGTTGGGAGTATTAGTGGGAAATCCATGTTGTACTTGGTGTTGTGTAATGGAAAATGACTGAAAGTTGTGTGGAGTCAAGTGCATTATTTCTTCTTGTTTGTACGAACTTCTAAGAAGGTAGGGCAAGTAGTTCTTTCTTGATTGATGTAGGATATTAGTTTTTTAATTTGATTTTTTTTTTGTAATGAAATTCTTCCCTATACTTGTTATGGGAGTATGAAAATAGGGTTGTCACAGGAAGGCAACTATAAGTAAAGAACAATAACATGAAAATGTTCATTGGATTTAAAGGTTGTAGAGGGTATATTGATGTTGTAAATGTTAGGTGATAGATATAAAAGGTATATGGGTATTACAGATGGTAGGCAGAAGCTATAAGAGGCTTATAAGCAATTGCGGGTATTTTTCAAGTCTACAAATGATGATAGGTGCAAGAGAATACCTACTATAGGATGGTAGTTATTGAAACTAATCACAAAAGCAAACTTGTCATGTTCAGATCTAGACATCCACAGATTAAAAGAAACGGTTGGTATAATACTTAAATCCAAATTTGACATTACATATTATTCCATGGTCTTAAAGACCAATGAAGGGATGGCATGCTGGACCATTTGCTAATAGTTTGGAAACATAACATGGGGATTTTAATGCATGACCAAGTGCCTTAGCCACTGGCTTTCCACAATAGAAATTAGCATGTAGGCTTTGGCAACAAATTACAACATGTCCTCCATGAACTTTTGTTGTTGTGCATCATGTTTATTATAGGGATTAACACTCCCAAGGTGATATGTGATGGCCCATAACTAATAACAAACTTTTTAAAAAATTCCCCAATGTGTTTCAAAAGCCACATTGGCATTTTCCCACTTGTGCTAAATGGCTTAATGTTCAACTAATAAATGCTTCTTCATAAAAATAGTAGTGTGTTACTAGTTGTATGAGATCATGCCTTCTTTTCGTTTGGTGGTACTAATTAAATTGTAAGTATGGCATATAAAGTGACAAATTATGCAACAAATGGTTTGAAACATAACATGATCGAGTTCACTATTGTCATCCACCACAAATGAATGCAAGGGGAAAAATAACCTACAATGAGGCACTTGTGTCTTTGGTTCATGATGATTTGAGTCTCAATACTTCTCATGCAAATTTTGTTTCCACATCCAAGTTGTTTGGGGTTACAATGCTTTTTGAACAAGATGGTCCACTTGGTGTTGAAATTGAACCTTCTAGTGGCTTGAATCCTTAGCTAAGATCCCCCCCATCCAAGTCATGAATTTAAAGCCTCATGCTTATGTTCATTAAAATCAAATGTTTTAGTTCGATTTGCCATAACTTACACTTTTATTTAAAATGGAAAAAATCAAAGAACTCCAAATCTAGTTATGAATGTAACACTGATAAACTTTACCAATTTGACATTGATGCACTTTTGCAAATTATCATTGTAGAAGAAGCTAGAAATTTGGCATTAACGACTTGTGAAATCTTTCATCGCTTACCTTGTTAATTTAACACGTGAACTTTTACCAATAAACAATAATGAACTTCTAAATTTAGAACCTTGACACACTAATAATCTTCAAAAATCTATCAATGAACTTAGGGAATCTTTCACCAACGTTTTTCACAACTTTAGATCCCAAACATTGATGACCTTTCCAATTTGACACATGTGAACTTTTATTAATAACTAGTAATGAACTTCAAAACTTAGAATGTTGTTGACACACAAAAGATCAACTTTAGAAGTCTTTCACCAATTTCTAATGAACCTTCAACCTTTTAAAAGTTTTAAACACTAACTTTTGGAACCTTTTTGAATTCTAGAAATTTTAAAGTTTTTTAGAATTGTCTTGAACATTCCTGAACTATATAATTTGATAGTGATAATTTAAGGAACTTCAAAGGTGTATTATGATGGATCCAAAATAATGAAAAAGACAAAAAATTACTTTGATTAGTGTCAGTTGAAGGGAGAAATCAACATCGCACAACCCCACAAGCTCTTCAATTTCCATCTTTATAAGATTTTCACCAACGTTCACAAAAACATTAAAGGGAAATTGTAATCAAAAGTTGCATATGGCTATGGAAGCCAAGTCAAAAGAGAAGCAATCCATTCTAAAAGATTATAGAAATGCCCAACTTAAAAGTAGAAATTGAAAGTGATAGATGATGAGAGATGGAGTTTCATTTGAGGCTTTTAGGTTTAGGGCAAATGATGAAGTGAAACCCTAACTAGATGAAAGCTCTTGAATGAAGAAAAAAGATGAAAAAATTGGGTGAAAAAATGAAAAATATAGTGTCTCGATAGGTGTGAGAGAGGTCCCCATCAAGGTATGAATGGGTATTGGATTTTGTTGAATTGATACCTTACCAATAGGGTATCATCATGGTATCTGAAATACTCATACCAAGCTAGGTAGGTTATAGGTCAGGTATAACAAAAAAAGTGAAATCAATAGGTAGGTTCTCTGATACCCGGATCTGGACCTTGATTGATAACTGAGTCCTTTTTCAATAACTGGCCAACATTGGTTTAAACACATACCCTTCTCCTACAATGCATGACACCTAAAGGTGACCCCAAATGTCGAGCTTAAATATTCTTCCCACACAACGTGTAACCCCAAAAACTTGGCGTATTTATGCAGTACTTCACATGCTGAACAAAGTTACGCAATTCATTTGTCAAATTTTTTTTTTGGCAGAGATATTGCTGGTCAAAATTGATGACTTTCATCCAAATTTGGCTGGGGCGACCCATATTTGGCCACAAGGATTTATAGGGAACTTAAGGGTTAGGGCTAAATAACCCCTAACCCTGCTATGGCTTAGTCGATGTTCTCCAATGTGGTGCGCAAAATTCGTCAATGGGAGCGGTATTTTTTAATGGCAATTTCAGTTGCTTTCCCAATAAGCCCAGTCTGGTATGCATCCATATACCTAAATGCACGTTGCATGTACCAGTGGATTTCCACAACCGGAACATCTGCAAGAGCGCGTGGGACTGTGTTGCACAACCTCGGAAAAATATAGTCGTAATTGTCCCGCGTGCGCTGCTTTAACTTTGTTGCTGTTGTCACCATTGGTGATAGGCGCAAAAAACGAGGTCAGTTTCTTGGTCCCAACAACTGCCTTCCTCTGCTTTTGGCGACATCAGCGCTTTGAGCGTTTCGAGTTCCCCACGTAATGGGTAGGCTGCTTGCTCTTTGGCTGGACTCGTAACTCCTCCAACCGTCCCTGCGCTTGCTCTGCTTCCTCCTTGCCAAGCTCTTTCACGTCCTCAAACTCAAGCTCTTCCTCCTGCCAAACAACATCCTTGCCAAGCGCGTCAATGTCAACATCAACGGTCATGTCGTTGTCGAACACAGTCACCTCCTCCTCCTCCTCGTGTCTAGACTCATCCTTGTCGCAACGTGCCTGCTTGGCCTCAGCCAATCTTTTGAGCTGCTGCTTTCGTTTGTTAAGTCTCCCCATGGTGGCCACTATTATCTGCGAATTGGATGTGGGTGAAGACGAAATAGTATGGGCTTGTGCATGCCTATACATGGGCTTGCCAGAAGGAATAGAGGCTGTGCCACTCCATAACCCTAACCCTACATCCCCTAACCCAAATTCAAAAAACTCCTTGAATGTATGCTGAATTTTTTGGCCCAAATTTGGCCGCCAAACTTTTTTACAGGTCGCCTTTAGGTGTCATGCACTGTAGAAATGACACATTAAATAGAAGCAAGTTGGCAGTCCATTCATCCACAATACAACCAAGTTGGCAGTCTGCATTCATCCACAATACAACCAAGTTGGGAAAATTCATCCATTAGTTGGAAGACTCATCCATTAGTTTGCTGGTGGCTGTTGATTCCATGAACTAGAGGTGGAACCCCAAGGGAGGGGAAGTGAGGTGGGTTTCATCCACAAATAAAAAGAACCAAGTAGAATTTGCTAGTTGAAAACTTCATCCACTAGTTGGAAACTTCATCCATTTGTGTGATGGTGACTCTTGGTTCCATGACGCCCCAAATCACGATAACCGGTTCCTTTGTAGAAATTGGTGACGTGGCATCACCCCATTGGTGGAGAGGTCACAGGCTACAACCCATATCTGCTGTGTACGGGGTCGGGCAGATGGGTGCATGAGCGTTATGGGGATGGTGACAATGGCATTCATCCAAATATTGACATAGTCATCAGTTACGGGCAGGTGAAATCCCTCTGGTCGAATCACCGGTTATGGAAATATCATCCATTACATGAAAATTTCATCCATTAGTTGGAGATTGTATCAACTGGTTGGGAATTTCATAAAATTAGTTGGAGATTTCATCAATTTGGAAACTTTTTAAAACCATCAGTTGGAAATTCCATCCATTAGTAGGAAACTTCATCCACTGGTGTGGGAGTGGCTGTTGGTTGAATGAAGCCCCAAACCACAGGGGCAAAAAAAACCTGGTGGTGGAGAGGCAAGTAGGAGTTCATCCACAAAAAGAGAACCAAGTTGGAAAACTAATACATTAGTTGCAGGTTTCATCCATTAGTCGAAAGCTTTCATCCACTAGTTGAAAGTTGATCCATTAGTTAGTAACTTCCATCCATTAGTTAAAAAGTTCATCCGTTAGTTGGAAACTTCATCAATTAGTTGAAAAGTTCATGCAATAGTCCAAAAATTCATCCAATAGTTAAAAAGTTCATAGATTATTTAAAACAATCATCCATTAGTCAACAAGTTCATCCATTAGTTGGAGACCTCATCCATCAATTGAAAACTTTATCCATTAGTCGGAAACTCCATCCATTAGTTTGAAAAGTTTACCATTTAGTGGGAACTTCATCCATTAGTTGAGAACTTCAAATCACTAGTTGGAAGCGTCATCCATTAGTCAGAAACGTTTCATCCAGTAGTTGGAAACTTCATCCATTGGGTGTGTTGGTGACTGTTGGATGAAATTTCGAAACCGAAGAGTAGCACGCGAACACGAAGACGATACCAACGAAGCTCTCTCTTCTCTCTCTCTCTCTCTCACAAAGGGCCGCGTTGTTTGCGTTTGTTTCTTGCACTCCATAGCTCCGTTTCCCCGCATCGATGCTTCTGTCCACGCGATGCAAGGAATGGCGGCGCAATCCCGGCAGAGGAGCGGCGATGGCGGTCCTCCGGCAACATCTGCATGGACTGTGCCTTTGTACACAACAGCAGCACAACAGGCTTCTTCTCTTCTAAGTTCGGCTAGTAGAGACCGTGAGCAACAACAACTTCTTCACAGACCCGGTTCTTCTTCTCAAACCTCCAATCCTGTCATGCTTGGTACAGATCAGATGGCCAGCAGCAGCAGCAGTGGAGATGATTCCGATAGCGGCTGTGACGAGGGAGATCGGCAAGGCCTGCTGCGCATCGATGCGCTTGAGTCTTCCATCTTGGCTAATTATCCTGTAGCTGACTGCACTGATGACACAGGTACCCGGGGGGGGATTCTCTCTCACATCTACAGAAATTTCTTTGTTTTGTTTTCTGTTTAGTTCTCCCAGTTTCGTCCCTGTCTTGCTTGTTGTGCGTATTCTTGTGCAGTCTGAGCTTTCTTGTTGCATCGACATAGACTTTGATTCGTGATTGATTGCGGGTTTGATGAGTATATTTTTGTCATGTGCAACGGAAGGAGCGTCCTAGTAGGGTCTAATGCATGATCATCATGCATCAATGCGGAGATGCATTATTTCTGAGAAAATTGCTTTCATCCAGGCATGTGTCAGTTAATGTAATTTGCATTAGAGGTCAAGATTCTCTCTGTGACAAACCAAGCTTTTGCAACTAGCAAAAGTATTAAAAACCTGTTGGCAGAGCTTGAAATGGAGTAAGATTGGGGGTTTATTGACTGTTGGTTGTGATCAGCGCTCAAAACAACAGAGACTTAATAACCAGATGTTGTCAGCATTTGTGAAAATTCTGGTCTTGTTGCTCATGTCCTGGTGGTGTCTGTGAGTTTCAAATCTTCAAATGCTGAGGAAATCTTAACCCACAGATAGCAGAATGGAAGAAACACAACAGTCTTAAGCATGCTGAAGGTGATGGTCTGACACTCGGAGTGACACTCTCAATGTCATGACTTCACTGATTCTTGCAGTGTTGGTTTTGATTTGGCTGGATCTGACACAAGTGCCACCTTCAAAGTGTTTTTGTGGAGTTTCGTGTGCAATGTCATGGATATCTTTCGTACGCTTCATGACTTTGTGGATTTGTTGAGGTATCTGAAAGTCAACCTGCCATAGTTTTACACATTTGGTTGACTGTCCTAAGCTTATTTCATGATTCACTGGAATGGTATTGATTATATGGAGCTGCCATCAAGACACTGCAGTGAGCCACCAAAGGGGTTGATACAGGTTGTGTTCTCAAAATTATTGACATTCCAAGTGCTGTGGCTTTTCAGCCTAACAGTCCTAATTAGTTAGTTCTCTGTTTGATTCAGGCCTGGCAAAGATTCGAGCAATGTTGCTAGCCAAGCACAATGGCGCAACAGCATGCTTGATATGCTTAGAAAAAGTGAGGGTGACAGATCCAATTTGGGATTGCAAGACAGGGTGCCATGCAGTTTTTCATCTGTTATGCATACAGTCATGGGCACAGCAAGCCTTAGGTACGGCTGCTGTCCATACCCTAGGCCAGCTTTCTGGTCAGCATTTCCCTATGGCAGCAGCTGAGGCACAAGAGAAGGCACGATGGCACTGCCCCAAATGTCGGTCAGAGTACTCCAAATCTGAGCTCCCTCAGGAGTATCGATGTTTCTGTGGGAAGCAGGTGGACCCATTGAATGACCCATGGTTAGCCCCACACACTTGTGGAGACAAGTGTGAGCGGCCACTACCTGGTGATTGTGGTCACAACTGTGTACTATTGTGCCACCCTGGACCCTGCCCCACCTGTCCTCAGCTTCTCATGTTCAGGTACGGATTTGATTACATGCTTGTTACTCATCTTTGTGGATCTGCACAACTTGCTGCCAATTCTCAATCTATTACAGGGCTGTGAAAAGCTAGTATTTGAACTCTTTTCTTCCCACTGCTCAACCTGCCATATAATTTTGAAGTTTATATTGAGCATTTAAGCCCTCACTGTAAATGCTCTCATTGAAAATTGCTCAGCCTCATCTCTTGAAGGTACTGGAGTTTTGGTTCTCTTCAGTTCACATGGTTCAGTTCTTTGCAGCTGCTTCTGTGGAGGTGCCTCAGAGATGCGTCGTTGTGGACACCGCAGCTTTTCATGTGGAAAGCTGTGTCGGAAGCTTCTAGGCTGTGGGAAGCACAACTGTGAAAAATCATGTCATCAAGGGGCATGCCCTCCTTGTGCTAAAACAGCAGTTCATCCATGCAAGTGTGGTCGTACTACTGCACTCCGTGCATGTGCAGAATTGGACTTTAGATGTGAACAGAGCTGTGGTCGCCAACTATCCTGTCAGAAGCACTGCTGTGACAAGGGTTGTCATTCAGGGTCCTGTGGTGAATGCACTCTGGCTGGAAAGAGAAGCTGCCCATGTGGGAAAATTCAGCACACGGGCATCACTTGTGATTATGTAGTCCCTACATGTGGGTCAACTTGTGAGAAACCTCTCTCTTGTCAAAGGCATCGCTGCAATGAACGCTGCCATTATGGACCTTGCAAGGATACTTGCCGCGTTGTTCTTACAAAATCTTGCCGATGTGGGAGCCTCAAAAAAGAGGTAAGCAGGCTGCACTTGCTATCGGCATATGTAACTTTGAGGGTTTATGCAAATTTATGGTGGCAATTATGAGTTTTTGACTTATAAACATACAGGTGCCCTGCTATCAAGATCTGCTGTGTGAGAGGAAGTGTCAGCGAACGAGGGATTGCACTCGCCATGCTTGCAAGAGAAGATGTTGTGATGGCAATTGTCCTCCTTGCTCTGAGGTTTGTGTGATTTTCATCATTTTCCTGCAAGTTAACAAATGCTGCTACTTCAATCCATGTTTAGGGTTTCTGTGCATTTCAGCACAGAGCTCATGAGCAGGGATGAGTAAGGTCCACTATCTGAAGAAAGGACCTAACCCCTAACCCTAGTACCTGCTTGGGTTCAGCTCACATTTTCTGGCAGAATGAGTGAGATATTATATAGGTTAAACATGGTACAAAAGCAGGGTGTAAAATATAACATCTGGGAGGGTCTGCAGGTTTGTGGGAAGCGGCTCAAATGCAGGAACCACAAATGCCCTGCACCATGTCACAGGTATTATAAGAGGCAAGCCATTGCATTTTGCGAGCCTTTGTCTTTACTTAAATTTTTGGTCCTGGTTTGGTTTTTTCCTCACTTGAACAAACCTCCTATTTGCAAGTGTGGATCTACATGGATGTATACTTGTAATTTCTTGATCACATCCAACAGAAGTAGGTTCCAACCCTAAAATATGAATAAATGTGTTTGGAACCAAATAACTGCCTAGTAGAGCTTTGAGAATCATTAACAATTTTCAACTATCACTACTAGAGTGCTGTAGCCTTGTGAATTCCCTTGTGCAAGGGACCTAGGGGAAGGAAGTTTGGGGTAGTGGAGGGTGTTGGGCTTTATCCACTGTACATCTCTGGTGCCTAGCTTGTCACGTTTTAGAAGATTTTTTTTGTTGGACATAATACATTTGAAGCTTAGTGTTCTCTTGGGGCTTTAAGCATATACTTTCTCTTCTCCTTAATAGTTTTGGATAACAGAAGAGAACTTGTTGCAATGGGAGTTGCTCTAAGCTCCATACATCCCTGTCAATCGATTATTCAGAACTACTATACACAATGGGGAGTTGTTTGCAAACAGTCAACTGTAGTTGCCTGGATCCTGAACAAAGAGTAACATTTCGTTGGCTGTCAGAGGATTTTGTGCACCATGTCCTCTCATGGTGCAAATCTCATGTGCTTGTGGAGAAACAGCTTTTCAGGTTTGCTCAAGCTTTTATCATGCTGTCCTTGTTTTCTGTATCAGAAGAATTGAGTTTCACAAGTTTTGTCTACAAACTCTGGTCAATATGAAGATATTTGTCAGGCCATCATTTTGGGTGGTGGTCTCCTAAATTTTTTCCAAATGCTCAGTGATCAGCAATGCTGACAGAATGTCTGCTGGTTTTTGTTGTCTCCTTCTGTGGAATGTGTTTTGGGTTTATAAGATGTTTATCTGGGATTGGGCAGGTGCCATGTGGAACTGAGAGAGACCAGCGACCACCACGGTGTGTGAAGCCGTGTCGCATCCCTGCTGGCTGCTTGCATGGTGCTAACTGCAAGGTTTGTTTCATTAGTAACAATTGAAGGGAGGTCAACTCTGTAAAAATGGAACATCCTGAACAGGCATTCAAGACCTTGTATTAGACCTAGGTTGCTATAAACAATGTCAATCTTGAAGTCACAGAAGAAATATTGTACATGTAAAGGTTATTGAAGGGTGAGAGGGTTAGGGAGAGGGTATTAGTGCTTGTAATGAGTAATTCCAGTCTGAACATGTGGAATGACTGCAAATGATTGTTGGGTAATAGCACATGCTAGTTTTTTGTTACCTCTTTTCTCAATTGTTGGCAGTCATATTCCTGATTATTTTGATGTTGATCATTAAGGTTTGCAACATCTCCATTCTGGGATTTAAGTCTGTAACCATATTCCAGTTGTCCTTCAGTCCAGAGCTCATATTGGCACATCATCATCATGCCAATATCCTGGTCGATAGGGCTACTTCGCAAGTAGCTCTCAGATCCAAACCCCCCAGGTGCATGATAGATGTTATGTATACAAGGCAACCCATCTAGACTGGGGCCACTGTACCAACTGGTCACCCCAAGGATTAGAGATGGGAACTTTCAAGTCCTAGGGTCCAGATCTGCTTGCACTTGTTGGGGCTGTAAGAAGGAGTCCATCTGCATGCAGCATGGTTCTTGTTGTCCTTTTCCTTACAAGTTCCATCTCTGTGTACTGGCCTCATTCTTGTTGGGGTACATTGATTTTGATTGAGCCCTGAAGTCTGGGACTCTTTATTTTGAAACTGTACAAGTCCTATAAACCAAACAATAAGTTGGAATTGAGTCTCAAGGTAGTCCTTCAGTCAGGCATGCTTTCATAGATGAGGAGAGGAATGGGCTCACAAGTGAAGAACAAGACGCATCCATGGTGTCAAGTTCTTAAGTTATGTCTCAGTTGATATTTTTTTGCTAATTAAGTTAGCTTTTGAGGCCAGCTATTTCTTGAGTCATACTACACATTTAAAAATTGTTTCATTGGTGCCACAGGTGCATCGATGCCACTATGGAGCCTGCCCAGCCTGTCAGCTTCCATGTGATGCCATTTTACCATGTGGCCATTCTTGCAAAGAAAGGTCTCTTCCTTTACTTGACTGTGACCATGCACTTGCACTTCTAGAATGTCTCCTTTCAAGTTTTTCAAGCAGAAGATGGACAACCCTTGCTTTGAATTGCTGAACTGAAGTTGGTATAATTTGAGCCAAGAAAATCAATTATCAGCTGTTTTGATGAAACATGAAGTCTGGAGACTGCTGTAATGTACCAAATTCTTAGATGCATAATGACACCAGGAGTTCTTAGAGTGATTCTCTAGCTGGTTTCAAAGGCTTTGTTGATCATGACATGAATAGGATTTGACAGAAGGGAAACCCTAAGCATGACATGAATAGGATTTTAGCATGACATGAATGTGATTTGGCAGAAGGGAAACCCTAATTTTAAAGCCATGTAGAGGAAAAGGTGGAATTTGGGGTTGAAATAAACTTCCAATGCACCCAGACAAATAGATGAGAACTGCTACCAAATCCTAACAGCCAGTTTTAGAGTGTCTGAGATGACTTTAAGTGGAAAGAGTACAATGAAGTGAAGATGCAAAAGCTTTGTCAAACATGACCGAGACAAGGCCCCCTAGCTTGACTGGATACTTTGACCTGCTGTGATATGTGAATATAGTTTTCTTTGATTATTGGTGATATACAAACTACGTGAGTTTCTTCATCCATGTAAATTCCTAAAAACCAGTGTAGCTAATGGAGAGTGGTGAAGAATATTTCTTTATGAGTGACAGTGCCCTTGTGAAGGTAGTAAGATGTTGGGTATCAGAACACCTAGAAAAGTAAAGGGAATCTGTAAGGCCTTGGATGGGGCTTTTGACCTGCATAGAATGCAGCTTACTTAGGTAGGGACATATTTGCTACAACAAATCACAGTTTGTGCATGTACATTATATTATTTGTGTAAGTAAAATGAAGTATGTGAATGTAAACTTCAAATTTCTAAACCCTCAGTAGACATCATAAGCTCTAACTGGCGATTTTGGTGCATAGTAGTGCAAGGACAATGTTCTTGCAGATGAAGTAACCATAAGGCCTAACTGAACCTGATTTTTTCTATGATGAATCTGGTGTCATTTGATGTGGGTCACTACAGATGTCATGGGCCACAACCACGTCCAAATCCTGAGTACACCTTGAAGTCCAAAAAGAAGGTTAGGCATGGCACAGATCCAACAAACACAGGTTCTCCATGTCCACCTTGCTCTGAATGGACAGTGCAGCAGTGCCTTGGCCATCACTCAGGCAGTGAACGCCCGGTAACTATCTTTATTGACCAATTCTTTTAATTGTTTGTCGTTGTGTGATTGAGCACATGAATGTTCAGGATTGCATAAAAAATTTGAAAAGCACCTATACAACTTTGCACATGATGAAGCTTGCAGATTCCTGATGGTTAAATTTCATAATCCCTGGAATCACTGGTAGTCTCGCAGGGAAATATTGGGAAGAAGTGTTACTGAGGATATTATGTCAAATCTCATGCGTTCCCTGTGGTCTCAATCTCTGCATAATGGAATTGATATTTTACAACTAGATGCACATGGTGTCTCTCAACTGCAAGCAGAAATTTGATTCCATGTGGCATGGCTCAGTTGGATGCTACTGTAATCTGAAATCAGCTGGGGATTTCAATTGTGTGGGGCAAGGATGAGAGATGAAGGTTTCAGCAGTATATATATTCTTCTCTTTCTTTGTGCTTTTTTGTCGTCCAATTGCCACAATCAAGCTCAAAACTTAATGCTTGCTTTTACTTGTGCAGATGGTCTGCTCTCAGAAGTCACTGTTTCAGTGCGAAAAGTTGTGTGGAAATCCCTTGACATGTGGCAACCATCAATGTCAAAGCATTTGCCACTTGGTGACAGTTCCCCGCTGCAAATCTGGAGAAGTGCAAAAACCTCAGGTTATGTCAGCCATTGAGAATGGTCATAACTACAATAAATGCAACACCAGATTTGGAACAGAGTATCTAACCCAGGAGCAACTAGCTCAAACCAATGGTGTGGCAGAAGTTGACACTTGTGAGAGGTGCAATTTACCATGCCAGAAGGTGACTCTTCTTTTCAAAGTACTTGTGTTAGGAGACATTGTGATGATGGTTCCTTGTGGTTTCATGGTATTTTTCCAGGACCATACACAATGAACACCCGATGAAGTTTGGCATGCACACTGCCACTGCCCTTTCTGCTAAGTACTCTAAATAATTACATTGAAGAACCAATCTGTGAAATCTGATGTAACAATTTGAAAGCTGAGGGTGTCAAGCAAGTGTTAGGCTCAACATGGCCCTCTTGCAAGTGGTTTTGGTTCAGATCCCTGTGGGTGCATGCTCAAGGTTAATGATATTTTTCAAAGCAGTTATAGCAGGGTTAACATGGTGAAGTACTTATTAAGGAGTTGAAAACTGGCATTGGGCCTGTGGGGATTGAAGTAGGCAATCAAAATTGCCCTGTTACCCCCAATTGAAGGTCTCTAACTTTGAAAGCAGACAGTAGTCTCAGTACAAACACTGCATAAGTCCTCTAGAATGTTCTGTCATATCTGAGTGGGTTCTTATCACACAGATTTTTCCAAAGCTTTGTTGGTGGAATATTCCCTGGTGTTATGGTTGAGAGAATCCTCACATTTTGGATTGAGTTGTGACAGAAACGGCCAGATGGGTGTATTCATCTATGTTCACGCCCTTGTCACATTGGTGACTGCCCACCATGCAAAGCTCTAGTGAAGCGGCCCTGCTATTGCAGGGCTTTGGTTCATGCCTTTGAGTGCTCGATGTTCAATTCTGCAACCAAAGAAGCCCAGGCAAAATTACTTCCTTGTGGAGGCCCTTGCCACCAGTAGGTCAACTTAATCCATTCCAAGTGTTTGATTTTTTTTCAGGTGGACACTGGACTGATGAGGAGGACTTTACAATCTCTTCTCATAACAATACATCTCATAGCACCTCACAGACTTCTGGTTTCAGATGGTTACCCTATGTATAGTAATGGCCTTCAATTGGGTTCCTGCAATGTCAAGAGGTTGTTGATTTCTTGATGAACAGAAGGAAATGCAGCATTTGGCGTGACACACAGAGTGGGCCTGTGATTGCAGGAAACTTCCCAACTGTGCACATTTGTGCCCAGACATTTGTCATCCTAATGCCTGTCCAACTGCCACCAATTGCCGCAAAAAGGTTTGGCAAGAAGCTTCTTTATTCACTCAGATTTTATACATGCTGCTAAATTATGCATTTTCCTATTTTGGGCTTGTTGCACAAGTAGGGTCAACACTCAACACTGTCACTTGCTTGGACATCTGTGGGTTTATGACAGGTTGTAGTACGATGTGCATGCCAGCGACTGAAGAAAGAGTGGCTGTGTTGTGAGGTTCAAGCTGCACAAAAAGGAGAGGCTGGCTCAAAAGATCTTCCTAAAGGGACTCTCCCACCCGGATGTGGCCTTCTGCTTTGTGATCAGGAGTGTATGCGATTGGCTGCTGAACAGAAGGCGAAGGAGGAGTCTGAGGCACTCAGGCAGCGCAAACTCAAAGAACCTGAGGTCATGAGTCCCACTGTGCATCTCTAATAATTTTTTCTAAATATTCTGAATGAGACCCCTAAACATTTGAATTTAAGCATTTGTCTCTAATGTGCTGTGAGCAATTGTATACAGGCATTCTGAAGCAACCCAAAAATGCCAAATTTTCTCAACTATGATCAGTAGAAATAGCAACTTGCGTATTAGAATCCATTTGTAGGGAAATGGGATATTCTGGAGAATCTGCACATGCACGATGATATGCAAGATATATATAAGCACAAACGTGGATCGTCTTTACATGGCTATATCCTTGTGGTATTGATTGATTGCACCAAAGATTGAGGTGGATGAGTGTTCATTCCCATGTCATTTTTTTTTGCAGCCCAAAGAAATTGTGGTGAGATCAAAGAGACGGAGAAGGTCTGCTCTGGCTGAAGAGAAGCAAAACAGCTCATGGTTTCAGGTAGCATACTGTTCCATTCTCCGTGTTCTGTTTTATGGGATGAAAGTGAAACAGTGTCAGAAAGCTTGCCCCCCCAAAAAAAGGAGAGTCTCATTGGACTGGAGTTGGGTTACTCATGCTTTGTGAATCTTATTTGCAGGAATGGATGGTGACAGCAACACAATGGTTTTGGAGGTTGTTATGGGTTGTCATTGGGATTCTTTTGATTATTTATGGGTACAAGGGGTTGCAGGGACTCTCAGATTGGATGAATGCACGGGATGCAATAAGGCCTCGTAAGATGCCTGGACGTTTTTAGAGAGATACTGAGGTAAGAATCTTGATTTAAGTCAATTTGAGCTTCCCTGAATTTTGCCTGAGTTATTTTCATCCCATTACTGTGGATACTACAGAGTTCACCAGTCACAAAACCCTTTTACAGGTTGACAACCTTTTTATTGGGTCAAAGAGAATAGTTGTATGTGATTGAAAACTCAACAAAACCTTAGTATTAGCATTGTTAGACCCTTGATTGGAACCGACTGGCCCATGTGAAAAATCGGTGTTTCTCTTTGCCTCCTTAGTGGATGAGATGTCTATCCACTGTGTTCTTTCTGAGCCAGATACAGTGTGTTCTCTCATTCAAGAGAACTTTTAAATTATCAAGTATTTTTTGTTTCTCTTCTTTTAGTCTTTAGAAGGTTAACTGTAACATGTGTGGGTCACAGTGGTTCAAGTAATATTGGAGTATAGCCATGCCAAAACATGTTAAGAACATGGATAGGAAACAAAATTTTGCAAAATATGGAAACTCCATGACCTTTTGGGAGTTTCTAGTGCAGACGTTCCAGGGACAGACCAATTGTCAATGGTGATGACATCCCAAAGTTGTTCCCATCATGATTTTATGTTTTCAAAAGGATTTTTTTTTGTTGATTGATCTTGGAACAATCAAGAAAAGAAACTTTTGGAAAACAGAAAAATCATATGGGAACAACTTTGGAAACATTGTAAGGACCTCATTCATATGAGGAAAAGTTATGAACCTTTGAGAACAACTTTGGGAACTTTTGGGGGGATGTCTTCCTTGACCGAAACATCACAAGACTTGAAAAAGTTTTTTAGGGTTATAAGTGTTGCATCCAATCTATTATAAGTTCTTAACTATGTTCAAGATATAACAAAACTCTACAACAACTTATATGAACATTTACAGTAACTCTGAGGATGGATTGCTTGCATGACACTAATATATCCAGGCAAGCTCTATCATAATTACTAGTGTGGCCTGTTAAGGTTACAATAGTTCACAGCCCATATTGTAATAGTGAATGAGTTTTGAAAGGGTAAATAAATGGCATACCATCTTTAGCCTAAGTCTGAAATCCTATTTTTTATCAAATTCTAGTGTTTGATTTTGATTGAATTTTCAGTGAAAAAAGTTATTCAAAATTCCATGTCTCTTGCACCTTAGGTCTAAAAATCATGGAATCATCTGTAAGGAACCCGATTAGTCATTGAGGGTTTTCCAATGGCATGGAGAGTGTGGCCCAATATTTTTAAAAATAATTTAGTTTGGACTTTATTGAATTTCCAATGACAAAATTGTCCAATATTCAAGAACTTCTACACTGATGGAGGTTTAAACATCATGAAGCCCATTTCACCCCTACTAATTGAGGTGGCTTTCAAGCAATACCAAGAGTGCGGTGGGGGGTGCTCATCGAGGGAGGTGGCTTTGCATCAGTACCAAGAGTGCGGTGGGGGGTGCTCATCGAGGGAGGTGGCTTTGCATCAGTACCAAGAGTGTGGTGGGGGGTGCTCATCGAGGGAGGTGGCTTTGCATCAGTACCAAGAGTGCAGCAGGGTGCTCATTGAGGAGGTGGCTTTGCATCATCAGTACCAAGAGTGCAGCAGGGTGCTCATGGAGGAGGGGGCTTTCCATTCCCTCAGTACCAAGAGTACGGCAGGGTGCTCATGGAGGAGGGGGCTTTCCATCCCCTCAGTACCAAGAGTGCGGCAGGGTGCTCATGGAGGAGGGGGCTTTCCATCCCCTCAGTACCAAGAGTGCGGCAGGGTGCTCATCGAGTAGGGGGCTTTCCATCAGTACCAAGAGTGCGGCGGGGGTGCTGAGGTTTGGGAGATTTCAATGTGAATCAAAACAAAACAAACAGGCTAGCTTTGCTTTAAAAGATTGGATAACATTGTGACAATATCAATACGAATTTGCAGCACTAAGAACAACACCTATTGCAGGTGGATGGATGTCCTTTTGCAGTAGCCAATCAACAATGGAGATCCATTTTTCGATTGCCCATTGACAGTGAAGATTGATTTTCAGACTGGAAAAAAAAAAAAAAAACAAAAAGAAGATGAAACAACCAAGAAAACAATACCAATATCACAAGCCCAAAAAAAAGAAAAGCTGCAAGATCCACTCGAGATGATGATCCATGGTCTCCATATCCAAGAGCATGAAAGAGCAAAGGAAATGGATTTGAAAATCATGTTTAGAACCTGAATGATGGGGGTGACAACCAAAGCAAAGCAAAAAGTACATTATTATTGTGGAAGAATTTGAACCTGAATAATTCCTTAGGAGGTGGCAGCTAGAGGCTGCTATAGACTAAACAAGGGGTGTGGCACACTCGGCCCTTTGCCATTTTTGCATTAAAAAGTAGCTGAAGGCACAAGAAGAATTATGGAAACTCAACTATTTCACCATGCAAAAATATAATCTTCAAAAAATTCCTCTAAAAGAAACCAAAATCCTTCAAGATATTATAACTCTTATAACTAATCTCAAGTTTCAACACAAGCTAAAATATCATCTTTTAATAATTCTCATATAAGAAAAGACCTGTTATTACTTAGGGGCGAAAATCCCTTCAGCTACTATACTCTAGAATGAATCTAAACACAATATCATTGCCTTAGTATTACTCTTGGCAGAATTCCCAGACCAACAAAAACAAAATTTCATGTGGGGATCAAATCCAGTTACAAAGATTGACCATTGATCCCATTGCAACGGTGCTCTGTGCTCAAAAAATGGCTTTGAATGAAGGCCAGGTGGTTGTTTCTTTGGTCAAGTCTTTGGGCAAAACATATGGGATTAAAGTGAGGTGCTATTGGGAACACCTTTGGGGAACACATTGGGAACGTAGGACACATATTGGGAACCTGATGGGAACTTGAAGGGAACATGTTAGGAACAAATGAAAAATGAAAAAAAAATCTTCCACCCTCCCCACCACCACCCAAAACTTAAAAGAAAAAAAATCAAGTCACTTTGAGTGCATGCTGAGCCTTCCCGTTGGCTGCATGAAATTTCTATTTCCAAAAACTGTTGGTCACCATTTTTGGCCTGGGCTAATACCCCCATTATAAACTGGGGGTACTTATTTATTCATACTAGAATATATATATATATATATATATCATATTGATAGGCAATCCACTAGTAGACCCCATAGGTTTGGGGTCTACTAGTGTGTAGACTTTAACCACATACAAAATAATTTGCAAGTTATTTTTCATCCCCATCGACAAACATGAAATCATAAACAATGTAAAAAGCGAGGATCAATTAAATGTCACTACCAAATGGGCCAATTATTGTGTTCATCAAATCAAAGTCAATCATTTTACTTTATTAGCACTCTAAAAACAACATTTTATCCCAAGTATATATATATATATATATTAACAGCTCGAAGCTCAATTTCACACTAATTTAGAGCATGAACTTTATTGTTGGCCTTGCCTAGCCTACCAAGGCAAGGATACTGTGTTTAGATTCACTATAGAGTATAGTAGCTTAAGGGGATTTTGGCCCCTAGGTAATAATAATAATAATAGGTCTATTTTTATATGAGGATTTTTGAAAGATGGTATTTTGGCTTGTGTTGAAACTTGAGATTAGTTACAGAGTTATAATAATATCTTGAAAGGATTTTCGTTTCTTTTAGAGGATTTTTTGAAGATTATACACTTTTGCTATGGTGAAATATTTGAGTTTCCTTAATTCTTCTTTTGCCTTAAGGTACCTTTAAATGTAAATGGCAAGGCCACACCGTGACACACCCCTTGTTTATTTTTAAGTGTTCTGTATTGTGTAATTGATCCACCAGATGGTCGTGGCAACTCGCAAAAAAAAAAAAGTTGTCCTCCCAAGACTTATACAAAAGGTTTCTCTTTGGAGAAAAATGGCTTCAAGTCGGGCCATATTTCAAGGAAAAAACTGTCTGAATTCACCATATTTAGACACTAGGTTTCACTAGGTCGGTTCGTCAAACTAAGGCAGGAAGGAATCTTATTAATTTGTTCTACTCTCCTCTCCGACATGTAGCCAAATTTGGCTAAGTCTTCTTGTGTATGATCACTACTTCACCACCACCTACCTCTCAAATTTGGGGGCCGAAAAAAGTTATAAAAATAAATAAAATAATAAATAAAATAAAATAAAAAAACCCGTGATTCTAATGTGCTTTGAAAGGTGCTTTTTGAAAAATAAAATGTTTTATATCAGGTTTTTTCATAGCTCACATAATTATAATTACAATTGTAATTATACCCCTTGATCCGGGGATTTAGCACATATCACAAACGATATGAGAGATGTCAGAAATTGGTAGTGTATGCAATTTATACCAAATTATACAACAAAATTCTATTATCTCATAATTGAATACACATGATTTTACACAGTTATTATGTATGATACTCTCTAACCAATTATGAGAACGAATTGGACAAAAGAATGCATTGTCTCGTAGTAGCATGTATGGGGGCTCAATTCACTGCACTCAAATTTAGACAAATGCACGAAAAAGTGATGATGCCATTCAAATAGGAGCCGCCCACCATCGTCCCCCCCACCCCAAAGTATCATCGAATATGTCATCATAGAGTAAAATTGTTATCGTATCTGTGTCCTTCTTTGCCTTAATTTTGGGCCTAATTTTATTTTTTCCCCCACAAGTTTTTTTTCTCATGTCAAGCAATTGTCAAGCAAGCCCTCCATGCTTTGGCATCCACATAGGGTTAATATGGGCCGTGTGCTTGCACCAAGATCCACATAGGTATCCATGCTCTTACCATGGGTATTATTGGCCCAAGCCAAAAATAAATGACAAACCCTAAGATTTCATGGAGCTTATGCACAAAGTCACACTCTTAGACCCACAAAACCCACACCCACCAGTGTTTTTTGTTTTAGGGATTTTTTTTTTGGGTAGCCCAAGTGAAGGCAATCATCCATTGGAAGATGTAAGAATAAAGTGACAATCATCATGGCTACTACGCTAGGAAGATTTAGCCAAATTGGGCTATAAACCAGAAATCGTGTACAAATATTTAATCATCCTTCTATAAATTTTGGCTACATAATGAAAACCAAGTAGATGAATCCGGTGATTTTTTAACATTTTTTCATTGTATCCTATGTCCCATAGCTAGCCATGACCGGTTTAGCTCCACACTAATCATCCATATGAATCTACCTACCTATGCATTAGCCACCTACATTATTACCTACCGATGTGCCAAATCGTCATCTAGTCCCTTCTACTATAAGCTTCGATTACCGATTGTGTTTGGCTCCAATCGGTAGCTTCATCTAGTCCCTTCTACTATAAGCTTTGATTACCGATTGTGTTTGGCTCAATCGGTAGCTTCATTTCTAATTGGGTGTTGATCCACACTCGGGTGCATTGATCCAAACTCTCATCCGTACATCTAATGCATATACATACATATAATCGAATGTTATTTTGCTATGGTCGAGAGAGAAGGAAGCTATCCAGCAGATTCTATTGAGGATTTTGACAAGTTCTGTTTGGGAGCACAAACAAAAAGGCTCATTTCATAAGTCTTTCTTTGGGGACTCTTTGTAGAGTAGTACGGAAAATGATTCACATGGGGACTCGATTGGGCATGAGAAATGTACCCACATGGGCCTCAATTGTAGTGCCAAAATTTTTGAGCTGGCTGAATCTGAAGGTCAACCTGCAAACCCGTTTCAGCCCATGTGCTTCCTTTCCTTGTGCATGTTCGAGCGATCAATCATCTACCAAAAAAATAACAATTGTTTTTGGCTCAAAGGCTAGTATCAACTATCTTTAAAAAAATTCCTTTGAAATTTTTCATTACACATGCAAATGGCCATATAGTTTACAAACTTGATGATGAATGAAATTATGTTCATTGACAAAATTTGATCACGCATGCAAATGGCCATATAGTTTAAACCTTGATGATGGATGAAATTACGTTCATTGATGAAATTCGACCACACAAATGCAATTAGCCATATGAGCACATCTAGAATCGTAAGAATCAAACCCATTCCTTTATCCAAAGACTATCGAGAGTCATTTGTCCCTAAGATCAATTTTGGGTATCTAAAATTCATTTTTTGCAATGTCATATATTTGAAAACATGTATGTCTTCTTATTGCTTTTGGTGTAAGAAAAAATGAATCAAATCCTTAGTTGCCAAAACTAAAAAGCCAAAAAAATTCAAATTTGAGCTCTTGATTCAAGCATGACATATTGAAATTTGCACTATGAGAAAGAAAAATGTTATAAAATGCCATCTAAAGAATGGAAGTGTTAAATTATCAAACCCAAAAGAAAGAAAAGGGAAAGGAAACATTGTACTGAGTCATATATGCTTATAGGAAAATGTGTTTGCATGGATGGTAGTGCAACTAGCCTAAGAGCCTTTGTCAAAAACATCTTGACAAAAGTTTGTAAGTCTTGAGCTGAATAGAAGAGACATGGTTTTGCGAATTCCAACAAATCTCATAAGTGGATATTTTCTCATACATGAACTACCCTCGCCCATTTCCTTTCCTTAAAGTTAATGTGGTTGGTCACAAGAAACCTTTGGCCACAAGAAGCCTTTCATGTAAAAGGCATTTTTGCTTGAGCTTTGGGAAGGTGTCCAAGAAGGTTTTTGTCACTAGCACTTGCATGCATTGTGTTGATGTGGCCATGATTGCTTACACAAACAAATAGTGCAGACTCCTTGGTCTCATAGCCTTTAATTTTTTTAAGTATCACCAAATAGTGTGGAACTCCTTTGGTCTCATAGCCTACCATTTTTTAAGTATCATAAGTTACTTCAAACGTGGGGGTGGAGAGGAGGGGCGGGGTGGTCATCTCAACAATTGGGCCTTAACAACTCCCTAAAATGCTTTTTGTTCTAAGAAAGAATGTGTCCGTGAAAGTAAGTAGGTAAGAGCCATGCTGACTTGGATGGATGGATTTCGCATTTGAATCCTTCCAAAAGAACAAGTCTCATGCATGACACAATGGCTTTGCCCTTTATGGCACTTAGTTCAAACAAATTCCTAAACAAGTGATAGCAGCGGAACCCTAATGTGGGCATTGGTTAAGTAATTTGAATACACAACATATTTTTACCTTTAGAAATAGCCTTCCCAATACAACAAGGTCACCCACTATCCCTACACCAAAAAAACTAGGCAACAAGGCATGTGGATGAGCAACTTTCTCTTGTGAATTCTACATTTGTTATTGTTATTATGACTACTATTATCCTCAATTTCCCCACAAACATTTTCATTTCAATGCCCTCATTATAATAAGTAGTTCAATAGTTATGTGGCTCAATTGCCTTTCAGATGGGCAAACTCTCTTCTAGTTTTGGGCCCTACTCATCATCATCATCTATGACCTTGGTCTCCTACTAAGTCCATCATGAGAATTTCCATTATGAGTGAAGAGACACACATGTTGGGCACATATATGGTTTATCATATTATCAATATGGTAATAATAATAATAATAATAATGATAATTAATAATATAAAAATCTCCAAAGAATCAGCCTTGTATTATTTTTTAATTGTCAAAATGTTGTCAAATTTTGTCCCAAATGGAATGAGTCTAGTGACCACTTCACCTAAAGTTTAGGGATTTTTTAAAAATGAAAAATAGAATAAAATAAGTTGCTGGATGGTTTGAGAATAATATGCCAGGCCTCCTTAGCCAAACCCACCATAATCCTGTAATGATGTTTTCCGGTGGATTAACCCTAAACCCCCACATTGACCCTAAACCCCGCACTCCCGAGTGCACACCATCCATTTGAAAACCCATTAGAACCAAGTAACCACAACTTAGTTACCACGGTTCCACCTTCGAGTAACCTATCATGTAAACCCTCTTACTTCCCCCCCCCCCACCCTAAACCCTAAACCTACACCTAAGTAACTAACCAACCTAAACCCTAAGTACCATAGGCAAGTAGGTAAGTAAGTGGTTTCCATGTAGCTAGATCCATAGGTAAATTGCATTTTTAGTCTAGTAGCTAGGAAGGCAGAGAAGCATGGGAAATGGTCAGCACATGGTTAACCACAGTTAGTGCGTTGTTAACACAGTTAGTGCATGGTTAACCACAGTTAGCACCACAGTTAGTAGGTGGTTAACCACCACAGTGGGTTAGCTAGGGGGGACAAGAATAGAATGGAAAAAACAAGTGTTTTTCTGTCCAAACATCATCCATCCAAAGTGAGTTTTGCCATATAAATCCCCCTTAAAGAAAAACCAGTGAATATAGCCTAGACAACATTGAAAGAGTTGATGGATTTACTTAAGAAAACCTTTAAAAAAAAAACAAGGGGTGTGTCACACTATGGCCTTTTGCCATTTACATTAAAAAGTATGTTAGTTAACTTGACAAAAGAAAGACTTATGGAAACTCAAATATTTCATATACCATACAATAATATAATCTTTGCAAGAAAATCCTCTTTAAAAAACCAAAATCCTTTGGAGATATTATAACTCTATAACTCATCTCAAGTTTCAACAAAAGCCAAAAATATCATCTTTCAAAAATCCTCATATAAAAATAAATCTATTATTATTATTATTACCTAGTAGGGGCCTATAAAAATCCCTTAAGGCTAGCTACTATATACTCTATAATGAATCTAAACACAAAATCGTTGCCTTGGTAGGCAAGGCCAATAAATGATTTCTACCCAAAGGAGTAGAATCTCACTAGCATCATGCGAATTGATCTTGAATGGAGACAGCCCACTCGAGTGATCTATCCATCCCCAGTTGCAAAGTCAATGAAAATTGTTATGATGATATAAATGTAACTTCATTACTCATCTCTCGTACACAACATCATGTTGTGTCCAAATTGGGTCAGGTTCAATATTTTTATTTTATTTTTAAAAATAAATTAGGCAATTTAATCTTCTTTCTTTTTTTTTGCAAAATGGCAGAAAATTTATTATTAAAAAATTGGGTCCGCTGCAAATTTTTTAATTAAAAAAAAGGATTTACTACCCAATTTTTAAAATGGAAAAAAAAATCATTTTTTGGGGAGTTTTTTAGTTGACAAATTTTGGGTAAATGTTTTTTTAAATTCTTTTTAAACCTCGGGGGATCTTATTCAAAGTTCCACTAGGTAACCAAAAATGTAGATGGATGCTTAAATTTATTTATTTATTTTTGGGTGTACTTCCGTAGCTAACCATGGTGGTTAGCGCGGTTGGTAGGTTGTTCGTAGGTAGGTAGGTAGGTAGGTAGGTAGGTAGGTAGTAAAAACAGCCCCTTATCTTATGTATAAAACCATCTACAAGTACTTAGTAGTTACCTATTTTCCTACCTACCTACCTATTTACGAGACCTATTTCTTACAGAATTGGTTAACCAAGGTTAAACCAAAATATTAACGCAGTTGAGGTTCATCCACACAAGTGGACATCCAGTGGATGGTTTGCGCTGGTTCACTGTGGCCTTCTTCCAGAGGATCTACGGTCCGCTAGCCATTCAGGCAATCTGTGGATTGTATCCACGGCTGTGATGGATTCAGTAAAAAAACAAAATTTTTTATTTCCTTTTTTGAACCAAAAAAAATTGTTTGTATAATTATTTCCTTTGCATATTTCTTTCATAATTTTTTTTGAAAATAAAATAAAATATTATATTTATTGTTTGTTATTATTTTTTAAATATTTAATATTTTTTGAAAATTAAAATTAAAAAAAAATGATGCTGTAAGAAGATTATTACTGTTGGATGATGATGATGGATGCTGTTGCAGCATGCATGGCTTTTGTACTTTGAACAAAAATGTTTTATGGCAACAAAAGTTCATTATACACTCTGGTACTCCTGGAGTAGTACCTTATTACAGAGCACCCATATTTCAAGTGTCAGGGGGAATCAAGTGAAGTTCAAGTGTATATAAACTTTTTCTTCTTTTTTTAAAAAATTTTAAAAATAAAACTAAAACTAAAAATAAAAATAAAATAAAATAAAATAAAATAATTTAGATTTTAATTTTAATCTGTGGATATCTCTACCTTTGCAGCAGACAGACTCTGTGTGCCAGTCTTTTTTTTGGAGTCAAAGCACTCAAGCAAATTCTCAGGCTAATAAGAACAAAAGGATACAAACTTCCAGACAAAAAAAGGCTGTTTAATCATCATTAGTTTTGGACTGGTACCCACTTTTAAAAAGAACAGACCAAACTGGTCCTGGAATTGGGGGTGGGGGGAGGGGGAGTTTTTTTTTTTTTTTTTTTTTCTTTGGGGCCTCATATATATGGTATGTATAAACGAGTGTTGGTCGGTTATTGAGTTTTTGACCTGGTTATCAAGCTGGTTATCAATAATAACCTATCGGTCCAGCTACTGATTTAAATTTTTTTTTTTTGATTAAATTGAATAACCACCACCTGATATTTATTGAATTTTTAAAATATAATAACTATTTTTGACGGGCATGTTCTTCAAATATCAATATTCATATTAATATTATATACCCATGTTGCACCTTATATACCAGTACAACACTGACACATTTATATTATAATAGGTGTGTATTATAGACATACATTTTTTCTTTTTTTCTTTTCTTTTTTGGTGATTTTTTTGTTCAAAATAGCTTAAAAGTAGTTTATGTAGCTTTAAAAAATAAATGGCTAAAAATCTAAAAAGATTTTATTATTTTTAATAACTTTCAATTTTTGTAATAACCAAATCTGGCTAAATAATCTTATGGATGATTGTAAGTTCAGCTACAGAACAAAATTGAAAAAATTAATAAAATTATAAAATTAATTTCTTTTTTGTTGATGCTTTGAGGTTAATTCATAATGACCCATCCATCACCTAACCCCTTTGAGGCTAATTCATAATGACCCAATGCTCCGAGGTTAATTCATATTAAACCCTAATTCATAAAGACTCAATGCTTAGAGACTAATCCACACCAACCAACCAACCAAATTCTAGAAGGGTTCCATGACAACTCCCTCATTGTCCTTAGGGGGTCCGTTCTAATGTACTTTGTAAATAATTGTGTATACAAGAGACAAATTTAGGGAACCAAGAGGAAGGACATGCAAGCTATGTTGTGCGTGTCAAAGCTCGAGGAAGTAATAGAGCATACATAGATAGATCCTTGCTACTTACTACTACTACTACTACTACTACTACCCATATGACAATAACCAATCAATCGGGCTCCAACGGGTAGATGGTGGTAAAACTATTCATCCAAGAGTGTCAAAAGGATTGGTGAGTACTCTACCATCGGTAAAACTATTCATCCAAGAGTGTCAAAAGGATTGGCGAGTAAAGTACGCACTTGTTAAGCCTTTTGGAGGATAGAAGATGCATGGGTTGGAAGGAGTTTAGAAGAAGGGTAGGAAGTGTTTTTTGTTTGGTGTGTGCAAGGAAACATACATTTGTTGTACACAACATAGTGTTGAGCAATGCTTGGAATTGAAATGAGCAACTAAACCCTAAACCCTAAATTTCTTGGGCAACTTGGCAAGGTTGGGGGTGTGACTTCCTTGTGACCTAAATAGGTTGGTCACACAAGGCCTTGACTACCCATATATGTCTATAATATATACCTATATATACCTTTAATTTTATTTATATATTTGTACACTTATGTATGTATATATACACTTTTGCTGAAGGAAAGCTGCTTGATCAAGCAAAGTAAACAACCAGCTGAGATTTAAAGCAGCTTATGTAAGAGTCTGTTGCAAAAGGGCTATGAGAAGTGATGAAGCCAAAGTACAGCAAAGTAGTATAAAATTTAGAAATGTCATACAATTATGATGCAACTGGGTGGGGACCATTACTCACAGATGCTACCCTAGCCTATGTTTACACCTTGGAGTTCAACTCTTGCCAAAAACACTCACCCCATCAACCTACTAGACTAGAAGCAGCTGATGATGGCCCACACAGGTGGTGGTGCAATGGGTTTTTAGGCCCAGGAGATTCTCGGATAGAATACTCAAATTTTGGAGTTTCATGGTTTGCATTTTCCATGCCTCTCATATTCCTACAGTTCCATGCTTCCAAGTTCATGTTTTCATGTGTCTCCCTAAGTTCCAATTTTCGAAGTTCCCAATCCCACCATGGCTCCCTCTATTCCTATTTTCAAAGGTTCCACAAAGTTCATGTCTCCTTAGTTCCATGTTTTGAAGTTTGAAGCTTTGTGTTTTCATGCCTCCTCTATTCGTAATTTTCAAAGGTTCCTACGTCATGTCTCCTTGATTCCAAATTTTGAAATTCCAAGTTTGTGTTTTCATGCCTCCTAGATTTCCTAATTTCAAAGGTTCCAACTTCATGTTTTCATGTTGCCTTAGTTCCAAAATTTGAAGTTCCAAGTTTGCATTTTCTATGCCAATATTCCTAATTCAAAAGGTTGCAAGTTCATGTTTTCATGGCTAATTTTTTTGGAGCCTAAAAAAGTCCATTTGTAATCAAAGTATATTTTTCCCTACCTTAGTATATTGGATAAAACCTTCCAAGTCCACTCATCCATCAAACATGACAACACCCCATGCTCCGTCCTCATGGCATGTTGAAGTATGACAAATACCTATGACAACACAAGGCACATTGAACGAAATAATTCATTGTGGCTTTACTCTCACAGCCCATAGAGACATATCTAAGTTTCATGGAATTGGAATTGGATTTAAACCCATGGCCCCTTGATCTCATCATGCATGTCAAAGCTCCATGGGATAAACAAATGACACAATGAATGCCATAGCCACTATCGGCCATTGTGACTTCAATCTCATGAACATAAAGATCTAAAGTCCATGGAATTGGATTTAGCCCCATGGCCCCTTGATCTCATGACAACGTATAAAAGCCCCATGACACCCATGATGGTAATGACAAAATGAATGCCATAGTGATCATGGGTCATTGTGGCTTCAATTTCCCATGACCATAAATATCTAAGGTCCTTGGAATTGGAATTAATGTCATGGCCGCTTCTTGATCTCGTGATGGCATGTTGAAGCCCCAACACAACCATCCATGATGGCAATGAATTGCATAACCAAGATGGGTCATTATCGCTTCAATTTAGCATGTGCATCGTTATAGTCTAAGGTCCATGGAATTGGAATTAATCTCAATACCCCTTCATGTCATCATGGGACGTTGAAGAAACCACTAAGATACCCATCTATGATGGGGTTGAATTTCCATAGCCATCTCCATGACCCCTTGATCTCATCATGGGATGATTAAAGCCCTAGGACACAATTGGTGGCAATGGATTCTATAACCAAGTCTATGACCCCTTGATTTCATCATAGCATGTTGAAATCCCTAGGACACCCATGATGGCAATGGACTCCATAGCCAAACATGGTTGGCATTATGTGGCTTCAATCTACCATGAACATCATCAAGGTCTAAAGGTTCCATGAAAATGTGGGATTCCATAACAAAGCATGGGTGCATTGCATGGTGTCAATCTACCTACGAACATCATCAAGCTCTAAGGTCTCATGAAGTATGGGATTCCATCTATGCCCAAACATGGGTGCATTGCATGGCATCAATCTACCCACGAACATTATCAAGCTCTAAGGTCTCATGAAGTTGGGGATTCCATCTATGCCCAAACATGGGTGCATTGCATGGGACCAATCTAACCACAAACATTATCAAGGTCTAAGGTCTCATGAAGTGTGGGGTTCCATAGCCCAGACATGGTGCATTGCATGGCATCAATCTACCCATGAACATCATCAAGCTCTAAGGTCTCATGAAGTATGGGATTCCATCTATGCCCAAACATGGGTGCATTGCATGGCATCAATCTACCCACAAACATTATCAAGCTCTAAGGTCTCATGAAGTGTGGGATTCCATCTATGCCCAAACATGGGTGCATTGCATGGCACCAATCTAACCACAAACATCATCAAGGTCTAAGGTCTCATGAAGTGTGGGATTCCATAGCCCAAACATGGTGCATTGCATGGCATCAATCTACCCATGAGCATCATCAACGTCTAAAGGACCATGGAGTGTAGGATTCCATGTCTTTTGCATGGAGGAAAAGTCCTTGAGAATCTCCATCCATGGAGTAAATGGGTCGGCGTAATAATTATGAAAAGGTCAAGCTAGACATGAAGGGAGACGTTTTTCTTCTCGTGGGGGAGGTGGGGGGAAGAGGAGGAAGAAGGTACCTACCTACTTATACAGGGATTGCTATGCTCCATCATCTTCTTCTTCTGTTGTAGTAGTAGTAGTAGTAGTAGTAGTAATAAAGTACATAGTTTTGGAGAAGAAGAAGAGAAACTGTACAGGGATTGCTGTTCTGCATCTGTTATAGTAGTAGTAGTAGTAATAAGTACATGGTTTTTGCTCCTTGTGAGCTCTTGCAGCATCTAGGACTCAGTACTCACCATCAAGGAGTGAGTGGGTCATCTCCTTCTTCTTCTTCTTCTTCTTCTTCTTAGAAATCTCTTAGCTGGTAGTAGAAGTGTGAGTGACTTTGTGTTGTTTGCTTTCTTCAGGTCTAGAGATTGCTCTACCCCTCCATTGGAGCTGTTGTGCACTTGGAGGGGAAAAGACACAGAGTGGGGAAGAAAGCAGCATAAGGACTTGTGCATATACATCTTTTCAGCTCCTTTCAGCTTTGGGTCCTGTTGTTGCTGGTAGTGGAAAGGATTTTCAGGCTGGATTTATAAAAGCTTGTTGGTTGCGCTGTTGAGAGCTTCATCACCCCTCCTCCCCACGCACCCACCCAAACCAGTCTTGTTGCAGGACATAGCCCCCATCAGACACAATGCCTGAGGTAGGTAGAGTTCTTTATGTGTGTGTGTGTGTGTGTGCGCGTGCGTGTATGTGTATGTATTATGTATTATGTATGTTGTATGTGTGTCTTCTTCTCTCTTTTCTACTCTTTTCCTCTCTCTCTCTCTCTGGGCTATGGATTTAGAGCATGGTGTTTGATCTGTACACATAAGAAGAGTGCATCAAACACTGTTTGTATGTGGCTGTTTGAGATGGAGATTTTCTTTTTGGACTTTGTAAGTGTCACTTATTTATTTATTTATTTTTGGCTCCTTCATCTACATCCCTTTCTTGTTCAGAAACAGCAACCCAAATCTGAGTGAGAAATGGCTGGATGTTCTAAAAAGAGATTTGGGGATTTTTTTACATACGTTTTTTTCTTCTTGAGGATCAGGTTTCTCCAGTTTTCTCAATGTATGTGTGATTTTCCATGCAAACTTTCCCCCTCATCTTTGATAGAATTGATTTGTCATTTTCAAGAGGTGTTTTGATGTCATTGAAGAAGGTTTTCCAGTCTTGCACTATTTGTATCATACAGATTCTGTAATTTGGGTACTTTCATGGGGGTTTTGTTCTTTTCTTCATTTGGAAATCCCACTATCTCCCATTTCCCAATTCAATGTTTTGTTGGGTCTATGTAATACGAGGTTTCCTGCTAGCTATTCTCTGAACACTTCTGTATTCTGGCTTGAGATGGATATAGCTCTTTTTTTGGGAGATTAGTTTTGAAGATTCTCAAGGGATTCCTGAAGAAATTTTGATGTTGGGTGTATGTTTCTCAAGGTCTTTCCAAAGAAATCTGATGTTGGGTGTATGCATTGAAATTGATCCGCTTGATATACCACACAAAAGAAGCAGTTGGTGAGATAAAATCTCTCTTCTGTTTTACTTCTTTTGTCTTTGTGTTGTGTTTGTTTTTTCTTTTCTTTTCCAGTCTCATGTGTTTCTGTGTGTTTTGATCCTGTTGTAGGTTGATGTAAAGGTGGTAGTGCTGAGAGTGATGATGCACTGCGAGGGCTGCGCAAGTACTGTGAAAAGAGCTGTGAAAAGAATACCAGGTGACAAGAAACTCTCCGCTTCAATCAAATTTTTATGGTTCATGGCTTTTTTCTGTACTTTGGAGAAATCTCCTAACTGTATTTGGAGGGCACCTTACATACATGAACATCCCGAGGAGGGATCTTATGCCTACTCCTTAAGAGTGGGAGAGAAACTGCAGTGCAAGACTCCTCCCCACCCACTCTTAAGGAGTAGGTGGAAGAACCCTCCACCTCCTATGCCCTGTTATCGACAAATGTTTAAGTTCATGATAATGCTTGCCTCTTGCTTTACAATGGGTGAAGCCATGGGTGGGAGACATTCGCAAAATGCAGGGGCTGGCCTCTCAGCTACTGCCTAATGTCCCAAAATGCTGGGCTGAACGCAGCTACTGCCTTATCCTAGGCCCCCTTGTTTTGGGAATGCCCTGCACCTTGGGGTTTTATCCTACACTCATTACTCTTTTGCAAATCTGCTGTTCTTTCTTCTTCTTACAATGTGGTGAGGGAAACATTTGATGTTGTTGAGTGCAGGGATGACATCATATCAAGTCGATTTTCCAGGACAGAAAGTGACAGTCACTGGGGCAGTAAAACCAGAAGAAGTTTTCCGCCGGGTTGCCAAAACTGGCAAGTATACCGAGTTTTGGCCAGAGGAGCCAAAGAAGGTAGAAGGAAAAAAGGAGGAGGAGAAGAAGAAAGAGGAGAAACCCAAAGAGGAGAAACCCAAAGAAGAGAAACCCAAAGAAGAGAAAAAGGAAGAGAAGAAGAAAGAGGAGAAACCCAAAGATGAAAAGCCCAAAGAAGAAAAGAAGGAAGAGAAGAAGGAAGAGAAAAAAGAAGAGAAGAAAGAAGAGAAGAAAAAAGAGGAGGAGAAAAAGGAGCCTGCAAAAGAGGGGAAAAAAGAGGTAAAGGTCTCTAACATCTCTTCCCTGTTGAAAAGTTTACCTGTCAAGTATCAAAAACCTTCTCTCACCCTTTGACAATCTTGCACCATTTTCAATCTTTGTGTTGAAAAACCCAAATCCTAAAACTCTGAAGGAAATTTCACATGTTCTTGGTGTCTCTTTGATTGAATTTCAGCTCAAGTTGATGCCTTCGAATTTTGCAGCTGGGATTCAAATAGTCCCGTTTTGTGGCATGATTTCACAGAGAAAATCTTAACTCAAAGAAAGGCATTTAGTTGTTCTGTAGCTCTGAAATTCATTATGGTTACTGTATTCTCAATCCAAACACATGTAGTAGTTCTGCAGTTGTGATCATCCAGAATGGTGGGCTGTCAAGTCGTCAGGAGATGATCATCTTGTGTCAATGGCAAAGTCTTATGTGAATGGAAACTTGGGTGTTGATGACAATCTTGTGTCAATAGAAATCTTTTGTAGATGGTTTGGATATGAATGTTGTCAGATGCATAGTTGTAAATCAAATTTGGACAAGGTTTTTAAGTAGAAAGAGTTCAAGGGGAAAGGAATTCTCTTGAATGTAACAGAAAACATTGGGTGGTGGGTGGTTGTAAATTTTCCAGGAGGCCAAAGTGGAGGCAAAGAAAGAGGAGAAAAAAGAGGAGGGTCCAAAAGGAGATGGAGGAGGAGGTGGTGGTGGTGGTGGTGGTGGTGGTAGTGGTGGTAAGAAGAAGAAAAAGGGTGGCGGTGGAGGCGGTGGTGGAGGTGGTGGTGGTGGAGGTGGTGGTGGAGGTGGAGATGGAGGTGGAGGAGGCAAGAAAGAAGAATCCCCCAAGGAGGAGAAGAAGGAAGAAAAGAAGGAAGAGAAAAAGGAGGAGAAGGAGGAGGAAAAGAAGGAAGAGAATGAGGGAAAGAAGAAAGAGGAGAAGAGGATGGAACTACCCAAAGAAGATCCATTCCCAGTGACATTTGTTCTTGGGCCTGACTACACTCGATACTACTACTATTAGGCAACAAAAATGAGATTCCAATGGAAGCCAGTATTATTATTTACAAATAGCTCTCTCACTATAGATTAAAGTCCGAATGCTAAGAGCACAGCACCAGGACAACAAGGCAAGGTGAGTGCTGGACTAATAGTCAATTTCACTCCATCAATACTAGCAATTAGTTTTAGAGAAAGAAAGATCAAAAGAAAATGGTCATTCTGATATGAATGTTGGTCAACACAAGTAGTTCCTCCCCTCAATAGATGGTTTGAGTAGTAGTAGAGTCCCTTGCCTCCAGAGATGGGTTTCTTCTTCTTCTTCTTCTTCTTCTACTACTACTACTACTGCAAAACAAGCAGAGATTTCTGAATAGAAACAACAACAATGTTACGGTAAAAGATGATGATGATGATAACATAGCGACCTCAGGTGATGGGATTTGGTGGTGTAATGTCTACAATTTAGAATGATTTGAGAAAGAAAACACACTTGATGATGATCACCTCATCACATGCACCCTTGGTTTGATTGGCTCTTCTTCTTTTTTTCCTCCACCTTTCTCAGATTTTTCTTTTGTATGGAATTCTCAGATTTTGTTTCGTGATGATGGGTTTTGTAGCAGAATTTGTCATAAATTTTCTGCTCTTTAGTACACATTAGATGCTCATGTTTGCATACTAGTAGGTCTACAAATGCATTCAAGCCAGGCCCAGCACCATATGAAAAGCTTGGCCCACCATGTGAGCTTTTGTACAGAATGTTTTGTTGTTTTTGGAAAATCTTTCTTTTTGTTTGGATGATAATGTTTCTGTAATTTTAACAAAAAGAGGGTTTCTGAATGTTTTTTATTTTAAACCCTAAACCCTAAACCCACTTTATTTATTGAAAGAAAGTTCATTGCAAGGAGGCTTTGGTGTGTGTTTTGTAGTGTGTAAATGCAAATGTCAAATAGTTGGCCATGTAATGATATACTCTCTTTTGAGTGAAAATCACCACGGTTTTTTTTGGGCAAAATTTTGTCAAATCACAGAATTTTTTAAAAAAGAATTTCCCAAATTGACCCCATAAACAAAAGTGTTTTGGAGGTTTCTGGTAACCAAATTTCAAGAAAATCTTTTTTTTTTTCCTAAAATCACCAGATACTATCCTAAAGTTGCATCAAGTCGCCAAAAATATAGAAGGATGCTAGAACTTTTTTTACCTTCATAACTTTTAATCACTAAATCTGGCTAAATTGTTTTATGGATGGTCACCACTTAGCTACACAACAAAATTGAAAAAAAAAAACCCTGAAAACCATGGCATATAGGTACTTGACTATTTTTTTCCTCAAAAAACTGGCCCAAAAAATCACCCTTGGACTGTACCAAACCACCATACCTGACCGATTCTTAGATCTTATTTACCGGGCTAAGACTTTTTGGTGTAAAAGGTAGTTCCCTAGACCTCTTTGGCGCAAAGGCTCTATCAAAAAAAAATGGCCTTGATCTTTACACCATGAATAAGAAGTTGCTGAAGAATAGAGTTATTCCTAAAGTCACACGATTAGGGGGCGAGAACTGCCAGTTTCAGCATAATAGGGCATCAAATGTGTAACTGGGAATAACAATTTTACAAAACGAAATAACTGGGACTCAAACTAGTTTTTTCCACCAACTAGTTTGGTGGTAAACTGAGTTTCATCCCCCTCTTTCCTTAGTCCCGAGCGCCTTCAGGGCTGCTACATATATTTTCACTACTTCTTCTACCTCTACAACTAGTATAATTACTCTCGAACCTTGTGCAATAAATGCTGAGTTTCAGCATTTCATACTAAGATTTAATAAAATTTCATTACTTTGCAGATACCAACTGAGAGTAGGGGATAGGGAGTGAAAGCAGGCCCAAAGACAAGCCAACTTTACGACGGATAAATCTAATGGCCTTGGTTTTTACAATGCATAAGTAAGTATCTTAGTGTGGGACTTCCCCGAAATTGAAACCCAACCTTGGTCACTCAACTGTGGTTCATTCTTCACAATCTGAGGCATGCATAACAACAGGTTTCAAATGAATGGGTGGTGCACTGGTCGATGCTGGCTCACATGATCCCAACAAAATACACCTAGTCGTGCACAGAAAGGAAAAAGCTGGACATCATCAGACTAAATTTTTGTACAAGAAAAACAAAATCTGTTTGCTAACAACAAGCACAAAATGTAATAAGGTATACATACATACATACATACACATCCTCCAACTAGATTCTCATTTTGACAAATTTTTTTGGGGATTTGTGGATGAGGAAGAAGTTTTGTGAGTCCTACTATCTCCAGACTTTCTTGAGCACCAATTCCTACAAGATCTGCAAAACCCACCCAATGAAGATCTTTTGCATGATACTCAACCCCTAACCTCAGCAACTACAAGAAGAAGAAGAATGGGTGTGTCACACTATGGCCTTGCCATTTACATTAAAAAAGTATCTTAATGCAAAAGAAGAATTATGGAAATTCAAATATTTCATCATGCAAAAAATATATATATATAATCTTCAAAAAAAATCCTGTAATAGAAACCAAAATCCTTCAAGATGTCATAACTCTGTAACTAATCACAAGTTTCAACACAAGCCAAAAATATCATCTTTCAAAAATCCTTGTATCGAAATAGACCTATTAGTATTACCTAGTAGGGGCCAAAATCCCCTTAAGCTACCATAGTACTCTATGATGAATCTAAACACAATATCCTTGCCAACAAAAGTACCAAAGCATCTGAAATTTGTTTTTCAATTTGCTGCCAAGGGAAGGGAGGACGTTTAGGGTTTAGGGTTTAGGACATTGACGTTTACACACCCCCTCCTCCCCTACCTATCTATGAACTTTGCATGGTATCTTGCACAATTCATGATCTCCATCATATTCACACATGTTTATCTTCCAATTCTCATATATAGAAATGACCCCATTCTCAAAAACGGAAGAAAATTAGTAATGTAACCGTGAAAGAACACCCACCATTCTTTCCCAATTACTTATCATGTAAAGGATAGATCTTAGTGTGGAAGGATGATTCTTTCCTTGGTAACTTATCATGTAAGGAAGGTACTCAGGCTATTAGGTGAGTAGTTGTGTGTAAAATGGTTAGTGCACATGGAAGGGCTTAGTGGGTTGTTAGTAGGTACTAAGGGGAAAAAAAAAGAGCTAACCATCATGGTTAGCTAGGGATATGGAAACTGACCTAGAGTTAGTGGCAACCAGACACACCAAAAAGAACTTAAAAACACAGTCAACAACTAAAAACAAGAAGTGACGTGCTCGGCAGGATTCGAACCTGCGCGGGCAAAGCCCACATGATTTCTAGTCATGCCCGATAACCACTCCGGCACGAGCACCTTTGATGATGTGGACTGGCAAGTGTTTTTACTTATAATGTTAAAAGAACCCATGACATTGTACAACATGTGACCTGTAGTCTCTCCTTCACACAATTTTTCCTTTTGTATTATTTTTGAGAAGAACTCTTTGAGGTTGCCAATTTTTATTTTCTCCAATCTTGCAAAGTCAGCTGAGTGTGCATTATCTGGGGATATTTATTTATTTATTTATTTATATGTGATAAATTTACGATAAATCTATGTGAAGAATAGTGTGCTTGGAATAATCTGGGTTTTTCCATTGGAAATATATATTAAAAAAAGTGCTTTTGAGCAATCTTTACACATGGTGTAGTGTGGCTGGTCGAGATTGGCAAACCCTAAAAATGTTTTGAAAGACCCCCCATTGCACCAAGGAACCCATTTAGCTTGATTTTTTACTTCTCCAACTAAGCCCTAAAATGAGCTCTAAAGACCTAAAGAGAGTTCTGCAGCTCTTGAAGAAAACCCAATGTAATGTAAGTGTCATTAACCCTAAAAGGAGTTCTCAAGTTCCGGAAGAAGCTCAATGTAACACGTACGAGCCCAAAACCCTAAAAACAGTTCTCAAGTTCTGGAAGAAGCTCAATGTAACACATAAGAGCCCAAAACCCTAAAAACAGTTCTCGAGTTCTGGATGAAGCTCAACGTAACACGCAAGAGCCCAAAACCCTAAAAACAGTTCTCGAGTTCTGGATGAAGCTCAACGTAACACGCAAGAGCCCAAAACCCTAAAAACAGTTCTCGAGTTCTGGATGAAGCTCAACGTAACACGCAAGAGCCCACAACCCTAAAAGCAGTTCTCGAGTTCTGGATGAAGCCCAATGCAACACGCAAGAGCCCAAAACCCTAAAAACAGTTCTCGAGTTCTGGATGAAGCTCAATGTACTGCAGAAGCCCTAAACCCTCAAATGAGTACTCAAGTTCTGGAAGAAGCCTGATGCAATAATGCAGAAGCCCTGAGCCCTAAAAAGAGTTCCTAAACCCTAGATGTATTCTGCAAGCTCAATGTAATGCAGCATAATAGGTGAATGCTTCATTTTCGTTTCATTTACCAACATGCCAGAAAATCATGCTGGACATATGGGCCACAGATTGAAAATCAGAAAAGATCAGGATCATAAATCATTCTGGAGTTGTGGCTGGCAGTGAGCTTTATCTCTTCTCTTCATGTACATGTCAGGTAGTTGAGTCTCCTTATCACAGAATCTACAGCAATGGATTGCCCTGCTTGAGGAGGTACTTAGTACTTACATTCTTAAGCATATATAAGTAGATGTTGCAACACCTCTCATGAAGAGTTCACATGAAAATTGTCAAGATTAAAACATAGCATTATGCCCATTTGTTTGCTGTCCTCTGCCTTCGCAATCATGATGCCTGAAGGTGACCGCAGTATGAGTATCTTCAGAGTGATTGGTGACACATAGCGGACAACAGATATTCACAACATGGGAATGGACATGTGATTAAACATATATATTTAGTGGCATATCCATTTCCACGTTGTGAATTATATATATGTGCTACTGACATTACCAGAATGACCAAAAAACGGAATTCAAGGGGAAGAGATGAGATCCAGATATTCACTCATGCTGTGGAGAACAACAAAATTGCACTTCTCAAAGGAAATGTAAGCTCATGAGAATACATAACACACATATATAAATCCTTCATTACTTTGAGAAATAGTTTCTCCCATCAGTCACAAGCGCTATGAATTTGAAAAAACTTGTGCAGGTCTTCAACAAACCACACAATCCAAACCCGATTTTGTGCAATATTTTTTCTTTTGGTTCATCAGAAGAACTATCAACATGAGGCCACAAGTGCAGGGCAACAAACCGACAATCCAACTATACAATTAATTACACCGCGCATACAACCTATCCTTGCAATTTTCCCGTCCAAAAATTGGCTGCCATGGAGTCAAAGGAGCCTGACTCATGTCAATGGCAACTATGTATACCCCCAAAAAATCCTGGCTCTCTGCACCAGCAAAACTTACTCAAGAAACTGTCATGTCATACCTCACCTTGAGAGGTATACCTGCATCTTTACAAACAACAAGCCCCTCCTCTACAAAGGATTCCCACTCATTATGTGTTTTTCCAAGGTTTTTCAGTACTCAGAAGCAATATGTTTCATGTAATAAGGGTTTGTAACAGGCAGTTTTGAGAATGAAACTTGTGACTGATAGACAGGTCGATGAGAGTGGTGAGAGGAATACACAGGCTCTCCTCCATAAGGTGATCCATATTGTGGGTCCATGGAAATGTACTCAGCATCATGGTATCGATGTCTGTTGAATGATGGCATGCGGCGCACTCCATAAAAATCTCTCTGCGAATCTCGATTTACATCTCCATAATAATCATTCCTTCGCTCAACATCATCAGTTCTGCGCATGAAGTCCTGTCGCAGTGGTTCACGGAAATTTGAGTTGCCAAATGAAGGAAGCCTTCCCAATCCTCTACCAAAAGAATTGGAGCGGATTAAGCCAGAGCTTCCACCCTGCCCATATTCTTGACTGGGGTTGTAGGTGGGTGCACGATGGGGATAAGCTCCACTGCTGCTGTTGATGATGTAACTACCTGAAGAAATCAGCTCACACTTCCCATCCACTTTGGCTTTCTTCACTTGCTTGAGAGCTTGAAGGGGATCCACAAACCCTATGATAGTCACTCTCTGATTATACCTGTCACAGATTACGCTGCGCACACCATCCAGCTCCTCCAGCTCTTCTTTCACTTTCTCCTCACATTTATCACAGCACATGGGAACCTTCAGCTCAAGAGCCGGCACAGTGCCATTCTGAGGAGTAACAGGAGGGTACTGGTTTGTATAACCACCAGAACTAAAAGAAGAAGACATGTACATTGGTTCCTCCTTCCCGTGGAACATCTGCGGCAGCAACAGAAGAGAAAAAACAAACAAACAATGCAAACACACCCAACCCCAGGTTACAATTTTTTGTAATACTTGTGACTGCTATCTACAATAACTCCTCCTGCAGACTGGCTGAGGAGTGTTGCACAAGATCAAGACAGACTCTCTGCAAGACTTTAAGAGCATCTCTAGCGGTGCTCAGTATGTGACCCTGCAAAAATATTTCTCAGATCCAATTTTTAGTTAGTTAATTTTTTTTCCAACTCCGCCCATAAAACTGAAACTCGGACTGCAAATAGGTGGGAGACTACTAAGAGCAAACCACCTGGACCAAACAAACTAATCAGAAACAACAAGCAGTCAACAAAAACGATTTGAGTGTGTTTATTGCACTGTTCCAGAGCTCCTCGAGGGGTCCGAGATGTGGATTTTTTCAGGATCACAGCAGTCGTCTTCCAGTGGATCCACTGGAAGACGACTGCTGCACCACATCCAAGATCCAGTGCAGGGTCACATACTGAGCGTCGGTGGTGGCGATGCTCTAAACGAAAAATTCCAAAATACTCAAGGAAACTGGGATCACGTATGCATGGATGGATGGATGGATTGCATTATCATTCCAAGTTCCTAATTAGAAGAAGCTCAAGGGACAAGATCATTTCCTGCTCACCTCTCGTATCCAGCTGGTCATGGTGAAGTCCGCGAATTCCCTTGTGCAGCTTCCAAACTTCGAAAAAGAACCAACAAACGAAGGAACGAAAGAACGAGCTTCTGGCTACAAACAAAGCAGAACTGCAGCTCCTCTCCGGAAACAAAAAGTCCCAAAAACAACACAAATGTAAACAAGAAGAGCAGCCGCAGCTTGTAATTATCTCCTATCTCCTCCCCCTTGGAGCATAAACGAAACCGAAAATAGAGAGAGAGAGAGAGAGAGAGAGAGAGAGAGAGCAATAATACAAAACAAAAGCAGCCGGTACAACCAAGATAAACGAAGCCAACTCCTCCGGGTTTATATCCCACCAAGAGAAAAGAAAGAGGAACAAACAAAGGAACAATTATTGACACACTGCTGTTCTTGTGTAGCGAGGACTGTAGTTCTTAACTGCAATGTAGGTGCTAATCCTTGCAACAAATAAGAAGGAAGAAGGCGGTGGCGATAGTGTTGGTGGAGCGGAGCGATGGTAAGTACGGTGGTGACGAGGAGTGGGGGAAACTACCGAAGCGTGCGGGAAACACTGGGCAACTGTAGCGGCCAACAACAACAATTTCCGCAGACTGCGGGAAACGGCGCGCCGGACACGAAGACCGAGCGCGGGAAACGGCGCGCCCGACAGAAAGACCGAGTCCAATTTTTCTATTTTTTCCTTTTTGGCTAATTTGTTTTTCATAAAAAACACCCTTCCAGCAGGGTTTTTGTTTTCATATGCCTCAAGTACGTCTACTGGCGAGTACACCCCAGAATTAATTATTAATTAAATGGCGACTTTCCCAAGTGGGCTGTAGTATTTTGTCACAGACGTGCTGCTACATGTGCCGACCAGGGAAGTGCCTTTTTGTCTAGATGTGATTAAATTTAATTATTTTTATTCCGAAAATGGCTAAGAAAAAATCCCTAAAATCAGAAAATTTTCTCTCGTTTTTTTTTACATTTTCTGAAACGAAATTCGGCAAGCTGCGTAATTACGCCATCATTAAAAAAAAATTAAACATTGTCTTAAAGCATTGGATTCTTTTTTTTCTTTTTCTTTTTCTTTTTTTTTCCTGGCAGTTTTGTGGTTTTGAAATTTATGCGAATTTTTCCCCCAAAACATTCGAATTTACAATTTTTTTTAAAAAAAAACTCATTGCTTGGTTCTTTTCTCCCACAAAAAACAGGGAATTTGTGAAAGAACATTCTTTTTTCAAAGAACTTTTTTTCCCCATAAAATGACGAAAATTCGCCACAATTTTTTTTAAATAAATAAAATCACAACTCCACAGGAAAAATCCTTTAATAAAATTAAATAAATAACCAAATAAATAAATAATCCTTTTAATGAATTGAAATGGAAGAGATGTTTTGTCAATTGAAAGGAGCCTTACACACGCGGAAGGTGCTTTTGCCACGTGTCATGGTACGGTGGATTAAAGGAGGGCATTCTCAGCCGGAGCCGAGGTGGTCCCTTAATTCTCAGAATGCCCTACCCCAGGTCCTACGGTCCAACGGTCCGTAGGTCTCTTAAAACCGTGCATAATGTACAGCTACTCAACATTCTAAAACCGAAAAGGCTTTTTAACCGTGCATAATGCATAGCTACTCAACATTCTAAACCTGAAAAGGCTTTCTTTTTAACCGTGCATAATGCACAACTACTCAAGATTCTAAAAAATCTGAAAAGGCTTTTAACTGTAAGTAACCGCACAGCTACTCAACATCCGAAAACTTCCTCCTCGTCTGCGAAAGTAATGACCGCAATGCACTTTACGGGTCGATTGAAATATTATGTGACAACACAAGACCCAAAAAAAGACCGTATATTGCGGACGGATAAGAACATTCATGTGTGGAATAAAACCCTAGATCAAAATGAAATGTTAGGTTATATGACGAAATGTTATGTGACAAGACAAGACCAAAAAAAAGACCGTATATTGCGGACAGATAAGAACATTCATGTGCGGAATAAAACCCTAGATCAAAATGAAATGTTAGGTTATATGACGAAATGTTATGTGACAAGACAAGACCAAAAAAAAGACCGTATATTGCGGACAGATAAGAACATTCATGTGCGGAATAAAACCCTAGATCAAAATGAAATGTTAGGTTATATGACGAAATGTTATGTGACAAGACATTCTTTTTTTTAAACCCCTTATATTCCGGACACATAAGAACATTCATGTGCCGAACGAAACCCTAGAAGGACTAAGAAAAAATTGTCAAATCAAGGTCGAACGAGAACGAAATCTTGTCGTGTGCAAGCACTTTACCCCTCCTTCGGGAAGGCCCACTCTTCCTTTGTTGGCAAGGATAGTGTGTTTGGATTCATTATAGAGTATGGTAGCTTAAGGGATTTGGGCCCCTAGGTAATAATAATAATAATAATTTAAAATAATAATAATAGGTCTATTTTTATATGAGGAGATCATCATTGGGTCTCTTAGGCAATTTTTTCAACTCAATTATCATTTTATTTTTTAAATAGAAAATTCTAGAATTAGGCTACAAAGTTTCTAGAAGAAGCAATATAGCCGAAAAAAATTTACTAAAGATTTTAAATTTTAAAAAAAATTATTGCTAAGTAGGTGCTTACACAAAATAAAAATTTGGAAAAATCTTCAAAAGATGATGATGAGTCACCTCTTTTGTGTGAAAATAGTCTTTTTTTCAAAAACAAGTTACCAAATTTTGTCATATTTTTTCTTTTTTGTCCAATAGACAGTGTCTCCCCACAAGTTTTGTCTATTGTCTTAATGGTCTCCTATACAAAAATATTGCCAATTACTCTAATTTGGAGGCGGTTACGACTACTATTAAGTACTATACAAAAATTGAAAAAAAAAAAAACAACATTGAACCCACTTACCTCTAGACTATTCATTAAAGCTTAAAATCTTATAATTAAGAAACAATGCTTAATATATTTTAATACCTTAGGAGGCAAATTTCACTTCAAATATTGTGTATAATGATAGCCATAAATTTTTAATGATGAAAAACAACTTAAAGACTAACACAATTTTCACTTCAAATTTGAGAATCACCCAATGCTAGTTTTTTCTTTTTCTTTTTTTTAAGGATTTTTTGAAAAATATTTTTTTATTTCTTTTATTTCTTGGTTTTTTTCATTCACTTAAACAGATTTTTTATTTTGCTGAAATCTAACTATTTAATAAAACTGCATTTTTCCAAGTTTTTTAAAAATCATTTACAAAAAAAATTCCAACTTTTAAATTTGCAAAAGGGGCTAATTTTTGTTTATTCAACAAACACATGGTACATTTTTTTTAATGCAAAAAGCAATCAAGTTTTTTTCCAAATTTTTTGCATAATAATGAAATTTTGCCACAAAAATCAATTTGAGGTTACATTATGTGGGCAACAATGTTTGGATGTCATTACCCAAATAATTTGAGCTTCGTGCTACTGCACACTACTACCGACAATCAACTATGTATATTCTTTTTATATCACTATTATTTTTAAAATTATGGTTTTCAATAATTGATCATTATTTATGTCAATTTCAAATGGAATTTAAATTTATATACATTTCATGGACATGAAAAGAAACATGTTAATTCGTTTTTTCATATCCATGTTGGTGGATAGGGAAAAAGAATGAGGTAGTTATAAAATGGAGGTAATTATTAGAAAGGTGTGGAAGATAATTATTTAAAAAGTTCATAGGAAAAAAAAGTAGTTTATTAAGAAAGAAATGAAGTAGTTAAGCTTGAAAATGAGGCAATTATTTTTGAAATTGTCTTCGAAATGGTCCATGGACGACAATATGAAGGATTCCAAAAAATCCCACATTTACTAGTTCCAATTACTTGTCACTTGAATTTGATTTACCCAAATATGAATTCATATGATAGGATTTTGGAAATGTTTACAGTTCTATGCCTTTTACAAAAACATGAAAAATTTATGACAAAAAAACAAAATCATTTAAGATCACATGTTTGAATGATAAAAACCTAAAAATTTGTTACTCGACTATGAGTTTTATATTAGTGTTGTGACATTATTTGATTTGCAATGTTAAATATGGAAGTTCAAGATTACATTATTGTGACACAAATTCAAGCTAACACCCTTTTGTTAGAACCAACACAAAAATCAAGTTGTGGAACTTATTTTTTGTTAGATTTGAAACTAAAGCTTGAACCAAGAAAATCATTCTTGAACAAAGGTTCAAACTTTTTAGGTAGGCAAGTTGATTTTCTTGAAAAACTAACAAGAACATTCAATTTTATATTTAATTTTAATTGGTTATTGAAGTTCATACCTATATAAACCTTAGTTTCAATTTGTCCTGAAACTTTGTACCTATAAAAAATTTAAAATTGGGGGAACATAAAATTGGGGGAACGTGCATGTTCAATTGGACCTAATTTTTGTACTAGGTCTAAAGATTCTTGAATTTGAAAAAACATGTTAGAATCAAAGCAACAAGGTTTGGAAATTGGAATAACTAAGCTCAAACCAACATTGGAGAACTCTTCCCCCCCCCCCCCAAATACCAAAACCTAGTCTAAAAATACTATTCCAAAAAAAAACTATACAATATTAATTTATATTAATGTTGGTTTTATTTTATTTTATTTAAATCATTCATTCGAACTTTTAGGTAGGGTTTAAAGAATCATTAATGTTTTTCAGTATGATTATCACTAAAGTCTATCTCAGCATGAATAATTAAAAGATTGATAGTGTTAATGTAGAATATGATTTTACATGTTTAAGTACATATGTGATTCACAAATATATAATAAGTTGATATTCCAAACAACTCATCTTACTATGATATCCCTCTCTTTCTTGTATCCTTCCATTGTTGGAAACAATCTATTGTTTAAATAAATTTTCACAAGCCAAACATGTGTACCTATGTTTTTGACTTTGTAAATGCCACGAAGTTTCATGAAACATCTTTATACACCCATTGTATGAATCTTGCTACCAAATATCACCCAAATACATATTCTTTGAGTAGCATAAATATGTACTAACTTCAAATTCTTTGTACCATGATTAAGCATTTGGCCTTCATTTTCAATGGGATCCAAGTTTGGTTTAAATGTAATAGCTAAATGACATGAAAAATAATTTTATCACAAGGAACGTTGAGATTGTTTGGCAAACCATATTGAACTTGCCATCACAAGCAAGCCCTTCCAACCTTAAGGTTTTTTTTAAGTCATTTTTGTACCATGTGTTTAGCTTCACCTCAAGTTGTTGATTCTTTTTTTGTGTGCTTTTGTGATAAAAATATAATTAATTAGTTGTTCCCAAAACTCGACTCTAGATTTCCTAGGCACGACGTTTTTTATGCATTTGGCATCATACAACCCTAACATTGGTTTCTTGATGAGGGTAGGAGACATTTCCAAAACATCTTAATATTTTGAAGCAACATTATTTCACTCTCATACATTCTTACAAATGATGATAGTGTCATGCTTAAGTTAGTGCATGAGATGTTGTTTGTTTCAACACCTTGAACATGGAGTTTAGTCATTGCAAGGTTATCTTGAAAAATCAAGCCCAAGCATCCCATGTGCCTTCCTTTAAATGATAATCCTCTCATTCATTACATGGCATTCAATTTCCTCTTCAAGGATTTTATGCCACATGCTTCATGAATACTTGAAGCTTCTTTATATACCTACATTAATTTCATGAATCGTAATGTAAAGGATGAAAGATGTTTTTGAAATTTCAAATTCTTCAAATTTAGTCTTTAGAATAAGATTTTTAAAAAATTCCTATTATTTCATATCATACGAAAAAAACTTTTTTTTATCCCACATGTTTTATAAAATATACGAAGAATAACCTCTTCAAGATATTTAAACTTCATTGATTATAATTTCACATGTTCTCTCTATATTCACGTTTTTCTTTGAAAGTTTTGTGTATATCAAAGGCCCAATGTGTGCATTTGTTCAAAAATTTCTCTTGTTATGTATTACTACAAGTTGTTTATATTAGGGACTAGTGTTACATTTTGCATGTGTTTAAAATATAACATGAATTCATGCCTCTCTGAGTAGTGGGTAAGGTTTGCCTTTACATTAATTCTTTAAACAATGGAGCTCATTTGATCTCAATAATCATTACTTGTTACATACATTCATACCTTCCACATTGTGACCAATATTGTTGGAAGTTGATTTTTTTCAATGCCTAGTTGGGTATAGTATCTAAAGAAAAACAATTTATGTCACACCTTGTTAAATAATTGAATTGTGAAAAATTATTGGACTTACATGGTATCAATTTGCATATGTAAATAATGCCTTTAATTATCAATTTGCCTAATTGTATTACTTTTGGTAATACATGCCTAATATGCATAAAGGTTGGTTTCTGGTTGTTATATATTTTAATCAATTTGCAATGCAATAAATTGAAGAACATGCATGATTTTTTTTGAATTTTGATGATGTTATAGTTTTTTGCCATACAACAACTAGATTTTGATGAGTTGAATTTTGTTCAAATGTAATGTCTAAGCAAATGTAATGTTTAATAATTGGGCCCATTTTTTTTCCTTTCTTGATGGGGTTACATTCCTTTGTTGCAAACCATGAATATAAATGATGAAACCCTATCAACCATAAATAAACCAAAGCACCCCCAAAAAAAAGGACTACAAGGAACAAAATGGAAGGACCCATGTCCAAGAAGACAAAAGAAACATCTTATAAGGCGAACCACAAAAAGTAACATAAAGTTCCCAAATCTTTTATTGTTGCGAAAATCATATCAAATAAGGAAAGGTTTGGACTTCCTGAAAGGATGATTGACCTAGAAGAATCCTTACTTATTGAAATAACACGTCCCAAAATAGAGACCACTTGCGCACATTGTAAGGCCACTAACACCTTCTGCATATAAAATGCACGCAAAATTGAAAGAGGAAGGCCTTTAACACTAACACGCTCCTAAGTTCCTTGTTAGACCCAAGTTGGGTCTAAGTATGTTAAACAGCAGAAATGTTCGGAACTAGGTGCACGCTCCCAGCCTCCAGCATTAAAAAGGGTAGAAGGGCGTGCTGAAGCTCTGGGATTATACTAGGAAGAAGGACAAACTTTACTTAGTTATTCGGACCTACATCAAACCAACCAACAAGTTGATTAGTTCATATTCGACAGCACTTTTAATGCTAGGACAAGCCACGGGCGATCATGGACTCACATGACTCACCACGGCTTGGACTCAGGGGAAGCCACCACCTTCCCCCATATTGTATTATCTGCGTTACTCCACGGCACCTACATCCGAATGACATTTTTTCCCAGGACTCCCAAGTAGGAGTCTTGAAATTGTCTCGATTTGGACTCCCAGGACTTTGGGAATTCATAATTCATTGCTTAGACCTCCGATTGGGATGAAGTTTGAAACTTGTAGCTCTCCTTGAGAGCTTTCCAACGGTGTGCTGCACTCCACTTGCACACACCGGGGTTGGGTCGATTCCCGACTCTTAGTGGTCGAAAGTCAAACTGCTAGTTTAACTCTCGACCTTTCTTTCATCTATAACTTGTGCTGTAGATATTCAAATGGTTCATGCAAGGCCATTTTTGACATCTACACTTCAAGACCTTTCCAACGATATAAAGAACACGTCAAGGCGAGGTGTTTTGGCCCCTGAAATCGAACTATAAATTTTTGGAAGTCCTGGAGGACACTCAAGTCCCCATTTTGGGAGTGTGAATGTCATCCTCACACTCTTTCAAAGTGGGGTTACGACAAATGCCCTTCCTTCTCTAAGCCATGTTAGCACATCGATGTAAAAACTTGTTCGATTAATGATGTAAACATTCAAAAACCTTTACAATTAGAAAGAGAAACATGTCCATTGGGAATCGATTGCAATAAAGGCCATCCTTTGCTTGAGTTGTGACTATCACAACAACCCACAAAACCAAATCAACTTGAGTAAGGTTGACAATGACCAACATGTGGACACCATCAATTAATAACATAATGTCAACTCAACATTGCGAAGACTACATGGCAAGGGGTTTGTTCTTATGATATATAAAATTTCACATTTTTCGCATTGGTCATGAAAGCATCTCACATAACATCATGCGAAACTATCATTTTTTCACCATGCATGCAACAAAATATTCATAGGATCCAAAGGCTGACTACAAATGCAATGTGACACCCCAAACGATTCATATTCGACTAAACAATACATTCACAACTTGACATGAAAAATCATTGTATTGCCATATTCATATATTTCATTTTCCATTATGTAAACAAAAATGTAGAAGGATAATTAAAGATTTGCACTTTATTTCTAGATTATAGCCAGATTTAGATAAGTCTTCCTAGTGACAATAGCCATTTTTATCTACATCTTCCTTATATCTATGTATGGTCACCACTTTGGCTACAAACAAAAATTCCTGAAAAGCCACACTGAAAGGCAAACTAATTTAGGGTTAAACCCTGAGCATTTTGTCACCTCATTTGGGATGTGGATCTTGTTCGTGGGTGTGAGGAGGAATTAGGGCACAGAAAACAAACGTGTATACACTCCAAAGCTCGTCTTCCTCGCTCGCTCGCGCTCTCTCTCTCTCACGCTCGGACTGTGCATATCTTTGCCGCTCAGGATTTTTGTAGCGAGCTTTAATTTAAGCCAACAACATTTCAACCATGTTTTTAACCAGGTAAGCTTCGCAAGCTTCTCTGCTCTTTCCCCCTTTTTTTCCCTCCTCAGTGTCGGTCCCGATTTGGTGGCTTGGAAAATCATTGATGTGGCTAGTTACTGATCTATCTGCGGAAGAGAGAGCGCCGTGGCGATGATGGAGAATATTTGGATGTGTGCAGGAGTGAGTATGACAGAGGTGTTAATACCTTCTCTCCAGAAGGTCGTCTCTTTCAAGTGGAGTACGCCATTGAAGCTATTAAGGTTTACTGCAAAATCTTGAAATCGATATTGGCTCCAAAATATTGGTGGAATAGCAGTAGTTTTTTTTTCCTGCTTTTTCTGCCTTTCAAGATTGTATGTAACCAATATTGCAAGCTCCTCAGATCAGCCAAGAATTAAAGTAAAACCCTAAGACCTAACCCTAATCGTCCACATGCTTGCATTTTGGTCTCTAACAAGGTTCTCTGTCTTTTTGGTTGTTTTTGTTTTATTTTTGTGGATTTGATCGCAGTTAGGATCGACCGCAGTGGGGTTGAAGACCAAGCAGGGTGTGGTTCTTGCTGTTGAGAAGCGAATCACGTCTCCTTTGTTGGTGCGTTTACTTTTACTCCTGAGATGCTTTGGCAAATTGAGAAACAATGTCTTTGCCTATTTGTTTTACTTGGTAAACTTCTTTTTAATTTTTTTTCTGGTTTTAATAATTCATTCTGTTTTTGTGCTTTCACAAAGGAACCGAGCAGTGTGGAGAAAATCATGGAGATAGATGAGCACATTGGATGTGCTATGAGTGGTTTGACTGCCGATGCCCGAACCCTTGTGGAACATGGTCGTGTTGAGACTCAGGTTGTCATCTCCCTGGTCTATCATGTTGATCTAGACCTAATTGTGAAAGATACTCACATGAGATAATATTCAAAGTTGAGGTGATCAAGTCCATAAAAGAGGCGACAGACTTATAGTAGTATCATGTGCCACAGTCGGTGTGAAACATTCTGCAACTTGTTTGTAATAGGGTGCTTCACGTATACTTGGCACATATTGAAACTTGGAAACTTTCATAGCCATGAATCCCCAACTGTTTGAGGGTTTCAAGCAGAGTTTCCAGACATATGAGAGCTAAATGCATTCTCTCCAGATTGAAGACTTTGATATTGCTGCTGTCAAACACCATTATGCCCCATAAATCGCCTACATCACTAGCTGCTCTTTCCCTGGTTGGCTTGTAACTAGCATGTGTTATGCCTCAATCTCAACCTATTGTTGGGTGTTAGCACCAGGCAAATAGTTTTGTCAGTATGGGGGGTCAAAATACAGTTAAAAATAGAATTTCTATCTTCTGAATTATTCTCATTCTGTTATTTCTGTTGTGTTTCATGGGTTGTTACAGAACCACAGATTCTCTTACAATGAGCCGATGAGTGTGGAGTCAACAACACAAGCCTTGTGTGATTTAGCCCTTCGGTTTGGAGAGGGCGATGAGGAATCTATGGTTTGGGCTCTTCTGCTATTTTTCTTTGCTTCTTTCCACTGGTTTACTTTGTGCAGATGGAGAGACTTGAACATGTAGCTGTACACTTCATTCTATTCTTGATGCTTTGTCTGATTTTTGGATATCCTAGTTTGTTGGACTGTGTGAGTGAGAACCATTTGCAGGCTCCTGTGTCATTTTAGTTTGACGAGTGCTTCTTGTGCACAGTCTCGGCCCTTTGGAGTGTCACTTTTAATTGCTGGTCATGATGATAATGGCCCATGCTTGTAAGATTCCTATCTATCCTTTTGCAATCCATACTCCATATTATGATGGTTGGGACATGTATCATTTCTTTCTGTGCATGTCTTGGTTGGTGTAGTTTGTGTTTGTGTTTATCTTTTGGAGATTTTCTATGTCTCTTGACTGCTACCTCCTGCTTCCAGAAATGTAACAGGAACTCAAGATGTGGATTTTTGCTGAATTGTTTGCCCTAGTTTCTGATTACATTGTTATGTACTCATCTAGACCGCCAGTTGGGAGCTAGTGAAGTTAGTGGGATTCAATAGCAGCTAGTGATTGCTAAGGAAGGTGCTGGTTCGATACTTTGTGAGTGACACTCAGAAGGTCATGACAGCACTTGTTCTTGTTATGTTTGGCCAGACTTGATACCGTACATATGTGTTCAGAGTTACTGTCTGCAATGGTACTATTATATGGAGAATGCTGCATGAACATAAGCATGTGTGCATGTGAGTAGGTATCACACAGACCCATCAGGGACGTTTTGGCAGTGCAATGCAAAGGCTATTGGCTCTGGCTCTGAAGGTGCTGACACAGCCCTCCAGGAACATTATGATCTGGTGCACACTCTTTACTAAGCATGCTCTTTCTTGGTCACTACTACCAAGCTGTGGAGGTTTTCATGTGAACTGTGTGGATGGATTTTGTAGTTGCTCATTGAGGAATTCAGGTCATATGACGCAATAGTGGTTCATCCATAGAAGTGTGAACTCAGTTTGTTCCTGCATTAAGTGTTCTAGCACGACAGAATGGTGTGTCATAGCTTTACATGTTCTAAATTTCCCACTTTTCTGAAGGAAATAATTGCAGAAAGCATGAATATATGTGAATTTTTTTGGTGACATAGAACATGACACTGGAGGAGGCAGAAACACTTGCACTCTCTACCTTGAAGCAAGTTATGGAGGAGAAGGTAATAGATTTAACTTCTTAGTCAATTGTTGCAATCTATATCTGCTCTTTCCATTTATCTCCTTGCCTTATTCTCTTGCAGACCCACTTTGCCATAACCAGTTAATGGACAAACATTGTAGAAGTTCACACAAGGCCTCAAGATAGCATCTGGTGACATGCATATGTTCTGATTATTTAATGTGCATGAAGTGCTACTTTTTGTGTTATTAGGTCTATTCAAGTCTGTAATGCAACTATAGGTGATGCCCCCATGAACCATGCACAGTGTTCATGGTTAGTTTTCTTGAGTATTAGTTAGGTTGCCAAGTACCCTTGGAAGTGAAAGATGGTTTCTAACAAACCTTGTACTCTTTCAGGTGACATCATCGAATGTGGACATAGCAAAAGTTGCACCAACCTACCATCTTTACACACCGCAAGAAGTGGAGGCAGTGATTCAACGTCTATAGAAATGTGTATCATTCACCACTTCCCTGGAGGTCAAGTTGCAAGTCTCCAAGACACAGTATATGTGTCATTCTAAATTGTTATTGCATCAAGTTGCTAATTTGCAGTTACTTAGTGATATTTTTTGCACCCAATCATGAGCAATTGTTGACAGTGGGTTAATACTCTATGGAGCAACTCTCCCCTGTCTGCTTTTGTATTCGAAAAACTTCCAAAGCTGCTGTTTTGCTGCTTTTGTGTGAAACTCGTTGCCATTGTCTGCCTTGATGGACATGAATGAATTTTGCTGCAATCAAACCTCCTTAGTTTAGGAGAAGTTCAGTGAATCCGTCTGCACTTGGATTTCCCATGCTTGTTGCATGGTTCTAGGCTCCCTGTGAGAAGGAAACATGGGCACCAACCTAACCAAATACAAGTTTTGGACATTGTGGAAAGTGTTAGCACAAGGAAAGATGAGAAGCAGAATTGGCAGTTGAGTGGGGGAGGGTGGAGGTGGGTGTCTTAAGCCTACTTGTAGCTGTAAGGTCCCTACTGCTCTTAAGGAATAGGTGCAAGAACCTTCCTCTTTCTAGCAACTTTAGGATATGGTAGGAAGTTTTTGGAAAAGATGAGGGTTATGAAGGAGTGGGAGGGATTCATCCCCTGCATAAGGAATCTTGGGAATATAACCTACTCATGGAGATAAGCTCTAAACTCATGTGTGCATGATATTTCCAAGGTGTTGAGCTTTGCTTTGGGTAAATGCAAGGCTGGACTTGGCTACCACCTTGGCTTAAATCTCTTATTTTGAGAGTGCCCACACCCCTGGGGCTTTGCCCTACACATAACTATCCTGGGTGAGAACTGTAAAACCTTCATGTACTAGAGAGTGGCCTCCCCAGGGAGGATTCCTGCTCCCAGCAAGTCCCAGGACAAGGCTGTTGGTGCACTGAGAACCAGAATCTGCCCTGGGTGGCCCACTCTATGGGCTTATTAATGACTGGTAGCTCAAACTGAGGGAACAAACAGTTGAATAAAAGATCAATGGCTGGAACCATCACAGGGGAGACAAAAAGGGTAGGCCAAAGAAAGGCCAAAAGACAACCAGCCTGCAGGAACCAAAAAAAAATGGAGAGAGCTAGTCCCTCTCGTGGTAGGAAGCTATTTCACCCATGGCCCCTATAATGTCACTTGCATGCTACTCGTGAGACCTAATAATAATGGGAATAATGGGGGTCTAGAACATGCATCACTCATCAACACAATCTTCGTCTCTATAGCAAAGTCTAAAGCACGCTGAAGGGCAATACTAAAACATCACATTAAAAATTGAATGTAGAAAGATAAATTGTCTCTATAGCAAAGTCTAAAGCACGCTGAAGGGCAATACTAAAACATCACATTAAAAATTGAATGCAAAAAGATAAATTGATGCAGCAAAGTCTAAAGCAAGCTGAAAGGCAATACTAAAACATCACATTAAAAATTGAACCCAAAAAGATAAATTGATGCAGCAAAGTCTAAAGCATGCTGAAAGGCAATACTAAAACACTGCATGAAAAATTGAATGCAAAAAGATAAATTGATGCTAGTACCCAGTGGGGAGCAAAGTCTAAAGCATGCTGAAGGCCAATACTAAAACACTGCATGAAAAACTGAATGCAAAAAGATAAATTGATGCAAGTACCCAGTGGGGAGCAAAGTCTAAAGCATGCCGAAGGGCAATACTAAAACACTGCATGAAAAATTGAATGCAAAAAGATAAATCGATGCAGGTACCCAGTGGGGAGCATAGGCGGAGGTGGGAGGATGAAAACCTGGTTTTTTGGAATTTATTTGAATTTTCAGTGGCAGAAATCACTTAAAAATCAATATCTCCCACCACCTAAATCTAAATCTTATCAAATAAATTCCATTAAATCCTGCTCATCAAGATCTTTCCAATAACACCGAAGGCACATTCCAATTCCTCTGAAATTTGCAGCTCCAATTTAATTTAATTTTCAGTGAAAAAATCATTCAATATTCAAGAACTTTTGCACTGCAAGTCCAAATGTAATGGAACCAAGCCCATGCACCCCTCCTTGTAGTGAGAGCTTTCCAAAGACACCAAGAACATGATTTAAGGCATCCCAATTCGATGGATCTCATAACTACAAAACAAAACAAATTACAAACTACCTTCTTTCATAGATAGATGAGGCTCAAAATGGGGCTTAATACTTTACTTTAAGGCAATGTTAACATCTTCAACCCTCAACTCTCCCTCTTATGAAAAATACCTTCAATCCTCTTGTTAGCATTGCAAAAGTGAGCAAAGACTTGCACATAGCAAATAGAATTAAAGTACATACAAACAATGGTTAAATAAACTTTGCTAAATTTTCACAAAGCCCCATTGGTTGTCAAATTTTGCAATTGTAGCATTGTGAGAAAAATAAAAACAAAGAAATTAAGAAATTAAAACAGTTAAAAAAAAGATGAACAAAGCTCATAAGGAAATGTAATGTGGTTATGTTTGAACACCTGTTTTTTTATTCAATTGGTCCTCATCCATAAGTATATTTAGTCAAATTTGGTGATGTTCAAAATATGAAAGGCAAAAAAAGAAATTAAAAAATCCTTTCATATTGTAAATTTGTAAATGTGGGAATTCTCTTATTTCAACAAAAAGGATTTGTGACAAAATATGCATTTAAAAAAATTCTTCAAAATGATGATTTCTTTTCCCCAAAATGGTAGGTCAAACCAATGGTAAATATCTTCACCTCTTGAGTCTTGATACATATCAAACTTATATTTCAAATACAAAACTCATCAATAAATGGTTCCATATGCAATCACATGCATGAAGGATTGGAATCACAATTTAAAAAATATATATATAAGGAAAATGAGTTTCAAGATGGTGTTGGTCATAGTCTTGTGAGCATAAACACTAAGCGATGTTGGAAGAAGTTGAAAGACTATGATACATGATAATGCATGAAATACCAAAGTTGAAATCATATAGTATTTCAAGAATGTTGTTATCATTGGTAAATGGTGCACTTGATGGCATTTCAACATGCAATGTGTCAACGATAGATGGCATACTAGTAATGAAAATGATTCCTCGTTCTTAAACACATCATTCACATGATGCCAATACAATACCAAAATAATCAAAAAGCTTCACGTGTTTATCAAGGTGGATTTCTTACATAACCTTGGTCACACTTGGAGTTGCATCCACATTTACCCCTTTTGTTTTTTTCAAACCATTGATAAAATTATTTTCCCCACATTTAAACTCCAACTACACTAGCTATAATTCTAATGTTCAACTACAAAATCAAGGTGCTTGTGGACTAAAGTAATTCCATCAACAACAACATTAAAAGTTCAAGAGAACCAAGTAATAGTGGGAGGAAAAAAAAAAGACACAAGTGATACAAGAAGTTTACTTGTTAGCTCCTGTAATAGTTTTTAAAAGTTGTAACAAAGTTTTAGCTCCAAGCCAATCACTAGTTTACAAAACCTTTGCATTTTTAATCACCTTCCAAAATGACTTATAACCAAGATTGCTTGTTGTTGTTGGGTGTTACACTTGAAGCGCATGATTGATAGCTCTTTTTAAAGTACTTTAGCCATTGTTTGATGATTCAAAACACTTACCTTGGTACCAAATTTGCAACAACAAGTGGTCAATTTCAAATCATCCTACATACATCAACCATATTAGGCTTGACATAATGAAATGTCAATACACCTTGCAACTAAAAATTGGTTCAACAAATGATGGTTATTTGTTCAAATGTAGTTCAAATTGAATGAATGGATTGACCATGTTGGAAAAACCCATACTAATCTTATTCACAATGCATTTAGTTGAATTTGTGTTATGCACCATGCATGTCGCAACCCCACTTTGGCCAAGTGTGGGGGTGAAGCCCAACACTTCCGAAGTTGGGGATTTGGAGTCCTTCGGGACTCCCGAATGTTTAGAGTTCGACAGCAAGGCCTAAAACACCTCGCATTGAGATGTTCTTAGTGTCATTGAAAATCTCTTGAAACGTAGATATCTCAAATGGCCTCGCATTAGTCATTTGGACACCTGAAGCCCAAGTTATGGGCAAAAGAAGGGCCGGGAGTCAAATTGGCAGTTTGACTCCCGGCCACTAAAAGTCGGGAATCGACCTCTTCTCGACTTCCGATTTGAGAGTGCGACATGGCGTTGGAAAGATCTCGATGAGGGTTACAACTTTGGTTCAGACCTCGTTGCGATCGGACTTTGCAGTCGGGAGTTATGGCCGTCCAAAGTTTCGAGAGTCTAGTTGAGACAATTTCGGGACTCCATTTCGGGAGTCCCAAGAATTTGTGCCATTTGGATGTAGCCTCCACGACGAGCTGCAGAGAATACTATATGGGGGAAGGTGCTGGCTTCCCTCGAGTCCGGGCCGTGGTGAGTCTTGTGTGCCCAAGTGCCCGTGGCTTGTCCCAACACCCAAGGGTGTCCCGAATGCTAAACTAACCTCATGTGGTTGGTTTTTGGATGTAGATTCACACAAGCTAAGCTAGTCCCTCTTCCTAGTCTAGTCCCGGGACTCCCAACACGACCCTCTACCCCTTTCTAGTGTTGGAAGTCGGGAGCGTGCCCTAAGTCCCAACTTTCCGCAACTTGACAGAGTGAAACCCTCAAGTGGGTTCACCTCGGGACTTAGGAGTGCGTCAATGCATTCCACATAACACATTTATAATATCCAAGGGATTTTAACATCTGATACTTGAATCACCACCTTCATTATCCCCTTTTAAAACCCCTTTCATGAACCATTTATGGGATAACATGTAGCGTTATTTGAAAACTCAATCAATTGCCATTCATCTCAATGAGTTTCGCCCTTTTCCAAAGGAAAGAACCCGAAACCTTAAATCCAACACCTTGTCCCCCCTTCCCAACAAACAAAGCAATGCCCATAGTGAACCACTAGTGCACCATGAAGGATGAATGGTAAAAGGTTAGGAGACAAATTTTTGTTAGGTCCTAGTCCTTTAACTAACCATGGTGTTTAGTTTAATTGTTATTTTTTTCCTACCTACCTACTAACAACTCACAAGAAGGTTGTTAATAGGTAGGTACCCTATGTATAAACCATCAACTTACCTAGTAAGTACATATTTTCCTACCTATCTACCTACATATGAGACCTAAAATTTACATCTAGTCATCATATCACCCCATCAACATGTAAGAAAAATCATGTAAGAACTTCAAACAATATCGAATTGATAGTAATAATTTGCATTGCAAGCATCAAAGGGGTCATGTTTCCAAGTCCACTATTATTGGTCTACCTTATGGGTTAACATTTTCAAAAATTCTAAGTTTCTTCCATTTCTCAAACTATGACTTCTATTTTAATGCATTCTTTGCAAGTTGTGAAAGGTCTTTATCTTTGTTTGTGTCAAGTACTTTCAACTTTTTCTTCTAAGCTACAACAAAGACAACATGTACATTAATTGTTTTACTAGTAAATTACAAAGAAGGGGGATAAATAACAAAAGCAATGAAACAATAACACATCAAATCATCTAATGTTTGAGTGGCCTAATAGATTAGTGTTAGTATCTATTGCTTGTCAATATGTGTTACCTACTTTCAATGTTCAACTATTGTCACCAAATCAAAACACAAAAGACAATAAAGGTTACATACCATATCACCCAAGGCAAGTACAAAAAATTCCAACTTTTGAAAGGGGATGTAATTATCTATAGTTCATGCCTATGTACATCCCTACATCATTTATTCAACAAGGGTCAAACACAAGAGGGGCATGCCACATATGGTTCCAATGTTTTAGCACTTGGAAAAAGGACCCCACATATTAGTTCCAATGATTTTGCCCTTGGAAGCCAAAGAAGAGTGGGCCAACAACAATTTGGTGCAACTTGGTGAATTGCTTTAAGGCAAAAAAAATAATTGTGAAAATAATGATGTATTCACAAATGTAACCTCACATTTTGTATGGTAGATACATTTTTGTGGAGATCAATGATTAGAGGAGTGGCTTTAATGAATGATAAGTTTGGTAAATAGAGAAGAGATGTGGTTCGAATGGAAGGTCTATAACTAAAATTGTAGCTATGAAATGAAACTTAGAGCCTCTTTTAAGCATCTTGGGCAAAATATGGTTGCCTCATAATGATGAATGGTTGGAGTGATATGAAAAAACAAAACATCATCAACATACTTGTTTCTCCTTGCAAATGCATAGTTTTCTTAAATGCAATTGATGCATCAACACATTTATTTGGAGCATTCATACAACTACTTATATCCACTATCGCATTAATCAAGCCATAGAAGATGTAAGGTTTGCAAATGTTGTACAAGTTGTGATTGACAATGCAAGCAATTGCAAGCTTATGGGTAGGATTATTATAGTTGAATACACACACATTGTGTGGAGCCTTTGTGTCACACATTGACTTGATTTCATGGTTGAAGACAATGGAAAACTTAATTGGGTGAAGAAAATGTTGAACATTGCAAGAAGCATCGGAACATCTGTCACAAATCTTTGAAATTATTGTTATTTTTCATGATTTTTTGAAGAATGCCTAAAAAATAGTTATAAATTTGCCACCCATTTATACAATTATACACTTGGTAGATAAGGAAGGTTTTACAATTGGTTGAATTAAAAATATCAACTATTTATAGACAAACTTGTGCATGACTTCATATTAATAAGTAATAGTTGGTACATTAACTTGTAAGTGATCTATTGTAAAACCAAACTTGCATATCCAATGTAGTGGAAAACACAAAGCCTTTTTGCCTAAGAGTTATCCTAGTAGTAGTAGGTTAAAGGAAAAAGAGCATGCATGAATCGCACAAAGCCGATAATAATTACATGCTAAGGTATGAGGGCAAGAACCATTTTGAGCTGGAAGTAATTGCATTTGGTAGCTTGTACTAAATGCATTTTGGTATATGGGAAATTGTTTGTTAAACTAGCTCAAACTATTTTGATTATTTGCATGGAAGGAATTCACATGATTACTTGCATGGTGGGATGATTTGTATGACGGGTGTCGATGTTGACACATTCACACGAAAACTCCCATTCATAGAAAATCAATTATTATGGTCATCCCAATCGAATTATGAAGACACTCAAAATGATCGTGAGGTAAACCTTACATCAAGATATCGGCAAGTTGGTTTTCCATGTTGATTAGGCCATAATAATCTCACCATTTTCATATTTATCATTAATAATGTGATATTTAACATTGATGTGTTTGGCATGTCGATGGAATTTTGGGTTTCACAATAATCAAATCATAGCTTGGTTGTCACTCCATAACTCAATTGAAGCTACTTGTCCATATCCAAGATTTTCCAACAATTCACTCATCCAAGTGATCTCATTGGTTGCCACATGTGTGGAAATATATTCAACTTTTGTGGTGCTCACTATGGTGTAATCCTACTTTTGTGAACCCCATGTCACAAGTCCTCCATTGAACATGAGCAGAAAGTTAAACCGAGACTTTCGATCATTCAAATCCATGACAAAATTGGCATCACAGTACAATTGTAAAACATGATTCTTATTACTACCACAATGTGTAATCCTCATCAAAATAGTGCCCTGCAAGTACTTCATGATCCATTTCAATGTCATAATATGTTGCATTTGGAAATTTTAGGTGAACTTGGCTACATGTGCAACTCCAAACAAAATGTCAAACCTTGTGCCCAATTGTGCAAATTACAAGCTCCCAACAATCTCTTAGTAATAGAAAGATGACTAATATTCTATGCTTCCATCTCCCATGTGCAGGCTTAAATTATATACACTATTAGGGTCAATAGGTATAACCATCAAAATACAATTTTCATACCCATATTTCTTCAACTTGGAAAACATGTATTGAGTCTGGTCAACTTGAATCACATGTTCCTCTCTCACTTGAATGATATATAATTTGACGTACACTATTGGATAGCTTGTTGTGATCTTGAAAGCATCACCCATGAAGAACAAAATGTGTTCAATGGAATCTTCTTTGATGTTGCATGCCATACCATCATCCACAAAAATGGTTACAATTAAACGAGGGTCTAATGTATTATAATACACACATCCATCAACAGTGGTGGCAACAAAACTGTATTTAATGAGAAACAAAATTGAACTTCTTGTCCAAACTCTGGAAAACTATCAAAACCTATACAACGCATGACACAATCTACAAATTTTCCCTGCTTCTTTAATGTTCTCAAATCCTAATGGATGTGTCATGTAAATCTTGTCCTCTACTTCACCATATAAAATAAATGTGCAAACATCAAATTGGGTGATATTCATATCATTTATAGTTGTTATGGAAAACATTGTTTTTATTAAGTCAAATTTCACAACTAGGCTAAATGTCTCCTTGAAATCCACCCCTTCCTTTTGGGTGAACCCCGTAGCCACCAACCTAGCTTTGTAGTGATCCATGCTTTTGTCAATTGCAAGTTTCAATTTGTACACCCACTTGTTCTTCATTATTTTCCTTCCTTTTGGCAACTTTTGATAGTCCCAAATTTCATTTTCCATTAGAGAATCAAACTCCTCCTACATGACTTGTATCCAATGTTTTTATTATAAAAAATCCATTACTTCTTCGAATGATGCAAGCTCATTATAAATACTAAAAGAGATTACTACACAAGCATAATTGTTCCAATCAACAAGGAAGATCCACTCCATACTTTGTAGGTGGCCTTTTCTGTCTAGAACCAAATTCATGAGTTGGTGCACCTACTACCACATTTGGAACATCAACCAACTCTATTCTGACTAATGGTGTCTTTGGTTTCAAATTTAGTGTTCCCACTATTTCATTCGACCCACTTCCTGGATCACTTGGCACTGTTGGATTGTCAAATTCATCTTGAAATTAATTAAATATAGTTGGTAGCACTACTCCCTCTCCTTGTGCATGCCCTTCAAATCTAGTATTTGATCTTGCAATTTGACCAAGATCAGTTATTTGGTGGATAATTTCTATTATGATTCAACCTTCTCCATTTGATGTTGGCTTTGCTACATGGGTTTCATCAAACAAACACATCTTGTCTCTCCACAATTTTGTTGGCATTAACATCCCATAACCTATATGTTTTGCTTGTGTAAGAATAACCCATTAATATTCCCCTTCTACTCTTGGGTGATAACTTGTGTCATAGATCTTTGGCAACATGAAAGTAAGCATTTGATCCAAAGACCCTTGTGGGCCATTGAAGATTTGATCTAGAACCATGCTTCAAAAGGTGTTATGCCATCCAATGTTCTTGTTCATGTTTTATTGAGTACATACATCATTACATTCACAACTCCCCCCCCAAATTGGATGTGGATGTTGTTTGCATGTAGCGTATTTCTTGCAGCTTCCATTATTGTTTGATTATCTCTTTTAGAAGCACCATTTTGTTTTTGTGTATAACTAGTTGTATTTTTTGTTTTACTTCCATTTATTCAAGATAGCTATTGAATTCTACATTAATGAATTCAATCCCCCTATCACCGCGGAGAATTTTTAACATTTTCCCTATTTCATGTTTCAATTGTGCCATAAACTGCTTCAGACATGCCATGACCACAACTCTTATCTTAGATTTAATGCATTCAATCATTTTAAATCCAGTAGCATCATCCTTGAACAAAACAAAACGAAATAGTGAGCTCCACCTTCAATGGTTTGTTGCATTGGACCACACAAGTTAATGTGCATAAGGTCCCTAGGTAGTTGCAATTTTTTTCTCAATTCATTCCATGGAAATTGCTTCCTATGATTTTGCCCATATGCATAACCAACACAAAAGTATTTTTTTTTACCTTGTAAGATCAAGCCATCAACCATTCCAATTATTGCCATTTAAAAAAAAAATCATGATGTGGTTTAAATGTGTTAGTCATTTATGCCACATAGACAATGTCTGCGTGTTCTCTTTATTTGTCTCAACACCAAATGATCTTGTGACATTTGCATTCACAACCTCTAGATCATTCTCAGTGACAACTTCTATCTCCAAGTGGTATGTCATCTCGCCTTTGGGTCCAAGTTCTTTAAGTTGTACCAAAAATCTTGTCAGATCATCACCATTTTATACTCTTTTTTGTATTTTGTATTTTTTTTCACCATCAACATCACTACAACAAAAGGTGTCCATGTACACCAATTGATTTCACTATATTTGATGTAAATTCATTAGTCTTAGTAAATGGAGATTAGTTGGAAAGTAGTGAATTCATTGGTCTAGTGCATAGGGACTAGTGAACTATACCTAGATTTTGTAATAATGCATGGACACAAAGTGGATGAAAATGATGTTTCTAAATATAAGGTGGTTTAAGCTATCATATTTCAAAATATGACAAGTTTTTGTTCATTAATTGTACATTGTCTTGGATGGTACACTTTAAAGAATTCGGACCCCTTTGGTCACCCTAATCATGACCACATTTCCTTCTTGGATCAATTGGCAACCATCGTTCATGTGCAAATTGAAGGTGTTCTTTTGAGCTATTCTAAAGCACGAGAATAGGCTTTTGCTAAGATTTGGCACATGCAACACATTTGTTAGCACATTCATTTCATAGTTGTCATTGTTTTTGATCATACTAGAATGTCTCAAAACCCTTTCGCTTTTATCTCGGCTCCACTGATGCCTTCAATTGGTTGATCTTTTGTTCTATTAATGGGTTGATAAGTTTTGAACCATGACTTTTGATCTGTCATGTGTTGCATACAACCACTATTAGCATACTAATGCAAGTTACAAAACTTTGACGTTATTTGCATCTTCATATGCACATTCTCAAACCTAATGCCCCTTTCTTCCACACTTGTGGCATTCTAAGTTCTTCTTTTCCTCTTCAATATCCTTGCATCGTGTTTGGCATTGTTCATATGTGAAGGTAGGTCGTTGCAACTTGTTGCATGTTTCACTAGCCTTCAACAAGGTTGCATATGTTGTCACCTTTTCAACACCTCCCTCCAATCTATTTTTCAATCCTACTTCTTGTTGGAATAATCAAAGAGTGAAATTCTCCAAGGTCTTGGTGACATTCGGAGTGCTATCCCATGTAGACATGACATTTTCATATTTAGTAAATAAATTGTTCATGATCTTGGCAATGATGGCCCTAGTAGTAAAAGTCTTATTTCCTATGTTGGTTAATTGGTTTATGACCATTTCAATCTTGCCAATGTACGAAGCAATGGTGTCTCCTTCCACCATATCACATTTGAAAAACTTCTGTTGCAATGCAAGGACATTTTCTCTAGAATCCTCTCTTGGATAACATGGACCTTGTCCCAAATAGCATGCAACAACATACTACACATACTTCTTGCCAAGTGCTTGGCACATAACTGATCATTTGGTTGTCACGCTTCTTCCAATCTACTTGAACTATTCCAATAGTTGTTGGTTCAACATCATTTTCATCAACAATGCCCAATAGTTCCTTTCCCATGAAAATTGCACACATTTGAAACTTCCACATATGGAAATTCTTTCCATTAATACGTTTTATATTACCCAATTCTTTATTACTTGGATTTGCCATGATTAACACCTACCAACAAAATCCTTGTAAATTGATCAATAAGTTTATGAGTAAACACGATTTATTAAAAGATTGGTGGGCCCATAACCTAAAGGCATCAATTATTTCTAGAGAAACTTGTGCATGACTTCATATTAATAAGTAATAGTTGGTACATTAACTTGTAAATAATCTATTATAAAATCAAAGTTGCATAACCAATGTAGTGGAAAGCACAAAACCTTCTTACCTGAAAGCTATCCTATCAATAATAGGCTAAAAAAAGAACATGCATGAATTGCACAAAGTTGATAATAACTGCATGCTAAGGTATGAAGGCAAGAATCATTCATAATTAGTAGTAACTACATGTTGGTAGCTTGCAATAATTGCATTTTGGTACATGGGAAATTGTTCAAGCTATCTTGATTATTTGCATGGCAAGAATTCATGTGATTCTTTGCATGGTGGGATGATTTGTGTGACAGGCATCGATGTTGACACATTTGCACCAAAATGCATGTATTTTTTGAATAAAATTGATACATCACTTGTGGATGTAGAAAATTTGTATGTACTTCATTGATTGGGGATAGGGCAACAACAATGGTCTCAACAATCAGAATGGTTCCATCGACTCATCCATGTGGTTGTTTTCATCTACCATCCATTATGGAGCCAAGATGATGGTTTAATGGCACCAAAGTCCCATGAAGGTTAGATTTTTTATATTGTTACAATTAAAAAAACATGTTGATCAAAATTCAATCAAAGATGAATTGTTGCAATTTCTTTACAAGGAAATATATTTTAGTAAATAAGCTAATTTACTTCTAGACCCAATGTTGGGGCCCATTTCGTGGTGAGAGAAATTTGGGAGGCATGTGCTTAGATTGCAAAAGGTTGTTTTACTTGTCTTTTCATAAGATTGTATTGTTTTCAATTTGTGAAAGGAATCCATCAATATGAGATCGAATTCAAACCAAGAAGATGAATAGGTTGTCCGTGAAACAAATGAAGCTATTGGTATTTGTGCAAACCAATTTGTGGGTCATTGAAAACCTTGGTATTAGAATCCATTTGGAACAACTCAATCACGATAATATTGACATTATCAGAATTCCAACAATGCCTTCGCAAGCTGAAGAGGAAGAAAATCACTTGACTTCTGAACACAACAAGCTGAAAGGGATCTTCAAAGGAGAGAGAGACATGCTCATGACACCTTGAAATCAAAAAATGTGATCCTGAATTTTTTTTGATTTTGTTTGATGTTGGAATGCTTATTAAATGCTCAATAGTTTTAACCCACTCCCAACTTATTTGTGTCTAATGCTAATTGGGTTTTATTAATTCCCTATTTTTTTGGTTTAAAAAAAAAGGCATGTCAGTTTTTATTTAATGGATTCTTTTAGCTTTGTTGGCCTTGCCTACTACCAAGGCAAGGATATTGTGTTCAGATTCATTATAGAGTATAGTAGCTTAAGGGATTTTGGCCCCTAGGTAATAATAATAATAATAATAATAATAATAATAATAGGTCTATTTTTATATGAGGATTTAAAAAAGATGATATTTTGGGCTTGTGTTGAAACTTGGGATTAGTTATAGAGTTATAACATCTTGAAGGATTTTGATTTCTTTTAGAGGATTTTTTTGAAGATTATATATTTGGGTGGTGAAATATTTGAGTTTCCATAATTCTTCTTTTGCCAAATTAACATACTTTTTAATGTAAATGGCGAGGCACACACATCCCTTTGTTTAAAAATGGATTCATTCCTATTTAAATCGCCTTGTTTAAATAAAGCACTTCCCACTCCGCTTTTGCATGCGCGTTGTTTGTGTCACGTTTCTCTCGCTCGATCGCTCGCTCCCTCGCTCCTCTGACGCAGCAGTCTGGAAATCCTTCGCACCAAATTTTGTGTGTTTGCAGGCTTACTGTACCCCAGAGGCTTCTCAAGTTCTCACGTCATTCCATGATTCCTTTTATCCGATTCTTCTCGGAGACGAAACTTTGGAATTCATGTGTTGTGTATGCAGGAGTTTTTCCAGATTTGCATTCTCCAGACGGTAGCTTCAACATTCGCTCATCATTATCATCATCATCATCGGAGGAGGAGGAGGAGGAGGAGGAGGAGTTGTCTCTGTTACGTCCGTCAATCGCATTGTCTAAACTTGATATTGAGGTACTTGTGTTTATTAGACTATTCCAGGGCTCCTCCAGGGCTCTGAAATCTGTGCATTTTTTCAGGATCGCATACCGTGCGCAGGTGATGCTCTTGCTACTGCTGTTTTTCTCCTAGCTGTAGAAACGAAAAGGCAAGGAAATGCAGATTTGGTTGATAATTTCGCAGAACTTTTTAGCTGGAGAGCGGCGGGAGAAACCTTTGGCACACAGCAGCTTTAGATACCAGCTGCAATATACAACTAGTTTGGAAACTCTTTGTTAGATTTCGATCTTTTCTTTTTTGGTTAAGCAGCTCCTTGTGAATCCTGAGAGGTTGGATGCACTCTAGAATATTGTGGAATTTGGCGTTCATGTTCGCAAGATATCACGATTCTCCAAAGCTATGTAGGTTGTAAGCTCATGTATTCCGAGGTTCTTCTGGGCAAGTCGTGGTTTGCGTGAACGCCTAGTGCCTGCACCTGTGCGGCCATTGGCAAATGCAATCAGAGATCACCTTGAAGATCTCCTTAAAACTTGGCAGCTTCTGACGAACAGGGCTTAAGATAGAGGCCTGCAAGTGCAGCCATTATTGACAGCATTCTCATGTCATAGTTTCTTTGCATTGTCCACCAGAATATCAGATCGCATGACTTGCAGAATCAGAGAAGGTTTTTTGCTTGACCTTGATTTTCCAAGTGTAGACTCTCGTCTTCATTTAGTTACATGGCAGCTCACAAGATTCTGAAGACTTGATCCCCATGGTGACTCTTCTTAGGGGAGTAATGGTCTGTAATATGGTCCTAATTATCTCCTCATGTTGTTGAATATCAGTGTACTCAGTTGATATGTGTAATTTGTTCTGCTTGGAAGAAAATCTAGTCAGACCATCTCGAAGATCTGCTTACTTGGCAGGTTCTGAACAGGGCTTGAGAATAGGGGCCACATGGTACAGCCAATTACAGCATTCTTGGCATAGTTCTTTGTGTCCAGCAGAAGTAGCAGATTGTATGACTTGCAGAATGACAGAAGGTTTTTTACTTGGCCTAGTTTGTTTCCAAGTGTAGGTCCTTGAGTTAATTACATGGCTTACAAGATTCAGAAGACTTGATCCCGTGATGATGAGCTTCTTAGCACACTGGTCTGTGATGGTTAAGACATTAAGACCCTAAACCCTAAACCCTTGGGTTAGTCACCTTGAGTTCTGTGATTCATCACTAATCCTAGACCTAATTGCAATCTCCTCATGTTGTTGAATATCAGTTTTACTCACATATATGTAGTTTGTTATGCAGGTTGCATTTTATCTGCTTTTGATCATCAGCTTGTGGTTTTCCACATGTGCGAATCAAGCCATGTATATAAAGTTATTATGTCTTCCTTGAACAGTGCCCACTGCTGCAGCTGGCTCTAGGTCATACATTTGTATGATGCTTGGAAAAGCCAACTGTTGTCTAATTGATCGATTTGCAGAGAGAAAATGGGCGAGTCTGTTGGAGTAGCTGCCACTGTGTGTCTTCTTCTTTTTTCAAGCTTATTATTTCTGGTTACAATAGACAGGGTAAACACATCCAGAACAAGTACAGTAGCAGCGAATCACAATCACAGAGTGCTCAAGCTTCTGGAAGCAGGTAAGGAACATGGAGAATCAATCAGGGTCTCAGATAAACCTCCACAAAACCATTTTCCAATGGTTTTAGATCAGCAACTCAGAAATGAGCATTCTGGGGTTTCAAGAAGGCTTTTGCCAGCTGAGAAGAAACTGAAATCTACTGAAGAACAGGAAGAGGTACCCTTCAAATATTTTCTATCCACAGTCGAAGTTGTGAAAGTCTTTGATGGTGCTTCTGTATTTGTTCACATTGTCACTGCATCAGTCAACAGTTGCACTAGTGTCAGTTGCATGAAATTTTGCTGCATGAGGGAACTTTGCATTTGAGATCTTTATGGTTAAGGTTACAGAATCCCATATCAAGGTGATTAGATGCAATCCAATGCAGCCATTCTGGCCACATCACTGTTTACTTAGCAATGGTAAGGTCCTATCTCCACTTTCTTTCTTCTTTTCTATTTTTTGATATGTGACATTGTGAAACATTGCAGTTATGGAGGTTCGATTCAGATTTGAGGCTGGAAAAATTTCCAGAGCTGAATTCTCATAATACTCTGAAGTACCTCACCAACAACAGTGAGGGAGTAGGAATTTTGGTAACCCTTTCTGAGGCAGGTATCACGTATGTGAAAGAAGTCCTGGTGAATCAAATACTGACAGAGATTACACCACTTTCATTACCTGACATACATTCACAAGTGGCGTGCCCAATTGGTCAAGTTGACACTGCTATTACTCATATTGAGTTATCAGGTGCAAATTTTTCTCACTCTGATGTTGATTTGGGAAAGACTGGAATCACAGTGATTGCTGAGGATATCAAGACAAAGATTCACCTTCATTGGGAATACAATTATGCATCCAGTTATATTCCACTTCCTATAAGTGATGCAGGATGGGCTGATATAGAGGTCAGCTTTTGGCCCCTCCCTGTTTCCTTGATTGAGTTATATCTATGGCTAAGTTTGTTCCATGTCTGTCATTACAGGCAAGAAGGCCAAATTGCGCAGTTGCATTCAGTCAAATCATTCTCATAGATGGTGGCTAATGGACTTGCATTTGTGTTCAGTATGGCATCGAAGAAAAGTGCTTGGTCCTTGCCCCAAAAAGTTTTGTGCATTGTGTTTACTGTTACTGATGTTAATTATGTCTTGGGTTTAGATCCTTGCTTGTATCGGCTATCTAAAATCAAATGAAGGTTGCTCTCATAAGCTTGTTAGAGCTTGAAAGAGGATACTATTTAATTTTTCTATTAGTTATGCCTCTTCCGTGCTAGCCAACATCATGACTGGGTCTTGCAATTGCTTCTGGATATGCAAGAGAAACTCAGGACACAGATTTTATATAATTTTCTGTTTTTAGCAGATGATTATACTCATATCTTAACCCATTGTCAGGAGCTGGAATTTGTGGGGGGTACTAACAGTTAGTCAGAAACATTGATGATGAAGGTGACAGTCTGATACTTTGTGAGTGGCACTTGCAAGGTCATGACATCATGACTATGTGTTCACTAAGATCTGTGTTTACCGCTAGTGAGCAGCCTTTCTATCCAAGATTAATCTGTATCATGTGGATTTAGCTGTATCAGAGGAGCTGATCATGTATTATGGTGTATCAACCTGCTAAAGTATGATGGCCTGAGGCTTTCCAATCAAACCAAGCATGTCCAAGATTTTATAGGGTTTATAATTTAGTGCACTAGTGTCCTCGATTACATTCAGGTTTCTTAGCTTGGTTAGTTGCTGTAGTCTGCTTGCTTCTTCAAACAAGACTCTTGCATGCCAGCCAACATTGTGACTAAGCATTACCATTGCTTCCAGAAATGTGACAGGAACTCAGGACACAGAATCTTTGTATAATGAGTTTCCTGAAAATCTGGGCAGATTTTAGTTGACTTATCTGTGTCCACTGTCAAGAGCTGATCAACTCACTGGGAAGTCATGGTGGCTCTTCATGTTATTCATGATGAAGGTGATGGTTTGACACTTTGTGAGTAACACTCATAAGGTTATGACTGCACTAATTCTTGTCATGTTAGTTTAGTTTTGCTGGAACTGGCAGAACAGTTACCTTCAAAGTGTTGTTGTGGAGTTTCTCTGCAATTGCATTGTTATATTATTTCCTCAAACCAAGCCTCAATTCCATGCACTGTGAATAAACCATTGTGAGGATTACTCCTCTGGTTCATGATGAGATCGAAGTAGTCGTTTGGTATGGAAGATATGACCTTTTAACTGAATACCCATGATAGACATGGCAAGTGTGAGGAAGTAATGAGATGCAAGAAATTTGCATTTGATCTGTGCTACTTGCACAGATGGGTCGACTTGCACAAATTTGCATTCCAGGATTATGCACTATACCCCTAACTTGCTGATGTAGTAATGGCATGGAATGTAATAATTTGGTTCTTATATCAGCAAAGAAAACTATCACAGAACAGGATGAATTGCAACACTCCTAACTTGCTCAGATTGTAATTTCATGGGATTAATTGACCTGAATCACCACCTTGAAAGAGGTCATTGAAGTTTGTGATGAATTTCCAGGTGATAGGCATGCAAGCTCATGTGACTTTCACATTGCAAGCACATAATGGAACTTTGCGGTTAATAGTTGTGGAACATGGGACCCATATTGAGTATCTGGACATCCAGTTATATGGTGGTGCTTCCTGGCTTTACCAGTGGTAACCAATCACTTTCTTGGCCATGGTAGCACACATTTAATTGGCTATGTTGGCTTAAGTCCAGCATGCCTGTTGATCTACATGGTAATAGTAGACTCAAGATGGCTTTCCCAGTTCAGAATCAGAGGGTTGACCTCATTTATTTTTTATTCCACTGATCATTTCAAATTCAATTGATATCGTGTCTGCTGTGTGTTGCAACTGATTGATGTCAGACAGATATAAACCTACGAGATTAGAATTGATCACTTAAGCTAATCCTCATATGTAGTCAGAATGCTTGTCAGATATTCTTCATTTTGTTTCTCACCTGTTGCCTTGGCAATCTGAACCAGGTTTGTCTATGCATTTGACCACAAAATACGGGTAGCAATTGAGTCAGCCATCTCATCAACAATTGTCTCAGGAGCTGCCAAGTTGGACACATTTCTTTTGAAACTTCCACGACATCTTCCAATTGATGACGTATCTGCCATTGATGTCACGGTTGTGGAGGACCCTTTTGTGAGTCCCACCTTTTTGAGCGTGGGTGCAAAGGGTGAATTTGTCCCTGTGAAGAAATCCACTGTTCCCCCACATGCTGACCATTCCTTACCCCCAGGGCTTTTCTGTAGTGAATCGATGAAGATGATCACCATTGCTCTTTGTGATTATGTCATCAATTCAGCAGCCAAAGTCTATTATGAGGTACATTCCTCTTTTTTTGGAGCTAATAATGTGCTTACCCTTGGATTTCTGCTTTCTCCCTTGCCCTTGACTTGGGTTTCCCTTGGCCCCCACTGATTTTGCCTTCACCTGTATGCAGTATGAACACCTAAGAATCCTTTCCTCTGTTGTTCTGCCTATCCAATGGGATGCATCGTTTCAATCTCTTTTCATTGTTATTCTCCTCAATTCCCTAAGCTCCCAGGGTTGCCCATTAGGTTATCAAATTCTACTTGGTCAAACAATGGCTTCGAAAAGAAAAAAGTGAAGGATGTTATCTGAATTCCTATGATTCAACAAGGTTCTATTTTTTCCATCCTGTTCTTTTCACTGGTTTTGATTTTGACACAGTTAGTTTTTCCCAGGCAAGGTCCTTGGAGTTGTTGGTGGATGAGTTGCCTCAAGACTGGCTATTGAACACTGCTTTCTGGAAATGGCTTATACCACAGCTTTACAGAGAGTATCCAAACCATGACATGGCACTTAACTTCTCTGTCTCTGCTGCACCTCAAGTTGAGCTTACAAGAAATGGAGCAAAGGCATTGGCTGCCACTGAAATGACAGTTCTTGTCAAGACCAACACTGATTTTGTGCCTGTAGCCTGCTTATCCATGGTGGGTGTTCCTCTCATTGTATTGGTTTGCTATGTTGTTCCCTGGGGTATTAAGATTCTGTTCATGATCTATGACTGAATTCACTTTGTATTGGTAGTGATAACCCTTGATCCATTGCTGCAAGCTTGAACATCTACCCTGGTATTGTAATTGGCTTATGCCATTACTGGTTGTGTGAGCAGCAGGACCATTACTGTGAATAATTTTCAACTCTTAGGGGATGCTTCTGGCTACTGATTACTAACCATGGAGAAACAATTGCTGTATGCAATGTAATGGCCATTTGGACATTTGTAATCCCAGAGCAATGAGAGTTTCTTCATTCATTCTAAGAACAAGGAAAAACTCACATTATTAAGAGAATTTGTGCCATTAATGCCTACTTTATAGGCTGTTAAATGTGATGCTTAGTAAGTGGCTGTCTAATGCAGGATATGGTATTTTGTCCAAAGAAGGTGCTAATTGAGTATGGAGTATATGGCCATTGGCATGGTTGTAGTTAATGGTCTTCCTTTACTGTTAGAAAGCATGGTGTCTATCATCTTTGTATGTGTGTTGTAGTTTAGTTGCTGAAATATGGTGGGTGTTTTGTGACAGACTTTGTCAATGGATGCATTAGCCGGACTTGATGGGAACAACATCACAGCAGAAGTTACACTGGATGCAGTCACCCTCCAGCTCAAATGGAGTCAAATTGGCAAATTCCCTGTCCAACTTATGCAGGTACTAATGGCTTTCTGAATGCATGTCTTTTCTCACATGTGATGAGAGGCCTTCTGTTCAGTGAAAAGTGATATTACAGCTCTCTTCTGCTAAATTTTTTTGTTCAACATACCCAAATCAAGGGACTAGTGCATCTGTGGAATTGTGCTTAGAATTCGTAGTTGTACTGAACTTGGAACTAACAGATAACTTCTGTGATTGCTTAATAAGGGCCTGCCAGGCTTATCTGAATGTTTTGTCAATCAAAATTAGTTTTGTCAGCAATGTCATAATATCTGTGACATGAACTAGCCAGAAGTTGGAAAAAGAAAAAAACCCCTCAAGTGATGGTCATTGACTTGGATGTTTTCTCTGTGCAGTCAACAGTGCATATGGTAGTCTCAAAGGTGATTATACCAATATTGAATCATAGCCTGAAGAGGGGATTTCCTCTGCCTGTGGTTCCAGCAATTGACCTCCAGAATGCAGATCTCAGATATGATGATGGCTACATCCTTATTTGTAGTGATGTGTACTACAAAGGTGGATACATCAAACCCTCTGCAACCTTTGGATAAACTATCTTCAACAACTATGCTTTTGCAAATGGGGTTTCTGAGTGAGGAAGAAAAGCATGAGGATTGTTTTTCACTGAATGATGGAAAGAAAAAAAAGCATGAGCAAGCAAGGAACTAACGAAGTAATTATGGACTTCAAGAAAAATTAGGAAGCAACTGGGAAGTCCCCAAAAAAATTGGTGAAAATACACCTAGAGTTTTCCTATCATATCTTCTATTTGCTCCTTGGATTCCAGATGTTACGTTCTTTTCAAACCTGGCTGCTCTATGCACTTGGGTCTGTGCCAAATTTATGCTGTAGTAAATGCAGCATCCTCAGTAATGAAGGGGATACAATGATTCAGGAGAAATGTCAAAAGAGGTATGAGATCCAGAATAATCAGCTGCACTGGACAGTGCAGGATTGAATGGATACACTTGGCATCAAAGGGACTGCTTAAGTGAATGATTTGAGGTGAGACTTATGGTTGTTCTGTTAAATACCACTAATGAAGGTGATTTATAGTTTGTACTGGTGGATATTAGTTCAGTGGACAGAAGGTAACCCTTCTTCTATGAAAGTTCAAAATTGCATCATGTCAGACCTGTTTTTTTGGTAACTATATTCCAGTTAACTCCTGGTAATGTTGAGTACTTGTTTCAATTTGAAGATCGGCTGATTCATTGCCTTATATATTACTGCATACTTATACTATCTGGTAGGAAAATGAATGAGCAGATCTCTCAATTGACTTATTGATGAGCAATCAATTGGTCTGGAGAATCTCTTGTTGGTGGAAAAAGTGTTAGAAATTACAATGTAAATCTGAAAGGTGACAGTTGCTGTGAAGTGGGTCCAGAGTGAATCAGTGCCCATCAGTGCAGTGTGTACTGTGCAGGATGGATGGTATGTTTACATAGGTAGCTACATAGTGTGAGGTGGAAGAAGGATGGTTGACAAAGTTTGATGGATAGAGTTGCCCTTGGCAGTGAAGTGCTACTGTCAACCCTGCACTTCGATTTAATCAAGATTTTTCTGGTACAGAACAAATCCATAAACCTTTTGTTATTTTTCCTAGAATGTTTTCAGGGTCTAAGAATTGAATATTTATGGTTGTTCATACTCTTATGTAGAAACTTGTAAGTAATTGGATATGTAGATAGGTGTGCATAACTTAAGGACATGAAAAATTAGGGTTGCAAGTCTCAGCACTTGAATGTACCATTGGTTTGTGAGTCTCTCGTGTTGAATCTTAGCACACATGTACCATTGATTTGTCAAAGACTAGTAACATAGTGTTAAATACAGACGCTCTGTAGTATGGTTGTGTAGAAATGAACACGGACTCTTACTTCTTCTTATTTCTTCCTTAATATAAGAATGGTTTATCAGGACCAAAGAATGATATACACATTAAGAAAATCCAAGTTGCAAACAGTTTAAAGAACACCTCTTGATGTTTCCAATGAGGTTTTTCTTGATTCAAACCCTACTACTCACATGAGAGATTGTGCTTTGTAGGAACACGAGTATAAGCTAATATTATGATACCTGTCTTTAACTTTTGTGTTAAAGATGGTAGCTACTAAACACCCTCTAAGGAAAGAAAGTGAACATCCCCAAAATGCGCTTTGTTCAGGTGTCTGGAGCCCTGTGTGATTCTGCTGCAGTGTTTAACTAATCTCTTGCAAAAAATTAAGCAAATTGGATACAGGATCCTATTTGTTACTGGATGGTGAGAAGCTTTATTTGGGGTCATTTTGGTGATGGATCATCCCTAAAAGGATTTGTCTTTGATGGGGACAAGTTATTGGAAAACTCTCAAAACAGTAGAAAATTTGGCAGAAAAACCTGACTTAACACTAGGAACTTGTCTAAATCTGGCAAAACTCTATTTTGGGGCCTATCCAAATATGGCAAAACTCTTTTTTGGGGGTGTGATCAAATCGAAAAACTCTCAAAACATTAAAAAAATCTGGCAGAAAAACCTGACTTAACACTAGGAACCTGTCTAAATCTGGCAAAACTCTATTTTGGGGTCTGTCTAAATCTGGCAAAACCTCTCTTTTGGGGTGTGATAAAATTGGAAGACTCTCAAAACAGTAGAAAATCTTGCAAAAAAACTTAACACTAGGAACCTGTCAAAATATGGCAAAACTCTCTTTCAGGGGTGTGATAAAAACAGTTTTGGATGAACCACATCCAAGTTACCACAGTTCCACCTTGGTAACCAATCTTGTAAACCCTCCTACTTCTACCTTACATTTACTTAGGTAACTAGGTAAGTGGGTAAGTATCATAGTGAGTAGGTAGATAATGTAAATGGTTACATATTACTTACTGTAGGTAGGAAAGTAAGCACGGCACTTCGTGGTTACTAGGTAGGTACATAGATACATTCAAATGGTTGGTACATAGCTAACTACTGTGGTTAGCTATAGGACAAGAGTACAAGGAAAAGGTATTTTCTGTCCACTACTCCACATACCATCCATCCATCCATCCTGAATGGTCTGCAGGTTAGTGGTGGTTCACTCTGGCCTCAATTATGGAGTGGGCATCGAGTCTTACAAGCTTCTATTGCCATGCATCCTTACAACATGGGCTTGCTGCAGTAAGAGATCTAACTCTTAGATCTGATGCTGCATGCAGAGCAGGTTAGACAAAAAGTGTGGCCATTAAAAATCCTGCATCCAATGCTGCAAATGAACTCTGAAATTCTGACTGGAAAATTCCAGAACAGAGTCTGCAAACAAGTGTAGACTCCAGACTCCAAACTCATTAAGAAAAAAAATTAAATAAAATTTAATTTTAAAGCAAAGAAAAGAAGGCAGCCATGGTCATGACTCACAAATCCAATCAAGTTTGACCCTAGTCAATTAAGTTTTCACATCAATAGTGAAAACTTATTAACTAGGGTTAAACTTCAAAGCCATTATGTAAAAAGGCTTTGGCCTTCCCTTTTTGTCTCCCCTGTGATGGTTCTGGCCATTGATCTTTTTTTCGGATTATTGTGAGGCACATTTGTAACTCCTTGAGCTTTTAATTTTGAAATGCCCAAAAAGGAACAAGCACCAAATACGTGTGAATGTGAACGAATTGAAATGTGGTTCTGTTTGCAATGCTCTTAGACACCCTCTCTCTTTCTGCACTGGAAATTAACCACTGCCAATTAAACAGTGGAGGAATTGGTTAAGATTCTTTCAGAAGCGGGTGCTTTCAAATATCGCATTATTGTAGCAGCCACTGCTTCAGATCCTGCTCCTCTGCAATTCTTGGCACCATATTCAGGTTGTGCTATGGGAGAATATTTTTGAAGGTAACACGCATTGGTGTGAAATATGAAAAATGCATATCCAATAGAGTTATCTGTAAGGTAACCTTGTCTTCACCCTGTCTTTGGGCCTCCTTTCACCCCCTATCCCCTCTTTCAGTGGTATCCACAAAGTAAAGACGATTCATTAAATCAGAGTCTGAAATGCTCCAACTCAGGACGAAATGCTGAAACTCAGCATTTTAATGCACAAGGTTCGAGACTAATTATAGTAGTTGTACAGGTAAGAGCAGTGAAAATATATGTAGCAGCAGTGAGGCGCTCAGGAAAAAGGAAAGACAGGATGAAACTCAGTTTACCACCAAAATTAATGGTTTTCTGAGTAACACCCCCTCCCTCCCTTTGAATGCTAATGTACTTGTTTCAGGTATTTTTGGAATCTCACCCTGTGTATAACCGAACTCAGGGTTCTGGTGCTGTGTTTGTCTTACTTAACCAATAACTCTAATATGTCACTCCAAATACTAAACCCAATGTTGTTCCAATGTGAGCAAGTGAATGTAAGCATGAGAGCCTGACAAAATATTCTTGTCATGTGGACTTACTCTTGAATTATGTGCAGGAATATATTGAGCAACAAGCAAAAAGTGTGTAGGAATATATTTGAGCAACAACAAAAACCTCAAAATTGAATGTCTCCCTTGCAAAAGGTCTAAAGATTATAAATTAATCTCCATAAAATCATACTCGTGGAGAGCTTTCCAATAATACTAAGAATGCACCCCAATTCACCTAAAGTAATTAGTTTTGATTTTATTGAATTTTCAATGATGAAATGGTTCAATATTCAATAAATCCTCTTTTGAAAATGCTTTCTTTTTGTGGCAAAAATTTTCCATTTTGTGAAAAAGAATTCTCTATCATAAATTACTTGGTTATTACAATAAAAAGTTGGTCAAAATTCGAAATTAAAAAAAATATTTGGCACAATGTGTTTGCAACATGGAAGGATGCTTAAGGTTTTCTACTTTCGTATTTTGAATATAGAAAATTTTGGCTACTATTTTTTTATGGATGGTTACCACTTGATCAACACACAATGTTTTTTATAAAAACATTGGACTCCTACAAAGTAAGTCTAAACATTGTGAAACCGCCTCTAAGTGCACCCTTATTCATCAAGGGTTTTCCATTGCTACTAAGAATGTAGTTGCTATTGTGAGGAAACAAAACAAACAAACTCCCCTCCTTAATAGATACATTGTAAAGTTATCTGTAAAGTCACCCTCTGTTTGGCCCTTATCCCCTCTTTCAGTGGTATCCGCAAAGTAAGGAAATTTTATTAAATCTGGGTATGAAATGCTGAAACTCAGCATTTAATGCACAAAGTTCGAGAGTAATTAGAGTAGTAGTACAGGTTGGAGCACTGAAAATTTGTAGCAGCAGTAGAGGTTCGCAGGAAAACGGGAAGACAGAATGAAACTCAGTTTACCACCAAAATTGGTGGAAAAAACTAGTTTGGGTCCCAGTTATTTCCTTTTATAAACTTTAAATTCCCAGGTATGGGTTTCATGGCCTATTATGGCGAAATTGGCAGTTCTCGTCCCCCTAATCTCCTGACTTTACGAATAACTCTTGTGTATAAGGGAAATCAATGTTGTCATTGCATTCCACCCTAGAAGCTTGAGGTTCTAGGATGAAATGCCTTGACAATAATGCCTTCCCTAGCATAAAAAGTTAGGATATCATATTAACTATGGATTTAGTTTTCTCTCACTCATCATGATTACATGAATAGTAAGGGGGCTGATCCTCCCACCCTGCTGATTTGCTTCTCCCACCCTCCCCCCCCTTATCTCGTCTCCTCCCTTTAATTCTCACCACCTCCGTTGCTGGCTGGCGTGGGTGAAAGTGGAGACGCATGTTGGGTACATCCAGTTCGATCAAGGATGAGAGTAAAGCCTCCATTGGCGTCCGGCCATCAAGCTGCTCGATTCTGTGCTGCCTCTTCAAGTTGTATACGTCGCGCGTGATGACGTGCTCGCTCGAGGGTTCTGAATGTATCAACGTCAGGATCTGAGCAGGCGCAACACCAGCGGCGGACAAAGTGCGAACGTGTTCTTTTACGTCGTTGGTCATCTTGCGATGAGACGGATGCGCAGCCTCACGAGTCAGCGGCGGGTGATTGTGCTCTTCGCATTTCACACGCAACGTCCAGCTCCCGACTCAATTACGACGACCTTGCAGAAGAAAGGGGTAGCCGGTCAGGACCGAGCTCGAAGGGCGCTGGCCTATTTCCTCTGTTAGGCCATGGCGATCATCGCATGTACTAGACTTGCCGCAGTGCAACAATAGGACGCCCATCTTGTAATCGGACCGCTTGGTGGTGACGCTATAGAGATGAGCGGCAGCATGCTGTCTGCACGCAGCCTTCAAAGCATCGACATCGTCGTAAGTGGCCTCGGGAGGGGGGTTCATGGTGTGGCGGTACAAGGAATGGGGGGGGAATCAGAAAGGCGGAGACGGAGGTGGTGAGAATTAAAGGGAGGAGACGAGATAAAAGGGGGGGAGGGTGGGAAAAGCAAATCAGCAGGGTGGGAGGATCAGCCCCCGAATAATAATTATCGCAACACAGTGAATCTTCTCCAATTAAATTAAGCAACAAACCCATGAGTCTGAAATATCAGATAGGAAGCACCTTTGAATAACAAGTGAAAAATCTCAAAGGTTGCTACTTGTAGAGTACACATTAGGGTGGGTGCAATCCCAAAATCCAGGGCTTAGGATGAGTTGGTACTGAAGTTGGGCATTGCATTTTGTGAATGTTTAAAGTGATGCCTTCATATGCCCAAAGAAAGGTTGTTTTTGATTTGTAAGAAAGTTTGAAAAATCAAGACAAAGTGTTTAAGTTTGTCCACAAGTGCAGTTTACACATTTAAAGTGAAATGTGGAAAAAGAAATCCTGTGAAATGTGGAGATGCAAATCTTATTTGAATTGGGAGATTGACATGGCATTAAAAAGTTCTTGAAATTTTTTACAACAAAATGAAATTGCATGCCCAATTTGGTTGAATTTTCAGAAAGTTATGGTTGTGTGATTGTAGGGACACCATTTGTTGTGTGTTCCAAAATAATTGTTTCCATTTTGATGTAGGATTCATGGGAGAGTTGTAAAGTTTACAATACAAAGAATATCCTTTTGAAAATGGCTCGAGCTGTGCTGAAATTCATGTGAAACTTGTCAAGAATGTTAGATTTAATTCAGTTAGTTAACTCTAGATTGCATTAGTTTAGGATTAGTTGTAAAACATATTCAAGTGTAAGCCTTGATGAGGGTGGTTTGGGTTATTTTGTGTTTGAGGGGTCTTATTCTTTGCTTGTGCTGTAGAGTCTCACTTTTGGTTTTCAAAAAAGACCTATTCATGTACAACAAGGAATTCAAACCCAAACTTGCATGGCACCCAAAACAAAAACATGTGTTCATCAATGAAACACACAACACAAGTAGTTTGGGTGTCATGCGTAGTATAAGAAGGTACCTCAATATTTGACTTGTGTGTGTGGACAATGACAAGTGTAGGTGCTGACATGGTGGTGCACAACAAATTGTGAGAAATTTGTGACCCAAATTTGGCTTAGACTACATTTAACATTTAAAATATTATTTTTTTATTAAATTGTACAAAATTTGTTCATTAAATGTGTCAATTTCTTCCACCCATTTTGAAACTTTTACCCCCATTTTTGTTCGTAGATGTCAATTTTATTGCATTGGATGTGGCCATAATTTCATGTGTTATATAATTTTATTATCAAATAAATATGAGACAATAGTTTTGAAATTTTTTGAATATATAATTTATATAAGTTTGCAAAGAATCTCACATTGAGTTTAAGTTAATTGTTTCACTTATAAATGTTTAATTCCATATGTGAATGAATTGATGGGTGGGGTTAATGAGATGTAATGTAGTTGCAATACAAAGAGATGTGGCCTAGTTCATTAGGAATTTTTGGTGAAATTATTGCAATTCTACTAAACCATCTATGTAGTGAATCCATTATGAATTCACCATGTTTCACAATGAATGAGGGTGAATTGCATTATGAGTTCATTTTTAATAAATCAAATTTTTATTTCTAATAATAATGTTATTATTATTATAAAAATATTTATTAAATGTCAATGTATATAATTTTTGTATAATCAACATATGGTTTGTATATGTGTTTTTTATGATATATATACAAACCATTTATGGTCAACATATCTATTCATACATGTACCAACGTGTTGGTATCAAGGTTTGAATCTTGATCTTCATGGGTATAATAAAAAAACAAATGAACAAGAGCAGTGGGGGGAGGAGGGGGGGCAAGGCACCTAACATAAAGGGACAAATCAATCAGTGAAGGGACATGCTTCAAAAAAAAGGTAACTTAAGGCATAATGATGAATGTTGTGGAGAATAAGGGGAAGAGGCACTCTTGAAATTACAAGCAAACCAAGCATGAAGGTCCTCCTTGGAAACAGGGCCTTTGATGGGTAGAAAGTCCATGCCATCTGAATTAATGGATTGGTCTTTATTGTTGGGGCGAGGAAAAAGTTGTTGCTCATGTGTTAGTGATTAGTGAGAACATTGTGCTTCTAGCAGAACCTTTTTGTTATTGGGCACTTTGTGGCAACTTTCATGAAGGTGTATGTGTTTGGACATCTCTTCCTTAAGAAGGGAGGGTGTTGGTCAAGACTTGCCCATGAGATGTTTGACCCATAAATCTTTGAAAAGTTCATTTTGCTATCGATTACGCCTGGGCCAATGATGCCAAAGATTTGGACCCCCCTACACGTTGCACCAAATGTAATTCAACCTTCTTTTGTCCCTAAGGTCGACTTGGAGTTCCTGGGAGAAATGTTGAATGAGAAGGCCTCGGTAGCCTCTTTGTATATGGATTGCACATAGGTGACACGTTCTTGAGTGAGCTGCAAGTCAATGGGTTGAAGCATTTGATGTTCACAAGACTTGCACCTCAAAAGGTGATGATTGCCCAGGTCCAAGTCACTAGCCATGGTGTGGAAGGAGTAGCTATTGAGTTGCAACATGTCGACATCTCAGAGGAAGAAAGTGTCATTGGTTTTGTACTTCATGAGAAGCAAGGACCTTCTTTCTCCTACTATACTGTTGAAAACATAAATCATTGTTGCACGAAGAAGGCAGGCGAAATAACATTGTGCAATCTCAACATTGTTGGAAAGAAGTATGGTTGTCAAAAAGTTGTTACAAGAAGTTGGGTTGTCAACATTTTGTGCAAAAGTTGGCAAAAAATTAATTTGCATAGAAATCATTTTTCAAGTACATGCACAAAGTAAATGACCATTTTAACTGATAAACTTCAATTGAGTTCGTATGATTAATGTACAAATGCATTTGATTGATGTCCATTTGGTTGATTTCATTTAATTGATGTCCATTCACAATCAAGAAAATAATCAAGAAAAAGTTAACTTGGAAAGTGAATTGGATATGTTGGATTGATGTGATTGGGTTGATTTCATGTGCATTGGTTTAATGGATTGAATTGAGTTTATTGAATTAGATAAGATGAATTGATTTCGGTGAAATCAATGTAGCACAAACTTTTAATGACGATTGATGTTGTCATGTAGCTATATTACAAAGTGGTGAACAATTTTAAATAAAAACAAGTCATAAAGATGTAGTCTTTCGTCGACAAGGCAATGAAGCAAGTATGTAAGGAATATTACATTGTGTTTCAAAAACATTTGCTGGTATGCAATTTAACTTTTTGGGTGGAGTTTCTTTGGCAAATTCAAGTTTATTATGAGATGAATTCAAATCTAAAAATGTTAATTGAGAAGCTGTAAATGCTAATTTCTTCTTTTGTCAGCATTAATTATAAAATTCCATGGCTTAAATAATGGAATGAATCTATATTTTCCAAAAAGTCAATTAAGTTTTTTAAACACAATTTTTTTGGTGCCATATTTTGACAAGTGGCTACATAATCCAACCTTTTACTTTCAAGTAAAACCTCTTGTGTACAATTGATTTTTGCATCACCTATTGTATACAATTCATATTTGCATACTTTTCAATTTAATTGTTTCTCAATCTTGAAATGACAATTGATGCAATAGGAAGTTAAAACATTAAAACTTTTCAAGATGATTATCAAGGATTTTGGCATGACCATAAAAAACGTCAATGATTCACAAATTTTATTAAAATACATTTGGGGGTGGAGGCTCATCATATGGTAGTTCAATGTAAAACTTGGGTATGGGCATTGTGGTGCACCTATGATGATATAATGCATAGCAGCTTGAGAGTACAATTAGATTAGTTTTAGTTCCATTTCAATTCCCAAGATTGGAAGAGCATTCCAAGGTGCGAAGGAAATTCACCCTCAATGAGTTGCTTTCAGTAGGTGTCCGGGCTCCACACAATTCCACAGATCCTCCCATCCAACCTCCCATCCAACTGCAAATTTTGGCTCTCAAAATACCCACACATACCTGTACACTACCCAACATCAATTTCCCAGAAGCCAATGAAACATCACTACATCACAGGTTCACAATCCTCTCAACTCAATAACCATCCCCAGGAATTTTTTCAAAGAAATTCCACACCCAAAATCCAGCAACAAACGGCATTTGACAATTCCCTCGGAGTTCCCATACCAGACAGGCCTCATTCCTTCAACCCCACAGTACAAACATTAATTTGAACATATCAAGCTCAAAAACTAAGGAACCACCTCAGGCAAGCTCTCTAGCTCCCAAGGTCTTTCATCATCTCCCAATGTGCGTGATTAATCTGCCTATCTCTATTGACTCCTAACAACCAAACCAAAAACTTTGCGTATCAAAAAACAAACGCAATGTAGTCTGGTTGCTATGAGTATTCATCTCACAGGCCATTATGCTCAAAAAGAAAAACACACAACAACAATGATGCAAAAAAAATGAGCTCCCAATCTGCTTCACTAATCTGGTACTTTAGCTTCTTGAAGTCCGCTCATCAAAATCCCTCCCATGCTCCTAAGCGTCGCATCTCCAATGCAGGTAGCTCCAAGAAATAAAGTATTGAAAACAAATCACCGCAACCAAAACCAAACACACCACAGACAACTGATAAGCTTAACGTAAAGAGGCCGATAAAATCAGGAACAAAACAAAAGCCCAGCAGGTAGAATTCCAGAAACTTGAATCATCATAACAGCAACTCAGGGTATAAAGCCGCCAGCACTGTTTGTTGAATGATGAAAAACAAAACCAAAAGCAAACTTTCCAGCACTGTAGAAGTGACAATTCACACCGATTCAAAGAGCACCCAGCTCTTCCCTAATTCCATGTCATAGCACAACTTAGACAACTTAAGGTACCAAACTGATTCCAAAACCCTGTGTTCAGGAGTTGACATCTCCATCTTGGATGCGCAACATAATGTAAATTTTAAGAGAAGTTAAGCACGGAAACCCTAATCATAGAATGAAGTGCCTCTAGAAGGAAGAGCCAACACAACATGAATAGAAACCAAACCAATCCAAGCTTTGACACATCAAGGCTGAATGTTGGACTTATTATTGACTCTCTCCCAAACTTGGAACAGAGGCATTGTGGGAACTCCTTTAGGGTGAGTATAGGTGTGGAGAATGAGGAGAAACTTTAAAAAATTCATGTTGGATATCCTGACCAAGTCTAGCTTCAACCTGCAGGCTTCAGCTTGCAATTTTTTGTCTTTGAAGCATGATTGCATCCCCAACTCCTCTAGTGTTTCCAAGTATAAGCTTAAAGAAATCTACACAGGAAAGTTGATAAAGAACCTTTCAGCAATCTGCATTGGAAAATAATGGATCATATCAACTTCTGTTAGATTTGAAAGTCCACTTTCCAAATTATAAGTCCATTGAATTGATCGTACAAGTGAAACTAGAAACCTTCTCCCATCAGGCCTTCTTGTCTCTTTGTTCTCAAAGAAGTCAGGTGTGCTTAAGCTCCACTAGGCCAGTTATATTCCACATAATCAAATAAGGGTCTGGTTCCAGAGCTGCAGGGCTAATTTGTGAACAGTTGCTATTAATGTCATATTTAGTTTGCTATTGGATGCATGCACTGCTCACCAATAATGTGTCCTAAAATAATTGACCTAATTTCACGAACTTTGGGCAATTATCTATTAGTTCAGACATATTCAGATATAGTACTATACTGGGCCCCAGGGTGCATCCTGCCTCACCTCATTGGCTGCAAGAAACTCTTGGTAAGGTTCAGGAATCCTTTTCAACTCGCAGTGTACAGGGAAGATGCAAAAGCTGTTTGATCCAAATGCTTGAAGAAAATCTCTTCTTGCTCTTATGATTAACTTTATTGTGATTTCCATCACCAAGAAAGATATTCATTATATAGTATCTTGATCAATGTTGGGAGGAAATTCAATGTTTCCCTGTCTGTTACATGAGTATAGCTGACTCCTTTTCCCCATAGGACACAGATCTCGCAGTTGAATGAATGTGATGACTCTTCAGGATGCCTGTTACTAATGTGCCCAGTATATTGGAAGAGTTACGTAACCTGCAAATTGACTGGCTTTTTGAGGAGGGTTTTTGAACTTTGAGTTTGAGCTTTGTGCCTTGTGCAGCTGGAGGAGCTGAACAAGATATGGACTATGGTGTAAGATGGTCATATTGCATTTCTCTTTCCAGCAACGAAGAATGGTAGATCCCATTGCTCTCAAGTAATCCTTGTATTTTGCTCGATCCCTGAAAATGTCTTGTGAGTCTGACATGGGGTATTCAAGGTCACCCTAGTTGCATTTGTTAACAAGTAAACCCACTGCCATTCTGGTTTCAATGCTGAAAAAATGTTGAAATCCTGTTTGACTTTGAGGAAATTGAGGAGCCCGCAGTACATTCACCCTTGTTGTCAGCAACAGAAAGTGATGCGCACCAAGTCGTAACTTTAGTAGGGTGTCATCAACATCCTGTAGATTTGCAGCATTTTGCTAAGATTTCAAATTATTCAGGAGACAAGCAAGTACATACTGGATATTTGTATCTGCGAGTCAAGTTGGATGTATCAGCATTCTTTGAAGACACTCAAGCTTGCAGAATTTGTTATTGGTATGGATGGCATATGTGGTGTATCTGGTGCCAGCAAGGAGTGTGGCTCTTTTTGGGTGGGCAGTAATGCTGGGTGTTACCATGAACTACTTCAAAATCATTACCAATGGCAATCATTAAGTTGCCATTGGCAAGGTCCGTCTTCTCTCTGTTTCTTAACGAGTTGAGGTCATGGGAAGGTGCACTACCAAGGGTGAATGCCCAAAGCAATCATGGCAACAGAGTGCCCAGGTCATTACTGGAGTGTTCAAATGAGAGTGACAGATATATCAACCTGTCTGATCTCCTAATGAATGAGAGTTGCATTAGTTCTTGGAAAGGTCTTCATTCATCAACTTGAACTTTCTGCATAACACACACCCATAGACAACATGTAGTGACTTCTGCAAAGATGGGGACAACTTGGAATCTGAATGTTGTTTAGGTGGCCTTGTTTGACACTTGCTGTTTTCATGGCTCTTTGAATGTGTCTTTCCCTTAGGGCGTAATCACATTGCAGGCAGGACTGATGGATTTGGTGTGGAGAGAGACAGCTGATGTGACAGGGAAACTCTGGGTTTTCTACCCGCTCCTCTTCACATTGCAGGGTTGCTGGCCACTGTAAGCAGAGGCACTCATATTTCTCATCTACATTTGCCTTCTGCCCTTTCGCTACATGTTTCTCATCGAGCAAGGTTTGAGCCCCTTTGGGTCAGATTTCAGGCTGTATTGTTAATCTTACAGTGCACCATTCTTGCAATCTTGGCAGGTTTTGTACTGTCCTAACCAATAATCTCTCCCCAACTACTGTCTGCTCTACTGCAAGCTTTATCTGAGGAGTTGCTGGTTCATGCAGGGCTTCCATTTTTTCACTGGGTTCTTGCTTTTGTAGACAGCAGTTTTTGAAGACGAGTCTGAATGGCAGGCATGCTCCACACTTACTTGTGGTGTTTGCTCGTTTCTGTGGTTTGCATCTTGGACTTTGATTCTTACTGTCCTGGATAAATCTGGACTACTCGTGGAAGCTCTTTGATTTTTCTCCATGGATGACATTACAAGTTTAGCCGACCGCACAACATGCTGCCATATACTACATCAAGATGCTCCGACTAACTTAAGGTAGCTTGTCCCACATATGTTGTTTTGTAAGCCAAGCATTGAAGATATAAATATGGATCCCCTTCCCCTTACAGCATTGAAGCAGTGACTGTCTGATGCATCTTTACAAAACTTTGAAGTTGCTTGACTGTTGGGTGGCATTTGCATGGTGGACAGACTGTGGTTTGTAGACTGTTGCTGATAACAATGGCAGTTGGCAACTTCAGCAACCCAGATGCCACTTTGATTACTAAGGCCAGTTTTAGGCCAAAATGAGGAAGAAAGGCCAGAAGATGCTGCAGCTCATGACATCACAGAAGTCTCCTGAGGGCTTGGTGTACATATGTGGAGATTGTACATATATATATATCAGTCTTCAGCTTTTAGTTCTTGTGGTGAGCGTGTTATGTTTCTCCATACTGCAGTTTTGTTGTTGCAATCTTCTGCTAACTCAATCATTCTCCGACGCGCATGATTTTTCTTGCAGTAGTACAATCTTGTAGATGAGGATAAACTTGGATTCTCCAGTTCCGTACCAAGGCACGACATAAATCCCGCATCAGGCTTCTCAGCGAACGAATCAACTGAAAGCGTGGCCTCTACTTTTTTCTGCTACAGGTACATGTAGCAGAAAAACGTGGGATTTCCACTTCTGTACGATGTCGCTTCAGTACTGCTGTGAGAGATGAATTCGACACAGTGTTGAACGTTACGTAGCTACATCTACATTGACACCGAAGTGACCGGGCGGGACTCAGGAGCCATCGCAGCCATCTATAAAACCCGGAAAAACTCCCACACTTCTATATTGAGTAGCAGCTGAAGTTTGAACATTGTAGCAACGGGTCGTAATTTGTCTGGTTCAGTTGACTTGATAGTTGATACTACATTATAGTTGCTCATCTTCAGCATATTCTGGCTACTGGAGCTCTTTCGTTGGGTCCACAAGTTCGTTTGCGGATCAGAAGTTTCACGCTGCCACGATGGAGATATACAGAAGAAATGACGAAGACCGACTTAGCCGGCAGGACCATATCGGCACTTGCGGCCGGGATGGGAACACTGATGATGGGAGTCCTGAGTCAGCCGGGATACAGTTACATGTCCGATCCCAGCGACTTCTACAGAAAGTTCGTTCTGGAGCTCGTCCCCAACAATGCCTACAATGACTCATGGTTCTGTAAGGACCTTAGGCCTGTGCAACCCATGCACCCTCGTATTGGCACGGTGATAGTGCAGTCCGGAACTGCATCAATGCCCCGGACCGCATCAATGTCACGTACAACCATGAGCGGGGCAAACTTTCGTACCTTAGGAAGGTATTTGTAGCGAACGACAATACTGCTTTCGAAGAAGCTTGTGCAATGCGGTACCAGGGAACTGTTATGCCCTGGTTAATCTCCTTGACTATACCTCCAGTACTAGGTACATGTGGATTGACCTGTCGTGGCCAATTCGCAACATACTGTTCCCAGTTTCTCTGATGGAATTCCCAGGAGCTTCATTCTTCTCATATTTCTCCATTGATATCCTTTTATTCTCCGTTTCTTCTACATTTTCAATTCATCTTGTCACTAAGGAGAAAACTAACATTTTTAAATTTTAATTTATAACTAAAAAATAGTCTTAAATAATTCATACAATTAAAAATTCCTTTACTTGCACTCAATAACTAATCACAATGCTAACAATGACGTGATGTTAGCATAGTCCCAAAGATGAAATATACAATCAACTAATATTATGCTTTCATCTATTAATCATTTGCACACCCCTTGTCATGTTAACAATGGTTTGCAACTACCTAATTTGCAACTAGAATGGGGACTAGTTGTTAACTATCATGTGACAAAGTTATTTGAATTTGATTATTTTGAATTTTAAACTAATTCTTTTATCCTCTTTTCTTTAATATCCCAAAAGATTTTTACATATGGAAATTGAAATCTGCCACATGCAAGCATCATTGTTGAATAGATCATTATGTAATCATAGCTAGGTAGATAGGTATGCCTACTTAAGTGAGTAGGTAATAGGCTTAGAGTAGGTAGGTAAGTAAATAAGCTTAGGAGGCAATTAGGAAAGCCTCGACTAGATCTGCCCAGGCAATTTAATAGTAGGCTAGATAAGTACATCCAAGTTTTTAAGCATTATAAGGATCCAATCATTTTATTGGGGATGAGACTTTTTGAATGATTCATCCCAAATGGCAAAGACATTCTAAATAATTATAATGTGTAATATGTGAAAATCATCCTTTCTCACTTGTATAATTTATAAAATTAAAATTGTAGACTAAGTATGTGGAATAAATTTAATATTAAAAAGAAACTACAACAATAGATTCCATGGGATAACTTGGCTAGTGTGCATTCAAATAGTGTCTCAGACGTCTCTAAATTTCAAAGGAGGTCATGAATCATGATGGTTTCCAAAGTGCAAGTGTAACCTTTTTCTTGACACATCCAACACATTTTGGAATCATTGAAAACAAAAATAAATGAGAGAGATATATGGCCCCTTGAAACTAGGGGTCCTAACTTGAGTCACATATCTACCTACCTAAGTTAATTAAATTAGGTTATGTTAAATAAGTAATAAGTAGGAAAGTAATTAAACTAACTACTTACATAATAGGTGGGCTTGTTGTTAGGCTCTCTAGGAGGTACTTACAACCCAAAAAAGTAAGGGCCTGCAACCTAGTTAGCTAAGTAGGGACCTACATCTTAACATACGTGAAACATTTTTTTTCATATACCCTTACGTATACATAGATATTCATATATAGGCCATTACTATATATGAGACCTATTTCCTATAGAATTGGTTACCAAGGTGAAACCAAATATTAACTGGCCGCAATGAACCAGCACCCACCAGTGCACCATGAAGGATGAATGACAAATGGTCTGAAAAAAAAATTTCTGTTGTGTTCCAGTTCCTTAGCTAACCATGGTGGTCGTGTTTTTTTTCTACCTACCTACTGACAAACCCACAAACAGATTACTAGTGGTAGATAATAAAAACCAGCCCTTACATATGTATAAACCATCTACTTACCTAGAGTAATTGCCTATTTTCCTACCTACCTACCTCTGTATGAAACCTATTTCCTACAGAATTGGTTACCAAGGTGAAACCAAATATTAACTCAGTTGAGGTTCATCCCATGGATGGTGCACTGGTCGGTGCTGGTTCAATGTGACCATATTATCTCAGTTGAGATTCATCCACAACTGAGTTAGAACAGGCATCCAATGGATGACACATCTTGGACAGCTGATACTTTTGTACTGCATGTTTTGGGCTTGTAATGGGGCACTAGGCAGACATAAGCCAGTCGGGGCTGCAAAAAAACCTCTTTTGCTCAAGAGGGCGATTGTTGAGGGGTTGGCCCAAGTACTAGTGGTAATGCAAAACCCTAATAAAAGCTGTTCGGGATTAAACCCTAGTCAAGTACCCTAAATTTTCTAAACCCTAGAACAGGGACTTTTGTGCGGAAGGACGACGAAGCGAAAACAGACGTTGCGCTGTGCGATTGCGTGTTTGTATCATTATGGCGGAGCTTTTCCCAGGCATCTTGTTGGACATTGTGGATGACGAATGGCTCGTCGACAAGCTGCCTCACGATGGTACGTGTATTGTGCGTCCTCTTCTCTCATCGACTTTTAAACTGAACCCCACTTGCAACGCACTTCTTGTGGTGGTTGTGTTTATATGCGAGTCCGTGATAGCTGTTTTTGTGATGTGCTACTGGGGTTTAGTGTTGTGATTTATAGGAGAGGGAATAAAAGATGTCTAGGGGTGTTAAAACTTTTTTGTCTTTGTCAAAATTGAATTTGCCAAAAAAATTTGACTCAATATTTTTTCTCGTGTTCTTCTTCACAGTGTTTGTTTTGGTTTCTTTTGCTGGAGAACAACCTGTCTGCAGGTGGTGATGGGTTTGTCGAGATCGTGGCATAGGAACTTCCAAGAAAAAGCAATTCGTACTACTTGTTGATTTGCTTTTGACAGGGTTGGGTTGTTTTCTTAAACTTTGTGATTGTTGGTTGCACAGACATCCCGTTTCCCCCTGGCGTGGCTCCTCCAGCTGATGAGATTGACGAATCAAGTACACGACTACAATCCCTTCTTTCGAGAGACCCTTATATCTTTATATTTCGCACAACACACACACAACCCGCCCATGCAATTTTGAGTTCTTCATTTCTGTGTTCATCTCACAAAACTGTGATTCTAGAGCTGTGAATGTTCTCGGTGCAAGAGAGAGAAAAGACAAGCTGTAAGGCCCTAGTAGTAGTACTAGATAACGTTCAGGTCCTCACCACAGTCAGTATTCAAGAAGCAAGGTCTGACAACTATGCACCAGATTACATTTATGGCTTAAGATTCTCCCAGAAACTAGTGGTCCGATGAATTGGTTGCTTGCCAGTTTCTCATTCAGCAATAGTTTTAGTCATCAGTATTTGTTGGATGCTATATTATCTATATCAGGGAATGATTGTGTGCTGTGATGTCAAAATGGTTTTCTGTGTGGCAGATCAAGAACAGCAACTCGCAAACCAGGACAAGTGGACAGAATTGGGATTACATACCATTCAATAAACACAGGTATACTGCAAATCTGTCATGTCAGTGATCTCAGAGCACCATGCATGGACCAAAAGCTGGTTCTGCCAAACTCAAGCACAAACAATTCCTGAACAGTATTCAAGTCTGCATTTCAGGTGGTTGGCAGTGAACTTTGTAGCACAAATACCACATTCAACATACACTGGAGAACCTATTTCATAGGATCAGCTGATTCTGTGAATAGGTTGTAGTTTTACATACATCCTAAGCTTGCAGTAGACTTCTGGAAATGCTTCATTGCACTTGTCAGTACTCTATATGTTTGTGCAATTCACTGAAATGAGTACAAATGTCAGCATTACAATGTAGCCTAGTGGTTTGTTGCAGAACACTATGACCTGGAACTTGGCCTGTCACTCTCTGACAAGGGCGACGTAAGAACACCTGGCAAAGCATGTGATTGCTCAAATTCAGATCCTAACCGTAGTAGAGAAATAAGCTAGAAGAATTCTCCTTAATCGAGATTTACTGTCAAATGTTGAACTGGGAGATTACATGAACTAAACTAACTTTGACTTATTGTGGACAAGTTATTGCAGATTTTTCAAATTTAAAAAATAAAATCATATCCAATAAAACTAGTTGTGGTATTAGAATCACTTAAATGGAGGAGGTGCTTGTTTATCAAGAATATGGGATAGAAATAATGGGTCATAGGGATCCTGTTTCTTAGGATAATTAAGTTTTTAAGTTCATTTCATTTCATTTTATTTTTCTTTTTATTTTTTTTATTTTTGAATTTGTTTTTATTTTTATTTTTAAATATAATTTTCATTTTCATTTTCACTTGTATTTGTGATTTTTTATTTGTGTAGGTATAACCAAATTGATAAACATTTGAAAAATTGAGCAACACAATGAGTTATTAATGTTGAATTGAAATTTGGTTGCTTGTTGTTTATGAGATGGCATTCAATGAACAGCAAGCTACCTATGAGAAGACCCAGGTAACTTATTTGGTTTTTTTAGGATGTGCGTTTGCTTGACATTGAGTTAATCCCATTCCTTATGTTTGTCAAACTTGTATCTAAACCAGGCCTCCTAAGATATGGCAAACGTCGATTTTATCGCTTCTAGCTTAAATTCGGCGTCCAAAAATCTTCAAAATTGACAATAAGTAAAAAGTGGCAAATTGCTTTGAATTTAATCAATTTTCTTGACGTAAGTTGTAAAAGTGTCAGTTGCTCGTTCTATTGGGCCCAGCGCCATCATCAAACCCAGGTAGAATAGGAATTCCCATCACAACAGGGCGCTGCTTGGCTTGAATTAATGTATACTTCCAGAGTTCAGCAAACCCAACCAAGCATCGGACATGTTCCACTAATTTCTTCTCCTGTTGCTTTGCCACTGAGAACCTACATTAGTGACTAGTATTTCTCCCATTCAACAGGGTGTTGATTAATCAACAATGAGAACATCTCCAATGACACGTCTATGTACCGTTTCCAGACAAAAATCACTTCTTATTTTCGACGTCCAAGAAACCTTATATTATCTAAATGTGGCATCTAAAAATAGAATGTCACATTTTAGGAGGCCTGATCTAAACTATAGAACCACCTGCAAGATGTCCAAAAATTGTTACATTTGTCTTTCAAGGGAATGCTAAAGCACCCAAACAAGCATGCAAGCTTAATATTTCAAAATCTCTTGTTTTAAGATCTCACTTTTAGATTTGGCAAATTCTTTTGTCTTTTATTTTTCACAATTTGCACCTTATCCATGATTTTTTCATTTGGAAAAGATGCAGTTGGTGATTGAATTATTGATCATGCCCTTGTTGTTTCTAATAGTGCAAGAGTTGGTGTTGATCTTGCCCATAATGGCCTTGCTACTATTATTATGAGTTATGGAATTACTGGTTTTAGCAAAGTTACTAGTCTTCCTTTTTTGTAGTGTTTTTATTGGTTCCTTAAATAAAGGTTTAAATAAGAATATTTATTAGAAATGCACAATAAAAGTTTAAGGAAGAATGCGACTCCAAACAATATATATTAAGAAAACCAACAAAAAGAAGAAGAAACAATATAGAATAATAATGACAGAAAATCAAAATGATAAATAAAACGATAAAGAAAACCAGAAATATAAAAACCAGAAATTTTTTTTACAGTACAGAAATAAACAAAAAGAAATTTTAAAATGAAATTGAAAATTTTAAAAACCAAAGGGAAACAATCCAAGAAAACAAAAAAATTAAAACTGGAAAAAAACAGAAACAAAAAATGAACGAGATAGAAATAATTTTTTAAAACGATACAGGAAATTTTAAAAGAAAAGTCAAACAAAGGTGGGTTGTAAGCAAAGTGGACAATACTATTATCTATCACCACCGAAAAGTGGGGATTGGAGGTGGTGTGAACATTGCAGCATGCGTTTTTGGGATCTTTGTGCTCCTTGGTGGAACTTTTGAGAGTACACATATGGCCCTCTATGCAAAACCTTTGGCCTTCCTTTGCGGAGGGCTTAGGACACTACAATACATTTTGGGTTTTATTACCGGTTAACAAAATGACTAATGTTTTTTTCAATTACAATTGTAACTACATGGTCATGTTAATGACCATAGTTAGTGGAGGTAGGCTTGAAGGCTCAAAATGCAATCTGAAATTTTAAGGTGCCATGTGGCATCATTTCAAACACTTTCAATGTAAAGATTTTTTTCTTGTTGCCTTTCTTTCACAACATTTGAATTATTTTGTCATAATTATATGAAAACTTCTTAATTACATTTGCCATTAAAAATATTAATACCTTCATAATACTGGGCGCTAGGCCTACTCCACTTCAGGTCCCAAAAGGGATCAACTAGTTGCAAAAGACATTGTGGTGCCATGGTTTTGCAATTGTAGTTAATATGACAACTTGATGATTTTTAATGCAAATATGTGTTATATATATAACCATTTTAAATTAAATAAGTAAATTGTATTGGCTTTTGCAACTTTTTAGTGAATAATTACAATTCATGATTTTGTGATGCTAACATGGCATGCCAGGTGGCAAGATGCCATAATGTGTGATTATTGAATTTTTTCCCAAGTATTTTTTTGAAGTTTTATTTATGGGAAGGGAAATAACCAAAATGATGTTTATCCATAGGAATGTGTAAATAGACATCTTGGACATTAGTGTTAAATCATGGCTAGATCATTTCCAATTCTTTTGCAAATGTTGAATAACAAGATTGAAAATTTTTCAAAGCATGTATGTTATTTGTTTCATGTGTTCTTCTTGTGCATTCATAAGGTCATTTTCAATTTTTGGCACCAAAATCAAGTGATTATTTTGTACAACACATCATTGAGGGGGTCGAATGACATGAAAAATAACAACGATTCTTTCATTGCCATGCCAAGGAAAATACTAAATTGGGTGAAGGGTCTTAAATGCTCCAATTGTAAAAAAATGTAAAAGAAAAACCTAAACTATTATCATTAATAGAAAAATTGCATTTTGCGAATACATTTGGCAACTAAAAATCAATCACATTGAATATTTATTACTAAAAACAACTAATTGAATAAGTGAAGTCACATTGATTTTGTAATTAGAAATGACATGATGTTATTATGACAATGACTTTCACCATGGAGGAGATGTCTTGGAATTATACTCTTTGAACATCCTTTTACCAATACAAAATATGCAACTACCCATATGAAACTAATGTTTTTTGAATTATTTTCAACCTTATGGGATTTATTCACAAGGCATACTTATGTATTTTCAGTCAAATAATTTTGATTTGCCAAAAATTTGACAAGTGTTCACACAAGATTTTATAGTTTTTGTCAATTTTATTTAATGTTTTGGTGAAGTTATTTAATACTTTAGACAACTTAGATATTGCCATGTGGTAAAATTATTGAAATGTTAAAATGAATGAAAGTTAATATATGCGTAGGTAGATAGGTAAGTAAGTCTTACCCATTTAATTGACCTAGCCACCTAATCAAATACCTAGTTACCTACCTATCTAAACCTACTTAGTGGGTAGGTAAGGATGACCCCCTACTTATTTAATTTAGCCAACTTAGGTAAATAGGAAGGTAGTTGAATTAATAGAAAAATAACCATGTAAATTTTTTTATTTCATGTTTTGTTTTAAGGTTGTTCATTTTTTAATGCACACCATGTTGGCACATGTATTTTAATGTAAATAACAAGAGGAGGCACATTGCATCATATAATTTGTGAGATGGAATTAATTTCCAAACCATATGGGTTTAATCTTTTGGTTGTAGGTTACTTGAATTTATTTTTTCAACCACACATTTTCAAAGGGATTCTCCAACATGTTTTGTGTTTCTAATTGATTTTAGATTTTTTTAAAACTAAGTACCAATTAATATAAAATTTAGATATCTCAATTAATTTCCTATCAAGTAATTATCTACATCAAAAATCTAGATTCTTCAATGTAATTACACAACTGGTGGATTTATTTGATTGATTTATTATAACTTCCATTAATTCAATTACTTAAGATTATAGTACTGAAATTTTTGAAATTTATGCTAATTGAAATATTGAGAATTAAAAGAATTAAATCACTAAAATTACAGTGAAATCCTGAATTTTATTTTTATTTGGTTGTTAAAATTCTAGCTATAGTAATCAAAATATTGAAAATTAGATTTAATTCTTGAAAATAAAAATAGCCCTATATTGCAAATGTTTTTCCAAGATTGTGACTAAATATTTCCTCTGCCACCAAAAAAATCATTGCTGGGGGTATCACTGCTGAATTAGAATATTGCAACAATTCATTTCACAGTTCTTGTACATCCTCAGTAGATAGTGGAGTTTGAAAAAAATCTACTTTTGTATGTGACCCCTATGCAAATTTGGCTAAATCCTCTTGTGGATTATTGCTAGTCGACCTACCTCACAAAATTGAAAACAAAAACCTTGATTCTTAACTCCCAATTTGCAAACCCAAAAAATAGAGGAGTTCCTCAATGTACTTGAACTCATTCCCACCTTCCACATTAAATGATTTGTTAGAGAGATCAAGACAAATTAAAAATCTTCCTTTACTAAGGCTTGTCTATGCCAACACCATTTCTTGCAAATCTCATTACTTTCACAAGTAATTTAATCTTTCAACTTCAGTTAAGTTCTTTTTGTTATCCTTTTAAATTTATCAACTTAAAGAGTTTAATAGTTACATATTTGTGATGGAGACAACAATGTGAAAGCATGTCAAAATGTTAGGAGGCACATCTTAATGTTGGAGCTTAATGGGGATGTGTTCAAAAAGGTCTTAAAATCCGTTATGAATGTGCATAATCCTGATCTTTGACCATTGCTCCTGCATAATCTAGATCTCAATTCTCCAATGAAAACACAAGGTGGAGAATTTTGGAGTGTGAATAAGGTAGATTCTTCATTCCTTTATTGTATTGTAGTTCTTGTATGTCTATGCTATGTTGGTGTCATGACTCAACTTGTCACTTCCTTTTTGCAAAAAGTTCTCTCCACTAAAAATTTGGAAGTTGCATTTTTTCAGTATTGAAGATTTATGCAAAGTCCATCCCAAGTCTACTGCTGCCTCCATATGTCAAAGCCCATGCTTTTGCTTTAGCTTCACACAAATGATGAGATCATAACATGTCATCCTCTCTTTTATTCTCTTGCCTTAAGTTTATACTTTGTTGTATTGAGTATTCATATATGTATGTTGCATTATTTGAGACCCCATTACATTCATTGAGTACTCAAAGTATGTGAAATTTGTTGAAAGAAAACATGAAATCAAGGGCTGTGCATGACAAAATTTGGTGAAAGCTATCAACCCAGAAAATGGCAAAAAACATTTGGATGAGAAAGGAACTTATCTCACAATTTCGGATGTACTATCATTGTGATTGTAATCTGATCTTCTCCCTCCTAACTGAAGCCCCTTTGCACATTCACCGCAAAAGGAGAATAACCATGAGTGCCAGTAGGTGAATTCTAGCAATCTTTCAACTTGGATGAATCCCAAGTTGAATCTCTGCAGCAGAGCACAATGCCACAAAGGGAGAAGAGCTGTGAGTGCCAGTAGATGAAATCCTACAAATCTTTCAAGTTTGGATAAATCCCTGCGGCAGAGCACAATGTTTATGCACTCTGCATGTAAACATAAAGGGTTTCTGGCTAGAACTTCTTAGTTATAGGGTTTGACACATAATGCAGTGGAATAGGCCCAGAGTCAAAGAAGGTTGCACCTTATGCATGTAAGGTTCCACATCTTGGAGGTGCCTCAGCCATTATGCTTGGTGAGGCCCCTGGAGAAACGCATCTCCAGAAATTCAGGGCCCAGCCACATGGCTACCACCTCCGAGGATCCCTCAAACAGTAACTCACCCATCCATGGGCTTTTATCCCCACATGTGAGCCTTTGCCCTACACAAACAGTTGTCACATATCTCCTAGATCTCTACAAATCCCACATCATGTGCACATTGAAATTAGCGAAGTGAAAGAAATAGCTTCACTATTGACTTAAGGTCTTGTATTAGAGAGGCAGTCATCCAAGTCAGTTTATCCAACCATAAGAATGTAACAAACCTACAACTTTGAAGCATGAGCATATTCATAGTTGTACTCATGACTGGGATATTGCTCTACAACACTGCATATAACACAGATTCAAATCTTTAAACACAGTTACATGGACTGCATGGACCATTATCCGCAAACATCAAACATCACAGTTGTGTTTTACAATTTAGCTTCTCTGAGGAAGACTAAGAAAGACTGGCGATTGATATTTTCTGGTCATGGAAATGAATCTATACAAGTGTCCTAGATAAAGCTGTCTCTCAAAAGAAATATTGAATATCAACTATCTTTATTTGCTAAGTCCCTTGCAGGGTTCTGCCCTGTGGGACAAAAGCACAAAAGCTTGTCCTTGATACCAGACAAGCATCTATGCACCTTGACAGCTTAAATCTGAACAGACATAGAAATGTTCTAGTGGTGGCAATGCATTTGCAGTTTTAAGATCCTTCTCAACAAGCATTTCTTTAGTAGGTCACCCCTTGAATTAAAGAAGAGAAACTCAAAATGAGTCACCCATTGGAAAGGGAGTGCACTTAAATAGCTCCTAGCAAATTGCAGCTAGGAGAGAATAAATACTTTCATGTTCCCTATACCATCCTGGAGCAGACTACACTGGAACTACAGGCTTAATGAAAGAATGTAAAACTCTAAACATCTACTAAGAACAGTGAGCACATTACAAGTCCCAGTGGGTCTTAACCTTGGACTGGTTGTAGCCTCTGTGGAGCAGCAAATTGAGGTCCTGTGAAGATTCATACTAAACCCCCCTTTGTATTCCTGGGTGCAATTGGGTTCCGTATGGATGTCAGTATACCCATCAAATTTTCTTGGTAGTAGAACTTGACCATGCAGACTTCCAGCTTCTTGTTTACATCCCTATGAATTGTCTCCAAGATGTTTTTAGCTAAAAATCTGTTCCAGAAAAATAGGGTTAAAATAGAAATTTAAGTACTGTATCAGCAGAGATGATGTCATGTCAAATCACAAACAAGTGCTGAGATTTTCTAGTGCATCCAGATAGCCAAGCTCTCTGCTCTAACCAATAGTCAAGTTTTCTAATCAAAGCATTTGGCTCTTCAAAATAAAAGGATACCATCAAGCATGACTGACACTCTTCTCCCTCAGGGCAATGCAACCTTCAATTCTGTATGGATCCAGGGTCCACAAGAAGTTAATGCAGGATGAACAGATGGAGTAGAGACTGTACCAGAGATCTATGCTTCAGGACGACAGAAAATGTTTCCTGTTTCCTCATCATCTGTTGACTTGCATGTTGGCCAAAATGAGCTATACCTGTCTGTGAGATAACACTGGGTTCAGTCAATTGATCCAGGTCCTTTGAACAATAAATCAAAACAGTCATGCTGAAAAAATGAGGAGCATGCCCAAATACATACAAAAGGAAGGAATTTCAAGTACAGAAACAAACCTTGACAGAATGGGAAACCAGAATGAAAATCCGCTCCAGAACAGGAGTGATCAGCTAACAAAACCATTACAGGATTAATAATAAGTCTCTTTGACAGGCAACCCAACTATAATCACTATGACCCTTCTCACCTTAATAGAACAAAATGGAAACAATGACCTTCTAAATGTCAGAATCTGAAGGTAAAGATAATATACAGGAATTCAATTTCTATGATAGCAGTGCAAACCACTTGTAAAATTACCTAACATGAGTCAGATATAAAGGATCTGCACTTATACTGGATCTACTCACTTGTATCGGAAGAGTAAAGAATAGGCACTTGAATGATCAATGTTTGTTTTACAGTTGACATACAATTCAATGACCTGATGTAATATGTATTACACCAATGCAATATTGCTAATCAAATATGCCCTCAACTTTTGGAGCTGGCAGAAATTCATTTCCGAGCTAATGCAGAAGCTATGAAGTACATTATACTAGCAATTCCACCTACTACAAGTGCATGTTTGAGGAAGTTCTCTAATTGTGAGTTTCTTAACTGTGGCATGGAATTGCTTCGGAGGGCATCTGCAAGTGAAGAAAAGCCACAGTGAATGCCCTGGGAGGAGCCTCGCTCCATCAAGGGGACTCGAGGAGCTTCCAGCAAGGATGCATGGGGGTTAAGTGCCCATTGCATGCCCCAGATGGCAAGTGGTCGCATGTATGCAAGAGACCTGAAGTGGCCATCTGTTGTCCATGCTTCTGGTGTTTGAAAAGAGTATCTGTTACAATACAGAAAGTACTTCAAGCTTCACAACAAATCTGATCCCTTCCTGACAGATATTTCTCCCAGAAGCTTCCACACAAATCTGAAGTATATGTTCCAGCACCTTATATTTTCCTGCCTTTTAGACTAAGATAAATGTCATTTTTTCATGTCATGAAATGGCCCCCATCTAGAGCAAGGACCTGATGAAGAGCAAAGCCAGATTAAACTGCCAAAAAGTTCGAGCAGGTACCGGCATAGTAATGCAATAAGAATGAACACTACTGCAAACTACATAACAATTTTCCAAGCATTCAACAGAAATCCAAAGATTTAGATATAGAGGATGTTCTCCACAGGGGTTAAGCAAACTCCAAGTAGAATTGTAGACAGCACAAAAGGAGTTCATGGATCCCTTACCCAAGGTCAGACCAGCCTGCAAGAAACACACCCTCAGCTGCAGTGAATGCTTGTTCATTCATGCCCTCATGTATCATAGCAGCAGCAACTGCATATGTAACACCTGTCCAAATCTCCCGAGACTGCATACATGTTTCGTCAACTTTTCCATTGGAGTGCATTCCATTGACAGCCCCCCATTTACCACCTTTTACTTTCATCACATTGAAGTCATAAATTTTCTGTAGTGCACTGCGAGCTTTGTAGTCATCAAAGATGGGAGGCAGCCCTGAAGCCCAAGCATACCACTGCCCAGCCATCTGGTCCGCCTGCAAGATAGCATAAGTTCTGTAATCAGGAATATGTGAAGCACTTGAAATCTGCTGAGACAGAACTAGACCTGAATTTCCATCTTTAACACAGTACATTTCTCAATCCTACACTGCTTGTCCGCAGGATGGTCCATCAGACTAATGCAACAGTTCTCACCTGAATCGAGTTGCTGTTACTGCTTGTACCACAATCATAATTGAAGTAAGAGCCATTCCATAGCTTTTTCTCATACACATCACGAGCTTGGCTGAATTTTGCTTGAAAGTACTGTGCAGTATCCTTATCTTCTACCATGTCTGCCATGGCTGCTGCTGCTTGCAGAGCAGCTAGCCATAAGCCCCCACAGTATGCACTGACACCATGCACAGTCCAGGTGTCATATGTCTGGTCAGGGAACCCATCATTCTCAATCAGACCATCCCTGTCTCTGTCAAATTGATCCATGTATGCCATAGCTGCAAAGACAGCAGGCCAGACTGCCCTTGCAAATACTCTGTCTCCTGTCGCTACCACATCCCGGTACACCTGGTTAAATAAAAACAGTTCTGGAAATTCAGTTTCTAGATGTCTGGCAAAAATCTGCCAAGAAACCCACCTTGCAACAACTTCAAAGGCATTCAGGAAGAAGTTCTAACCAAAGGGTATAACAAACCTGAATCACAAATTTTGGGTTGAGGTCCTTCCAACGGCTTGTATCATGAATATTGTAAGCATTGACCTCTACCCAGGGATCATGCTGACCAAGGTCATGTGGTACAGCACCAAAAACTTTTTTAACACCTGTCTTTCCATCAGCCATGTATCTAACTTTCTCTGGATTGCTGGAGAGAGTGGCAGCTGCAACATCTCTTTGAATGCTGAGTTCAAGCTTAGGAAAGAGAGATAGGAGAGCAAACGAGGCATAGAAGTGCACATCATATGTACACCACATGATGTACTCAATGCCTTCCAAGTAAATAAACTGACCAATGTTCTCTTCTCCTTTTTGGAGAAGGGCTAATCCAGAAGGGAGCCCAGATGATCCATCTTTTGGATCATGGGGCATTGCTGCCTCCATAGCCTTCAATAGCAATCCCTCTGCTGTCTCTATTCCTGCTGGCTCTGTATTCTCTTCTGCCTCACACCTGTTGGCGGCCTCCATGGTAGCTTCATTTTCTGCTTTTTCAGTAAAACGAGGGAGAGATTCAGAACTTGCAACTCCTTGCACATGTTCAAGCTCCAATATCCGTTTCATTTGCTCTTCTTGCAATCCTGTGAGGAAGGGGTTATAATTAACAACTGCACTGTGGCCGTTTGAGACAGGACTGTCAAATGGTGGTTCATCACTCTCCATCTGGAGACCTCCCTGCTTTGCAACATTTGGAATCTCATCTTTATGGTCCAGGCTTGGTTTATCACGCGCAAGGATGAAAGCTGGTGTTGCAGGCATTGGCTCCCTCTTGCTAATAGGATCTTGTGGAAGGGCATCAGGGACTGAGTCTGTAGACAAGAGATCAGAGCCTCTTTCAATTGCTGGTTGACCATCTGCAACAGAGAGAAAATTGAGATCAGAGTCATGCATCAATTGGGGGACAGGTGTTCAGGCTGAGGCAAAGAGAAACTGGTTTACAGAGGGCTAGGACCAAGCTGTGCCAAACAAATATTACTCTACCTGTCCAAAGTGTGCCCCCAGCAACCAGATAATACAACTCATTAAAGAGAGTGACTCGGTACCTGCAGACCCACAAACACCCAGATGGACATTAAAGATAATGAATCTTTCTTGAAAGGAAGGAAGCAATGAAAATTCAGTCTACATTGATCTTTTCTTCTGATCACTAATGAATGTTCACTCAATGCCACAAGCCTTAATTCACCTAACCCTGATTATAGAAAATCTGTCATGAGCCCTTTCTATAAAAGAGAAGTTGACTTCAGAAAATAGGAATGAATGTGCTGCAGAAATAACTCTCATGAGAAATCTCCATATTCATGATTAAGAGGGCCAGAACAAAGTTTAAAACTTTTCTTTGGAGTCAAAGAAAGAATATCAGATAAGGACTAATGAACTAGGCAGAAGAAAAACACAGAAGGGTAGACTTGAATGAAGAACAATAGCAGTATGAACAAAACTGGTAGTCTCTCAGTTGTTCAGGGACCATCAACAGTAACATGTATGATAGCAACTTATCCAGCAACTCCATCAGCTCCCTACAGTGGGTATAGGCCAGTGTGACCACCAGCCTACATCCTGAGTTTCTGTCTCAAGTCCTGAAGCAACAGGAAGACTCAGCCATGACACTGGCTAGCACAAAACACTACAGAAGGGAAAACATAGAGAAAAACAAAAAATAGAAGATTACACACAATAGGAAGAAAAAACAGAGAAATAGACAAAAGGAAAAAGACAAACAAGGACCAAGTGGGCTTCACTGTGGTGCAGAAAGGAGAACAGCTAATCTGTTGTGATGTAGTATAGAAATCGAGCCCCTCCAAGGTACATAAGTAATATGAGAGCTGTTGCGGACAAGTTTCATCTGCACTCACCATTCAGGTAGGCTTTCATCCCTCAGAACTGGTTGCTGCCAATCTTCAATGGCAACCTCCCATTTCCGATAATCTGTATGCATTAAGCAGGAGAATTGATTTCAATCCATTTGCAGTTTGCAATAAACTCAAATATTCCCAAATCCAAGCTAAGATATCTGAGAGAGAAACTAGATGGTGCAAACTTGATTACTATGAGATATAACACATTTTGGTAGATTTAGACACCTTGAGTGCAGCATCATCAAATTGAATACAATGAACTAAGTGACCAATTCAAAGATGCACTACAGCCAAGGGCTTCTTTACCAAATGAATATGAACACAAGCAGAAACATGAAAAGTTGCTACTAATTTGGTAGCTGGCTGATAACAGATTAATAGCAGACTGAATTACTGCCTACGAAACAAATTTCAGTCTGTTCATTTACTAGCTCATGGAAACCAAAAATAGCAAGTAGCTCCTGAAATGCCTAAAATTAGCAGTGATGAGTCTTACCATGAAGTGCATCATGTGCAAGCTTTGAAGCAGCATTGCCTTTGGTACCATAGAACTGTGTATAACGCCTGCAATCAACATGAAAAATGAAATTCCCCTCCCTGATGAGACTCACAAGAATCACATAGAAGAGACTCCTGCGCAATGGCAACACATTATTGTAGAAATTCAATTAAGAGAAACTCAAAGTGAGTTTCAGCGGATTGCTTAAGGGCATTTTAGAATTGAGACACAAACACATATGGACAAAGAAGAGGGTGCAAAATGTTCACCCAAGAGATCAGAAAAAAGTGCAGGTGACTGTGAATGTAAATTATCAAACTTTATAATTTGTGAGTGCAAATATTGAAATTTCAAGGTGAGAGTACCAACTTTTAAGGTATTAAAGTATAAGTGGCAAATTCTATCAATTGATGAGAAGTGCACCTGTAATATGCTCTTCCTTTCAAAAATCTAGCTTCTGGAGAATCCCATGCCAATGCAAAGACCACCTCTTTCTTTTCATTTGGAGGTATTAGGATCCGAGCTGCAAGAGCAGCACCAATTGATGCCCCTTGCTGTGAAGGGTGGGAGATGTCACAATTCCAATTTCCACTATCAAAGGCCCCCTTCTGCAGAAGAGAAAAGCAGTCACTGATATGACTCTCAACACACCCTTATACTAAAATGTCAAACAACCATGTAGTACAAACTTCAGCTGCATTGAGTATGAATTGGAAATTCTCCATTGCATTCATGAATTTCCAGCAATTCCTACAAGATATAGGATGAGAGTGAACATGGAAGCTACCATCTTAGTACTCTAACTGCCCCTTCATAACCACAGAAGACATCCTCGATTCTTCCTATGGACCAACACCTTTTTCCTCATTCATTACCAGACAAAGAGTAAAATTAAATGAGTATGAGGAAGTTCAGGTACACAGCTCAAGGAGCAGGAGACAATAGCCAAGATAGGAGGAGAAAGGGAAACCTCTTTCATTTCCAACCACATGGACTTGGCACTATAGTCACCCCCTTTATCAATTGAGAAGCAGGGACATGTTGATAATGTTACACCCCGTGCCTCCTTGGCAGCAATTGCAAATGTGACTGGGCTACCTCCTTTTGCAGCTGTCCTGCAAATTGCCCGACCTACTCATTACGAAACAATTTTTAAAAAAGGAAAGACAGCAATGGAGGTGTAATACTGGGGCTCCTAGAGCCATTTTAGCAAAGCGCAACCAGAGTTATTAGGCTTCTACAATTCCTCTGCTTACATCATCTGAAAACAGAGAGATTATCCAAATGATACAGAAAAAAGATAGGTGCTTGAAGCTTGTTAATTTAATTTTGACTGCTGCTCTTGCAATTTGAAAAAGAAAAAGCCATCACAGCTTGTCCTGTAAAGCAAGTCATCATGAGAGAGAATAAACTGATGCAAGAATTATCCTGCATGGCTGACAGAGGTTATAAGGAAACAAATAAACTATCATATTCATCTCCTAACAGCAGAAAATAGAACTGCAGGATATGAGGGGTTTCAGATTCTGTGACACATGTATCAATTTGAAATTGGGGCAGAAAGCTAGGAACTTGCTTATGATGAAGGCGTACACCACGTACTCCATCCTTGTCCCTGTAATCACTCAAGTATAGTCAGAAGATTCCCCATTGATCAGATGTTTTGGAAATGGCACATGTGTGGACAGTTCCAACATTAACCCCTAAACATCTGGGCAGACCAATTTGGTCAGCTTTTCAGTTTATGTTTGGCTTTCTCTGATGTTTAGGGGTTAATCTGAGACAGCCTCTTGCATTGGTGCATCAAGAAAACATTTTGTGGTAAGAAGATATCTATGATATTGCAGGGATATCTCCACAACAGCACTTTGAAGGTAACAAAACAATGAGTGTTGTCATAACCTTATGAGTTTCACTCACAAAGTGTCAGACCATCACAATTCATAATGACTAGCAGTGATGAGCTGCCATGACTACCCACTGGCTTCATCAGCTCCCAACAGTGGGAATAGAGAAGTACATAATAATCCACCTAAACTTTTGATCTGAATTCTGAGTTTCTTTTGCATTTGCAGAAGCAACAAGACTCAGTCCTGATGTTGGCTAGCACTTGAGATAGCTTGTACTAAGAAGAAAACACTTTGCAGCTTTTGGCATATGGGTATGTGACTAACACATATGGTTCATTGTAGTGCCCACCAGTTGAAGCAGAAGTTCCACCCACTGAGTTCTGTACAAACCATTGTCCACAACTCAGATTAGCATGCTTCTCTATAGCTTTCTGTGTGAGAATAGCTCAAAGAAACACCCAGTTGGCTGAGGCAACAACAAGAGAAATCCACAGCCTACATAAGATCAACATACTATACAGTTCTACTAAGATCCTGATTGATTACCCAGGCCAACTTTAGGCTCTACTGCAATTTTCCATGAAGAACCTAGGATGTATACATCAAATCATGTAACTCATTGCAAGTAGAAGAATGATTACTTACTGCCCATGTGAAAAGGAGGCTCACGTCTGCACTTTCCTTTCCTGTGTTGATGAGCTGCAAAAACAGAGGTTCATGCGTCACAACTGACTCATGTGAGAAACCAACAGAGGGCTTTTCATCATCAAGACAACATACATTTGCAGATCCAACCCAAGAACCTTGAATCCAGAATTCATAGAGCAATTACTCACCGTATATGAGAAAACACAAACTGGGAAGCTGCTTTCAGTGTAGTTATGAGGTATGAATGGAGATATTTGTCGGCATGAGATCTTCAGATCTGGATCTGGCTCACCTGTGTGATTGGTACAAAACAGACCACAGGGACACCCAGAAACTCAGAAGGAATATGATGACACATTACCAGACAGGATGTTGCTAACTAGCTTTGAACCAATGCCAATGCCTTGTCTGGAAGTAGTGCACTTCCATCTTGTCTCAATTGAGAGAACCTCAAAAGTCTTAGGCACTCTTAGCTAGCAAAATGCTAGAAATCACATAATCACGAAGTACCTTCATAAATTGTCCATGCTCTTGGAAAAAGAGCATGGTATGTAGAATGCTGACCATGCAAGTTCCAGTCCCATGATGAGATACCTTGCTCATTGTCCCCCCTACAACAAGAACATTTTATTGAAATCATCCAAAAAGAGCTATTTGAAAGACAGTGACTAATGACATGAGCTTTGTAGAAGTAAGAGAAATTAGTTCTGAACTGCTATGCCATCAAGCACTTCATTTCTATTATCTTATGCTACAAATCTCACCTTTCAAGGTCCTGAGGACGCCCGGGTGCAAGAACTGAAGAAATTTTCTTCTTAGCACCCCCATCTTTCTCACGTGTGACAAACACCTACCCAACATTCAACAGAAATTTGAGCAACCATTTGGGCTGTTTTAGCTTTGCAATTGTTAGTAATGCTTCTTGTTCTAAGGAATTTTTGAGACCACCCAATTGTGTTTCCAGCCATGTTAAAATCAGAGTCATCTTCACACCACTGGCAACAAAGATGGTTGCATCTTGTATGTTGTCATTTGTAAATGGGAGTGCAATACTGATTTCAGACTCTGTGACAAAGGAAAGCCTAAAATATACCGAGAATTGGTTGGCCAACACAGGGGATTCCTCACATACACCAGGGCTCAGCTGCCACCGATTGAATTCACCCCTAAAGCCCCGGCCAATACTTCCACCTCTGCATCAAGCACAATGGAAGAAATGTGAACCTGTACCAGCAGTTTTTAAAAATTATCTGCACTCAAATGGCAGTAGTACCACATCTTTGGCTCTGCTGTGATCAGATAGTTATTCAAACATGGCAAATCCCACAAGGAAAGCTGGAAGGATTTTTTCAGGTGATGGAATTCCTTTAGAAAGTTATTAGAGGGACACGGACCCCATTCCACCAAGAGGTACCCCATGACAGGCTGTAGGCTTTGTTTCTCGATAAAAGGGATCAATTGGAGGACTCTGCAACAAAAGCAAGTTGAAGGTCAGTGCACAGGAGAAAACATATGAATGCAAACAAGCAAGGGTTGGTAGCCCTGATGTCAGCTCATTGCAGGTCTCTAAGGCTGAATTGAGCATAAGAATCAAACAATATTGTTTATTGAGCTGGACAACCAACACCAAAATAATTGGTGCACAATCTGCATGGATTCCTAGAGTCAGAAGTTACCCGCCCATGTGCTCGCTCTGATTGCACATAAAACCACATCCGCATTCCCAATTGTAACTGCAATTACATATCCAAGTTATAACAACAGACACATATTTTTATGCATTTTCTCAAATTAAATTGCAACGATAAGCATCTTAAAGACATTATTGTAGTTTCTTGTTGACTTGCTGCTGATAGCATGTTCCTAGAAACGGGAAAAGTCAACTGGGAAAGATATAAGACCATTCTTATGGCCTCCATAAATGTCACTTTAAATTCTGTCAGAAAATTGACGTGGCTGTTAAGCTTGCGTCTCCATGCCTCCTTTGGGGGAGCTCCAGGGTCATGGTCCAGCTGTTCCAAAAGGTCAACAGTAATTTCAAAAGCAGAATTCTGGAACTTTCTTCAGGCTCTATGTAGCATGCATGCATCTGTTACAGCACAATGCTGTTCTCCTCTATGCTTTCTATCTGCTTGGAAATGGCCTAGTTGGAACTCAAGGATAACTTGTTCCTCTTCCTATACACAGCTTACTCTTTATATCTAACTCATTGAGTCCTTCCCACCATTGTGCTCCACTCAAATGGAGACTCTTCATAATAATTTTTATTGACCTTCCATGTTTTTGACTTCTTGTGCCATGAAAAAATACAGCAAGTGAACATGTTATCTATCTACCCAACCCACTTTCCTACAACAACAATTGGACCAACTCTTCCCTTAACCCTATACTAGATTCAGCTGCAGCTCAAGAAAAACCCCCAGGATCCTCGCAGTAATGAATCTGGGAAGCTACATGATTTAACTGCATGTCATCAAAACATAATTATATGGCAGAATCAAATTCACAACACCTGTCTACAATTTATGTGTCCATGTTTCTTTTTGAAACCAGAATTCTGAGTTTTTAATCTCTTTTTCTGTGTTGATGTTTCTTTTAGAAACTGGAAAATTCTGGGTCTCTGGCAGGTGTTGCCAGAACAATACAGCTCCCACAAAGTGATTTCAGTGAGATTGCATCAAGACCACAACCAGTTCCATAAATGCCACAGCAATTCTCTCTCCAAAGGAGAAAGAGATGGGCAATTCTTCCATCAGCAGATACTGGAGTCAGCCACAAATGTCTGTGACCCAGTCTCCTGGTCTAATTTCCTTGCTACTACTGAACAGATTCTCACTTCAACGAGGCATGCTTGATGGAAATGCCCATCTGAAGTGCTGAGTGATTTGGAACTCAAGGTTTCAAGATCCCAGGTCTGCTCTCGAGGCAAGAAGACATCAAATAAGGGTATTGATATGAGTTTCTCACAACCCTTCTGACGAGTCTGGAAGGGTCATAGTAGCTGTAGACTTTCTTCTATCCATGAAGCAATCAATAACAAGGTTATGAAGACAAGAGTTGTGTTTGAGGGATTTCAGCAAATTTGGAACTTAAGAGTCCCATGTCAATTCAGAGATCTCATGGAGGAGGAGGAGGAGATTGGGAGAAAAATCAACATACAAGAGAAAGAGTAGGCTTCTGGACGTAGTCAGCAAGCGGCCAAGATGGCCTCCGACCATGGAATGTCTTTCCTGTTCCTCCGTAGAAAGCCATGGCTCTGTAGACGCGGCGATGTTCCTTCCACAATCTGCCTTTCTTAGCACATTCTAACTAGGGATACCTACTGCTTGAAGCAGTAGCCGTATTTGGTGCGAGACAACAGGGCGGGAGCTGTTCCTTCCACAATCTGCCTTCCTTCTCAGCACATTCTAGCTCCGAATACCGCTTGAAGCGGCCGTGTTCAGTGCGATGCAACAAGCGATTTCCAGACTATCGAAGACGGAGAAATTCGTAGTAGACACCTTCGCAAAACCCTGCAAAAATAGAACAGCGGTCTGTCTAATAAGTCTTAACTGCACGCAGCTGCCGTTGGAGATGACCAGCTGGTCAAGATGTAACCTGTCTTTCAGCTATACTTGTCGACGCAGCAACGGACTGTAGTAGTGACCGTCAAAGCTCTGCTCTGCATTTTGTGAAGGGCTGTAAGTGCTCTTGAAGAGATGATAATTGGACCAGAGATTTTCTCTCTTCCTCGTCGCAGGTACCATTAGGTAGACGTCAGAGTTTCGGCGAGAGTTTTTTGTCTCGAGGGCTCTGCCTAGATTCTGAAGATCCTATTATCATAATGGACGGCGGAGAACTATGGGATGATGCTCAAGAGCATAATGCAGAGAAGTGTACTCACGAAGGGAAAGATCAGAGAAAGCTCCGTGACATCGCTTCCGTATCAAGTTGAAGTCATTATGAAATTGATCCTGGGAAGATCGAGGTCACGTTTCCGGCTTGCCGTAAGCTTTTCGGTACCCGCCACTACAAACCGATCAGCACAGAGCCAATCGTCGAGCTGCTGGGAAAAAGTTTAGATCCGACTTCGGGCAGCAAAACTGGAAGCAAAAGAGATGAAATCCAGTGAGAAGATCTTTCGTAAAACAGCGTCTTCCGAATCGAGCAATCTCAAAGTCTCGCAACAGTGACGAACGCCACCTGGGACTTGCTTGATTACTACTGAAGAAGGTCCCGGACCTTTCTTTGGAAGACGTGCTTGGCCAAATGCCACAAAATCAGTGGGACAATCAACCTCCCTAAATGCCCTCAAGCCAATACAATGAAGACTCGCCACTAAAAGCTTTCCCATTCAAACTTTCCCGAATTTTCGCACGCAAGCTACAGGACAATCCTTCACCGCACGCCACGAACGAGCTCCCAAGATCACAGAGCTCAAGAACCGCCGTACGTGTCCGTTCGCTTCCGCAAAACGCCCCGACGAAAAACCTAAGTGAGCGCGTCTATTCGAGATCCAGGAATCACCTCTCATCTAACCAAAACACACGCACAAACACACGCACACGCACACAAGAGTGTAAATCATTAAAAGCAAGCAAAACTACTGGCTCGCAAGAACCGGTGTGTACAAACAAAACAAACACACAGACAGCATAATACGACGCAATCCTTCACCAAAATGAACAAAAAAGGTATCGGAAGAAAGATCTCGGCAAGGCCTACGCATCCCGTACCCTAGCAAACGGCGAGCGATGACGAAAACTCCATCGTTGCACTCCGCGAGCGCTGCCTTGCTTGTCTAAGAAACACTTGCCCAAAAGGCAAAGGGAAGATCGCTCCACGCACAGGGGGAAGAAGAAGACGACTCCTCTCGGGAATTACTTTTTAACCAGTGGTAAAAACACTTGGAGGGTAAAATGTTTAGGAGGAAAGGCTTACCGGGGACCTGGATTATTTATTATTACTTTGGGACCTGGATATTTTCCGGTCCTAGTTGGTTTCCCCACCCGCTGGATATTCGGAGAATATCACCGACGGAACTGGCTTCGACCGCCGGTCGGAACAGCCTATCGACCGTTTTATACCCTTTGGACCGATGGTTGCTAGTTGCCACGCAATAAAAGAATCCGAAACCGCTGGATGTCCCCCTCCCTTCACGGAAATTTCTGCCGACGTGGCGCGCCTGAAGCGCGTCTGCTCAGGAACTGAACGCCCACGTGGAGGTATCACAGTGGAGAGAAGTTTCCTGGACATTAGGCAAGAATATTCACACACCTCATTTTTGTTGCAATGTGAATAGGGACTTTTGGTTTTCCTGATTTGAATTTTTTTTTCCCTCTTGTTTCTTTGCAAAAATATTTTTAAACGGAAAAAAGAAATTTATTCCACGCCATTTTTAACTTATATTTCTAAGAAAAAAATCACAATTAATTTCTTTTCTATATTTCATTTTCATTTTTCATTTTTAAAACATTTGGTTTGCAAAATGATTCAATTGCCCTAAAAGTTGAAGCAGTGATTTTTTTGGTGCTGAATTTTAACCATTTCAAGAAAAAAAATAGTTTGAAAAAAAAAATGTCACAAATTCCCTGTTTTAAAATGGCCAGAATTGGCCACAATAGAAAGAGGGTGCTTTAGATTTTCTATTTTCATATTTTAATATTGCCAAATTTGGCTAAATGTACTTATGGATGATCCCCATTTGAGCAACATCACAAAATTGAAAAAACAAAAAAAAAACTGCCTAAAACAGAGCAAAAATAGTTGTCAATTCGTCTGCAGCCCCCGCCCCCCCAACGGAAACTTTTGTGTTTCTCTCTTCCCAAGATCATGTCAATGTTTACCTTTTGGAGAGCGTGTTTGCATCAAAGAAAAAGCTTTGAATCACGAGGACTGCGCAACATTTGACCTTTGCATATTACTTGACGATTGCAAAATCCTCTCCCAAAGTCCCCCAAACAAAGCCAAAGGAAACAACTCTCAGGCTTTTAGGTTTTGCAATTGTATTGGCCTTGCCTACCGAGGGAAGGATATTGTGTTTAGATTCATTATAGAGTATAATAGCTAAAGGGATTTTGGCCCCTAGGTAATAATAATAATAATAATAGGTCTATTTTTATATGAGAATTTTTGAAAGATGATATTTTTGGCTTGTGTTGAAACTTGAGATTAGTTAGAGAGTTATGACATCTTGAAGGATTTTGGTTTCTTTAACCGGATTTTTTTGACGATTATATTTTTGTGTGTGTGGTGAAATATTTGAATTTTCGTAATTCTTCTTTTGCCTTAAGACACTTTTTAATGTAAATGGCAAGACCACCGCCTGACACACCCCTTGTCAATATAGGTAGTAGAAAATGGCCGGCAATAAGAGGCCGCGTGGATCCACACCCGTGTTTTTCCACAAATTATTGTGCACACCCAAAGTGAAGAAACGGCTCTTAGATTGCAGCCAAAGAGAGAGCCTTTGGGACACGGGTATGTGACTAATAAGTCACTTAGGCAGCGGTTAGGTGCGAGTGTGGACTTTCGTATTGACCGGAATCCCTAGAAGCCTTATAATTTAATATCACGGACTTTTCAGAGTTGATATACGAACATGCAAAAGTAATGGAGAAATCAAGGTGTCAAAGGGGGGAAAAAGGGCATACCCATTTGACTCATGAAAGGTCGAACAAAAACCAGAATCCCAAAAAGCAAAATCATTACACAGCTCACTTCAATGCGCGAGAATTGGGAGAGAATCGGGAGTGTAGTAAATAATCAATCTACAAAATTCCTCATGTCCCCCCCCCCGCGCAACTCTCCCCGCCCTCCAAAAGTCTAGGGTTTCAGTTTTGAATCTAAATTTTAAAAAATTGGGGAACTTTTTTTGAACTTTTGTATTCTTTTGCCCCAGTAAAGCGCCCACAGAAAATTTCTAGCGTATCTGGAGGGCACACAGAAGCATGTTCGCCGGAGGGAATTCAGGTGTGGTGTTCTTTTCCGCCCATGATTGCCGTCAGATACCCATGATGTTATCACAAGAAAAAATAATAATAATAATAATAATGAATATTTTTTCTCTCGGTGCTTTACATCAGGTAATTCTAAAGGAGTAGGCAGCTCCGAAAGTAAAGCACTAAGCACCCCAAGACTCCACCTAGGACAGGTGCTTACTTCCGAAAAGAAGGTCGTCCGTGTACCCTACACTTAAAAAGTCAGATTCTGTAATTCAGATTATTATGTAGGTAGTAGGTGAGTAGGTTATGCACACGGAAGCTACTAGATGGATACATGCATGTGAACCAGTGTTTTTTTTTTTTTTTAAGAATTTTTTTTTGGTGTGTACCCAGTGTGGTGATCATCCATACGAGATGTCAAATACGATGGTATAAATCCAAATTTTCATTTAAATTATTTCTAAATATTACAAACATCCCATGGTTAGATTAAATCAGGGTCGCTGAGTCAGTGAGTTCAAATCTCACATTTATTTAATTATTTGTTATTTGCTTTAATCTAACACTTTGGGAGCTTAATATGGCCATTAAGAGGCCTCACTCAGAATGGTGAATGTAACAACTATGAATTACTAGGCCTTTGCTCCTTTGGAGATGACTGGAACTGCTGGTGCTGGTTCAGAGGCCTCACTCAGAATGGTGAACGTAACAACTATGAACTATTGAGCTTTTATTCCTTTGGAGATGACTAGAACTGCTGGTTCTTTGATTCTAAATTCTTGAAAAAAACTGGAATTAATCATTATGAACGAAATCAAATACCCACCCAACACTGGTATTAGCAATGTTGGATGATTATTATTTATAATCATCCTTTTTCTTCTTTTCATTTTGAGAGAATGTTTGGTTTCAATCAAATCATAGAATCATTCTGGATCAGGTTCGAATGTGTTTCGGATGAGGAGATGGCCTGGAGTAGTGTGTTGTTTTTTCAATTTTTAAAAGTTGTTAGATTGGCTCCAATTGCTTGGGCAGAATGTATTATGTAACTATTGTAGTCATTATGGAGATTAAAAATTTGGCTAATAAGATTTTTATGTGGTCATGGAATTGATTATCATGTTTTATTTTTATTTTTTAAAATTAACAACTTAAACACATGCAAATTGTGTAGTTTGGCAATCAAAGTGTGCAAAATTGAATTGCAACCGTGCATACTAAACACCCAACACAAAGTTAAAAAAAGTTTTGAAACATTCAAATTCCACAATCTCATTGAAAAAAGTTTTTAAACTTAACATTGAGCAAATTGCTCAATAACTAGTTCACAAATATATACAACACACACATTGGAAGGCTCAAGCCTTGCTAGGGGATTTGAACTCCAATCTCAAAAAAAACTTTGTCCATGTGAAACAACATTGTGCTTGCACCCATAACCCACCTCAATATCCAAGTTCCAAACCCCCCAACCACATCATGCAAATATTCCAACTGCAAACAAATAGTTATAGAGATGTAGAGTGGCACAATGCATAGTGCACAATGCACGGAACAAATCCAAATAATTTTTTCAAAATTTCACAAAATGTTCACAAAGTTGGAAAAAAAATTAAACTCCAAGGCTCAAGGCTCTTCATATTGCATTGTTCGACTAAAACATTCCATAATGAATCAACACACTTCATGAGCTTTCAAACATGTTTGAAACTTGCAAACAATAACAACTTACAAGCTTGTGCAAAATGTGCTTTATTTCAAAGACAAAAAAAAACACTTGTCATAAAATATTATACATGCAATCATCCATCTAACAAAAATTTGTTTCATTAGAAAGGGAATATAACTTTTTTAAACTAACTATTTCAAAAAATAGACCATTTACCTTTAACAATAAATATTGAACATAGTAGCATGCCTTTGTGTCCTTTCAATGAGTGATGGCCTCTTCAAAAAGTAAGTTTTCAATTGTGTAAAAACATTGTGTGTAATTGTTTTTGCACAAATCCAAATGACAAGTGAAGCAATTTTTCAACATTCTTAATGAATGTCATTATTGAGAAACATCCTTCATCATCCATGGACCCAAGGACTTGAACACGTGTTATCTCAACAAGCTTTATGAATTTTGAGAACTAGTGTTTGAAGATAGCAAAAGAGTTCAACTTGGCCCATAATCCAGTGATAAAATTCACAAGAGAATTCTCTTTCATGATTCCTTCATTATTTGTAGTCATTGTCATCTTTCAAAAGGAACATTGTAAATTCAAAGCATGGCCATCAAACAAACCCTTCATTTGGACCCCATTCCTTCGCACCTTGTGAAGCCCATAATAGGCAACCTTCATGATAATCAAATGTTGGTGGAAAAAATCTTTAACATTAGTGGGATGGTCAACCAAAAATTTGGGTAGGTCACACTTAATGCCAACATGATTTCATGGCCCAAGTTTCTTATCCTTGAAGTACAAGGATAAGAAACTTGGCAAAATTTTCACAATTGTGTTTCACATGACCTAGCACTAATGGGAAGTTTGACATTGTTTGCTTAAAACAACATTGGTTCACAAACCATTTAACATTAAAAATTTCATTACCAAGGTAGTCAAATTTTCACCATTTAGGTTTATACACAAAATCATTGACATATTCTTGTTGGTGAGCATATTAAGAACATTCAACTCATCAAAAGTTGGGTCAAAAAATTTATTGTAAGGATCATAATAGAAATGATAGAGCTCTAGTTCATGAAAATGGGCAAGTTTAATCACGGCATGGACACAATCCAAAAGTGGTAGAATTCCATGTAAACTTAGAATGAACTCGAAATCATAAAGGAGGCTTAAATTGTCACTAGCAATGCTACTCTAAAAAGCATCAACATGCATCTTCATAATTATAGGTTAATATTGTTGCATGATGTTCTTCATAAAAGACAATATAAGTATCCATCTTGTCTTCGCATTTCTAAACAATTTGTTTATTTTTTATGTGAGCACGTCACATAGGTTTCGAAATTTTAAAATAGTTTTAGGCAAATGAAAAAAAACCCCATACAAAACTTCAAGGAGGGCTTCCAAGCAAACCACCAAAGTTAGTTTCCATAAAATTGCAAAGGTGATTCAATGGGCAAAGTAATGTACTCCCATCAAGAATGGAACCACATTCTTTTTCATCGATGCAATCACACTAGCTCTAGCGCCTTGAAACACATTGTTGCCATCACAACCCATTGATATGAACATTGCTCTCAATTGTTCAATATTCAAACCCCCAAATGTGACCATCACATTGACCATCAAATGAAAAACATTCTAAACAATCCCTTGCACATTAGCTTTTCTCTCACAAAACTAAAATGAAATTCGTTTCCAACTTTGAAGAATATACAAATGAAGGGATACCCAAAAAGTATTGTCAATTGCAATGACCTCATCCACATAATAGATAAGAAATTTGCAACAACAACATTTTGTGCAAATTCCAATAATAATTCAATAATGGATTTTGTTATACCCCAACTTGTAATGTCACTCCAATGTTTTTTAGGATTGTCCTGACCTTAAGCACACAAAAAAGTCCTTTCAAACTTTCAAAATTAATGATTGCTTGGCCATTGGACAATAAATGATAGACATAACAAACTTAACAAATTTTATTTTATTTTTCTTGTGAAAATTCAAGAACAACCAAATTTAAATTCAAATGACGTTTCAAGTTTGTGTATATTTGTTTATTACATGCATGTTGGCATTTAGGTTTTCAAAGTGAAAAGAACCTACCTCAATGTTGACACTAGCAACCTTGTCTTTGTGCCAATTTGTATGGTTCAACATATTATAAATCTTAGGAACCAAAAAATTTTCCAAGTCCTAAATTTCGAGTCGCAATTTCCCAACAACCAATGACCACCTCAAACACAAGAACTTGAAATCAATGTAACCCCCAAATTTCTCAATAAATACTAAAAATCCATTCACCAAACTAACAACCTCCACCATCAACTTGAGTCTTCAAATTCAAGGATAGTTGCAATTTTCAAATCACACAATGTAAGCAACAAACAACTCAAAAAATCTGATTGCACTTTTACAAATCTACAAATACATATCAACATGGATAATGACCTAGTTACAACGTTCCTAAATTTCCTACGCAAAATACTTGCAAAGTGAAATGGAGCTTGACCTTGATTGTGTGAAATTGTGCAATAGCTCCATTTAAGCTAATCAATTGGGGAAATGGTGAAATCATGGGACTTGGAGGTTAGGGTGCACATATAGTAAGCCCCCCTTGTCTAATAGACAAGGGGTCCACGGTCCAATTTCCTAGGAACCAATTTGGACTCATTTGAAGCAAATTGAATCCTTGAGTTGAACCTTTGCCTTTGACCTTAGCTTGCACGTTAGTTCTTCAAATCATGAGCTATCTCCTTCTTAGTTCTTTTTTGTTTGTTCAAACCAATTCATTTTCCCTTCAAAATGGTGCTGTGTATGTTTAGCCTTTGATTTGCGACTTTTTGGTCTTGGACCCTCATCTAAAAGTCATGGGTCCAATTTATTATGACTCTCATCCCATAGGATTGCTCTATTTCATTGGACCCTGGACCTTGTAAGTGTCAACTAAAGTGGCCCTTAAATTTCACCATTGGTCGGTCTAAGGACCAGCAGGACCAGCTTTCAAGCACTGGTGTTGTCAAGCTGTGCATGTCAAGAGTTGTGTTCACATGGGCATTATTTCTTGCATAGAGTGAGGACTCATGCTTTTGACGTCAGTGTGCACTTTTCATGCATTGGTCCTGCTTTGAAATAATTGTAGTTTATTGGCTTTGCCTACCAAGGCAAGGATATTGTGTTTAGATTCATTATAGAGTAAAGTAGCTCAAGGGATTTTAGCCCCTAGGTAATAGGTCTATTTTTATATTGAGGATTTTCCAAAGCTTATATTTTTGCTTGTGTTGAAACTTGAGATTAGTTATAGAGTTATAACATCTTGGAGGATTTTGATTCCTTTTAAAGGATTTTTTTGAATATTATATATTTTGGTGGTGAAATATTTGAGTTTCTAAAATTCTTTCTTTCGCCTTAAGATACTTTTTAATGTAAATGGCAAGGCGACGGTGTGACACACCCCTTGTTTAATTTGGGTTTTGTGAAAATTTTGAGAACTTAAAGAACTTTTTTTTGGATAATTAGGCACAATAAATGAATTGAGGATGGCACCTTATGGGCACCTCTCATGTCCCCCCGCCCCCTCATTAAAGAATTTATATCTGGTCCGTTATGTCAGGTAAGGCCCACAGGTGGGGAGCTTCTAGGTATATCACCAAAGCAATTTTGTAAGTTCTCTTGTGTGAAAATTATGTGACCATCCAGTTTCTTCTATTTTGTTTGTGAAAGAAACTAATAACTTGACAACCTTATGGTGCATTCACACTTGACGAATGAAAATCTAGCTGGCATCCTAGGTGGCACTAATGTTAAATGTGCGATAGCTTAATGATAAGCAAATGTTAGCTTAACATAAAATTTTCATGGTAACTAGGTTTAAGTGCTAAATGGCTAACATGATGTTAGGGGACTCAGTACTAGAGTCCCTAACACCGAGTGTGAACGCACCTTTCTATAGGGTTCCAAATCATATTCCAAATCCAATACTTAGAAAACTTTCCCTCAAATTTTTGCTAATATGGTTATCAACAACATGAAGTGGTTTTTTTTTTCCTCTCTCTCTCTCTCTCTCTCTCTCTTAAAAGTGCTTGCCTTTTGTGCTTGTCTTTGGGTGGGATTGAATTTTCTACAAGTGTGTGATAGTATACCTATGGGGAATCTGAGAGTTGTGTTATTGATTTGTATTATTGGTATCCTTTGATCCTCTGCTTCTTTTTCAATGAGGGGGTGGTGTGTGCTCCCAAGAGTGAAGATGGAGGTCTCTGATTTTTTAATATAATTGTACACTTTTAAAGGCCCAAGCAACCTTATCTTTAGTTTCACACTTTGAATTCCTTCAAAACACTGAAATAATGACTTTGAGGGAAAAAAAAACCAATTGTGTGTGTCACAATTTAAAACCCCAGTAAAAAACCCCTCAAAGTGTGAGTTCATTTTCTGAAAAACTTCAAATGGAAGATTTTCCTTTTAAACCATCCCTGGTTTGAAGTTTGAACCTGCCACAAGGTACACAGTCATTTGGAGCAGTTCTGGAGCAGCAATTTGAAGTTCAAATTTTCTCTTGCAATGACTCTCTTTAGTGGAGGTAGGCCTGAGGGCTCAAAACGCAATCTGAAATTTTAGAGTGCCATGTGGCACCATTTCAAACTCTTTCAAAGTAAGGAATTTTTTTCTTATTGCCTTTCTTTCACAACTCTTGAATTATTCTGTCATAATTATATGGAAAATCCTTAATTACATTGGCAGTAAAAATATTAATACCTTTCATAATATTGGGCATTAGGCCTACTACCTCCATTCCAGGTCCCAAAAGGGATCAACGAGTTGATTTGCTCATCACTGAAACGTCCTGAATCTTTCAAGTATTTACTGGAAACATAGTAGTACACAAGCCCCAATATTGGCCTAATTATATGGGTTCCAAGAGGACATTGCTGGGCAAAGCATATGGGATAAAGTGAGGTGCTTTTGGGAACATAAATAGAGAACGCATTAGGAACTTGGTGAACCTGCTAAGAACAGATTTGGAACTTGATGTGAACACAGTGGGGACTTGATGGGAACACATTGAGAACCAAAAATATTGAAAAAAACCAACAGCCCCCACCCTCCTCAAAAGAAAAAAAAAACTGGATCTATTGGGTGCATGCTACATAAGCTCATTTGGCAGGGCAGAATTTCTATTCTCAACTATTTGTGTTCATCACGTATTTTTGCCTAGCCTAGTACTCCATTCCTAAGAGGGTGCATAGTGGGTACCTACACCTATTCACAAATGTTGATCTAGAGCAAGAGATTCAAATTGCACAAATTGTCACAGGTTCTATTCCACAAATGCCTGATCTCTAGGAAATTGAACCCTCCTTTGCAGCTCAGTCAGTGAGGATAATTGTGGAATAGGGCAAGGGGGAAACTGATGTCTGGAGTCTGGACGTCTGGACCACAGAACGCCAGCCAGCTTCCATTGCATGAGCTGCAATCTTGTCAAAAGTTGAGCTGCAATCTTGTCAAAAGCTGAGCTGCTTTTTCATGCAGGCTGACTTCTTCATAGATCTCTGTGTCTGTGAGAAGTATCTTGGCAATCAGGTTCCTCTCTCTCTCTCTCTCTTTGGTTGAAAGAACGGAACTATGTACATGAGCCCTGCTGCTGTTGTTGCTATGCAGCTGTTGAAATTGACCAAATCTTTGTTGCAGCAATTGAATTTTGATACTTGTTAATCAAAAGATCTCAATTTCTGCATTACAACGCTCAATCTGTGTTTGTTTTATCAGGCTTTCCTCCTATTGCCATGTGAAAACCACAATCTGCATGAAGTTCCACAAGTTTCACATATTTAAAGCCAATTTGCAATGAAATTCGTGTAGTATACTTTCACATACCTTGCTATGATAAAAGCTTGTTATCTCCATAATCACATGCACCCCACATTTCCTACATTTTGCATTGCATGATCTCTCATCCTAGTCCAGTAATTCCAAATATCTGATGAATAATTGGCACATATTCCGACATCAGACTTTGTGTAACACAATTCTCCTTCTTCAACAATTATCTATTCCAAAAAGGAGGCAGAATTCATTATTTGGTCTCAAATTGCCATGCTTGTAATCAATTGTAACTTTCATTCTCCCTTGTTGAAGTCTTGTAAGTGTGAGAAATTTCCCATTCTTGTGTTTTATGTAGTTGCAATTTATACCAACTTGAATAGAATCAAGAAATGACTTAAAGATAAGGTTATGAAGATCTTTAAGGCAACAATTAGAGAAAATAAATAAGACACTCGATACCAAAAAACAAAGGATTGGATTAACTAGTGGTTTGAACTATCGATACAATTTACATGCTTGTTCAATGAACTTCAATTGCAATGTGTATAGCATATATTACATTACTATAACATGCCCATTAGCTTCTCAAACTCTTGGCAACTAATGCATGGAATTCATTTATTGTATACATTATTGAGTTTCTATCACAAGATTAGTAATGAAAATAAGAAGATTAAACCATGATGTTTACTACTTCAACAAATCATAAAGGAGACAAAACTAAACAAAAGAATAAGAAGAAAAAATCACAAATGAAAAAATTAATTAATTTCTAAAAATGAAGAGAATGATAATGAATTTTTTCTTAGAGCATCATCATTTGCAAATAAAGTGGAGTTTGAAATGCTCATAATTCAGAAATTATGAAGCCCTTGAAATAATGTTTTTGAAACTCCAAAGATGAAAAAATGTTACGGTTTTTTGTTTTGTTAAGCCAACTATCCATAAATCATTTGTTGGATATAAGGAAAAAAATTAATTACAAAACTTTAGCTTAAATTGGTTTTTTACTATTCATGTGGGTAGCATCATATATAAGCATGCAAAAAAGATTTCAAAAGCCTTGAATATACTCAACTCCTTATGATTGTGGTCTAGTAACAAAAGTTCTAAGACACATCAAAAGCACATAATTTTACCAATGATAAATATTCAACTTTTTACCCTATGCAAGGAAAACAAAAATAAGATTTGATATGATTTGGGTTCAATTTGAATCAAAATTAATTATGACTTTCATAGGAGGCAATATTTTTACAAGGCAATCCTTCATTAAAACTACATGTCAACATCATGTTCTTTCATGTATCCTCCATTAGATTAAAACATCTAGAGTAATCAAAACATATTGTATACACATAAATATTATCAATTGTAGGTTTACTATCTTATCATTTTGGAAACCTCCATCTAGGTCTAACTTACCCAATTTTGACATGATTTGTCTCTTCACATTATGCTTTAAATGCTTCAGGTTCTTTAGAACACTTGTGTTTTAAAGCTTCAAGTAATCATATAATGAATAATTTCAATGAAGACATGTGAATGTAACATCTTATAATTGTTTTAATATTTCCAATGGTCCAAAGGCTTATTAAACACATACACATTTTTCCTTCCAATTTTTCCTATAAATGTTCATGGCATTTTGAAGTTAAAGATTCTAAATTAAAAACATGTCTTTGAATCCTTGGAAAACCCCGTTTGATTCCCACGTATTTGTTCTTTCATTGTGTTAATGTGTCATCTCTAGCCCCCTTGTATCTCCTCAAATTTTTAGTTTATTTTCATTTCAATTTTCTCATTTACCAAAATGTTGGTCACAAACCCAAGTTTAAGGTCATGACAATTGTTTCAAACTTTGTAAAACTATAGAATAATTAAATTCATTGAAAACATTCAAATCACATTAAACTTATATATGACAAGAAATGCAAACACCTTTAATTTTAGGATGATTTTAAATCTAAAAAGTTGCAACAAGACAATTTTTTTAAAATTATGAACCATGATATCATAAAATTTTATTGAATGAAATGAATTAAATTCTTCATCTAATTGGTGGCCAATTGTTCACCTAATTATACACATTCTTGACCCATGAAAGAAAGGATCATGGAAACAAAATCCATTTAATAGCCAAAAAATTTCCCTAACAAAAAAATATATACTACATGTATAAATAGACATCATTTTCATTTGCAAAATGTCATATCTAGGATTCCTTTAATTATATTAGACTTCATTTACGAATATTGTGATTTAAACCTACATATATGGGGAAGGCTATATGGATGAAATTACATGAAATAGTTCAAGAAATATTGAAATTTAAATCTCCATTGTGTGAGCCCATGTAATAGGTTCAACTCTTTGAAAATCTATTGAGATGGATCTAGCTTAAACAAATTGAATACATCATATCAAGACTTCAATTCAAAATTGGATGAAATTAAACCAAAATGAATCCAAAATTGGATTGTTAGAACTCTAATCAAAATCAACTTGGTTTGATCAAAATCCATTCAAAACCAATTTGGAAATGGACCAATTTAATATAGTTGAGATTGACTTGGCTTTTAAAATTGCCATTGCATTAGCTTCATTAAAACCCATATGGATATAGAATTTGATTACACTCCTTCAAGGCGCAAGGCTTTCTAAAGTCTTGAATGATCCTTGCCAACTTGTCAAAATAATTTCCAAAATTAAGGAAGAAGTTTCTTTTAATCTTTATGTTTTTAAATTTTCCTTTCTTTCCCTTACAAAGAAAAGCATGTGACCAAGAGAAACAATATTGACACACAAAACAAATCATCAATGTCAACCCACAAATGATGGTGTATGAAATAACCAAGAATCAATGGACTTCAAAAGCAATGGTGTGCACAAACTAAACATGAACCAATTGCAAACAAGATGAAAAACAAATGATAGAGAATATATAAACAAAGTGATGAAAAAAACATGCAACAAAATAATGATTTGATAAAGCTTTTTGAGTAGCCGATGAAGAAAAACAAAAATGATATAGTTTTGATCTCTCACAAGTTTGCAATTTGCATTAATAGACCAAAATTTGAATATAAACTCTAATTCTTTAGTAAAAGAATAATTGATAACATAAGAAAAATGATCTTTCAACTTTCATGCCATGAAATAATCACCAAAAGAAAATCGTTTTTTTCTACCAACAAGCTCTCAACTACACATAATTTTGAATTGTATTTTGACTACATAGTTTGATTTGAAGGAATTTCACATAAATGATTATACCTACCAAATAAGTGAATTTGTCAACTAAATTGTTAATGGTATGGTGTTTATCATTGATTAGGGTTTACTTTTGATTTTTTTAATCCAAAAAATAATTCAATTGAATTGTACTTGAAATGTCAATTGTGCAATGACACCATGCCGTGGCATGGCACCTTCCATGTTCCATGTCAATAATATGTGATGATCTGGCATAGATATGTGATGATGTGGTTAAATTGCAAATCATCCATTTAATTATTTTGGTGAATATTTTTTTGCAAATGGATGAAAAAGTGATAAAATAAGTGGATTAAATGTTAATTATGTTTATAAATTTAATATAATTTTTTTGTGATTTTTTTTCCAATTATTCTTGCAACTTTGTTTCAACCTTACCAAAAGTTCGAATTCAAGGTTGGTAATAAATAAGTAATCAAGTTGGGAATATGTAAGCAAAGGTGTTGGTAGGTAGGTAGATAATTAAGTTATAATGTATGTTCAAGGTTGGTAATAGGTTTAAGTAGCTAGTTAATTTATGTAAGTAAGGTGTAAGTAACAATAGGTAAATTACCATCACCTATAACCTACCTACATATCACCTATAATTTTACCTTTGTAATTAGTAGATCACAAACTCAATATCTCATGACTTAATAATGCAAATAATGCAAAATTAATTCATTCATAATTCATACGTTTCACGAACTTTGAAACACGTTTCCAAAACACACAAATTTATAGGAAAATGTGGAATTCGTGTGACATTTGTTCATTCTTCATATGTTAACACATTTATCCATGTGTTAAACATGTTTTCAACGCATGATATTTGTATGTAAAATGTATGAATCTATGAATGAACAAATTTTGCATGATTTTCATTATTAATTCATCACATGTTAAATTTGTGATGTAACTAGGTAATAGTATATAAGTAAGTATTAAGTTGGTACCTATAACTTTATTTAATCATGGGGTTACCGCATGTTCAATGATAATTGTTCAAATGTTGAACTATACATTTTGGTAACTTTTATTCATATTTTATGAGTTGCAAATCGAATGAATTAAGTATGTGAAGCAATATATTGAAGATAAATTCGAATTTCGATTTACATTTGGAATTATTCACGATTGTGTCAACTTGCATACTTGAAAATTAGTTGACATTTCAATTAGTATAGTGAACCTCAAACAAATGGTCCAAACACATTCCAAAATTATAGAACTTTAACAAAATGAATCCATCCTCCTTTTGTTCACTTGAGTTCTATGTTCATTCAAACTTCTTTTTCCTCTCTACCTTTCCATGATCCATTCCCATCCATTCTCTTATTGTTCATTGGCATGGTACTTTCATTTAGAATTATTTTTTTCACTGGATGTTCAATGATATTGTTGTTTCTACAATTTTATTTTGAACATATATGCAAGTCATCACAAGTGATGAGAAAAGGAAAGAACACATTTAACTTCATCAAATTTGATATAAACAATTTGTTATTTTAAATGAGCCATTCAATTAGGGTTCAATTATTAACCTTTGATTTTTATTTTTCTTATTATTTCTTAAGCATTGGGTAATATTCTACCAAGGTAGTATCATTTGGAAGAGATTCTATTCACTAAATGTTCATTGACATTGTTATTCTTACACTTTTACTTTTGGCCTATATGATTGGGAGAAAAGAATATGCATCCAATTTCACCATATTTGATGAAAGCAAGTTGTTACTATAAGCAATGGGGTTTGTTATGGTCGTGTAAATATTTTATGTCCATTTATATTTTATTTACATATGTGACATTAATCAATCAAATATTATTAAAATTTCACACCTTGTTGATTTTATTTACACAATTATGTATGGATTTTTACATGCTTCAAATGCCACTTGTACTTGAAATGTCCATTAAATATGTGTATTATTATTATTGTCATAATTAGCAACTAATTATGAATATTTCAAGGTTATTTTGTCTATCCATGGCAAAAAATGTGATGATTATGTGCAACCATTTTACAACTACATGTCAACTAACTAACAACTCATGTTAATTATCTTGCAACTATTTTACAACTATTTGATAACTTTAACACATGTGACACATGCATGCACCAATTAAACATCACATGTGACATAATTTAATTAGTGTAATAATTTAATTTTTAAAATAAAAATTTAATGTGATATTATGATTTATCCATGTGGCAACATGCAATATGTTGAGATTTTTTTAAATATTAATAAATTTGAAACTTCCCACAATACATGTGGTGCATATTGGTTATTGCATTTTGATGTAGAACATTGTGTCACCAAAAATACAACAAATCACGGTTTACTTTACCAAAAAATTAGGTCAAAAAGATCAAAAAACGACATTTTCCAATTCAACCAATCAATCATTTTGGAGAAGTCAATCTTGACATGTTTAATTTGATTGGGGTCTTTTTGATTGGGTTTTTCTAACTATATTTTTCTACTAGGTTTTTATTACTAGTGAAAATGATACTTGGCAATGGGAAATTTTATAATGTGTGATTATTATTTTAAATTAATGCCCAAAATAACAATAATATAAATTTCATTTACACACCTACCTATCCCTTTATAATTCAGGTTATATATATATAATATACTTACTTAGGTTAGTTAGGCAAGTTAGGCCACCAAGCCAGTGGTCTAAATTGCAAATGTGAATGTTTGAATTATGTGCCTTCACATTGAGAAATTAAGTCTTTAACTATTGCACCACCACATTCATAAGATTTTATTTTTTACGAACTTTGTTAAATGAACATGTTCAATTTTTTACACTACTTATATAAATAGATAGGTAAATTATCTTAAGCTAGGTAGGTATTAACCTATACTAATGTTGCCTACCTAAACTAGATAATTAATTTAAGTACCTATGTGAGCTTATACAAATGTTGTTCCCTAGGATATATAATTAACTTAAGAAGGTGTTAACCTATACAAACATTGCTTACTAGCTAGGTTATATAATTAATTTAGGTAGGTGTTAGTTTATATGAATGTTGTTTACCTAGGTTATATAATTAACCTAGCTTATTTTAAGTTACCTAATCTAAGGTCTTGTTCATATTACCTAGATACATTGACCATGTTAAGCTACTTAGGCTATAGTAGGTTATATTAATCTATGTAAGTTACATTAGAAGCTACATTAGGTTACCTAATAATATAGTACTAACCTATATAGCTTATGCATATATTACTAATATAGGACACTTATATTAATTTAAGTAGATACTTAATCTAATGCTACTTAAACTAGGTTAGTATATGTACTTTGCATGATGTTAGACCAACCTATGCTAGGTATAATATTATTAACCTACTCCTAAATGATAAGTAGGTTTACTAAATATGTATTCTCATAGTTAGTTTATGTCTATTAGTTTAAATACATCCAATATTAATATTAATATAGCTAACATAGGTATATTAGGCAATGTTACCTATGATACCTTGACTAGGCCACTTATGGAATTTTATTCGAACTTAGGAATTTTTAAAATAATATTAATGCCAATAATTGCAATCAATTAATTTTTTACCTTCAACTTATATATCCTATTTAAATGACCTAGTTTATTAGTTACCCTACCTCACCCTAATTTACATGTAGTTTATTTATCTTGAATATAATTAATGCCCACAATAAGTATTTATTTATTTACCTAGCTACCCAATTTAACTAATTAATTTAATTAATAATGCAAAAATAATACATGTTTTCCCAATTCAAAATTCATTTATATGTGAATATTGCATGTGTCACGAACACCACTTTCACATGACAAGTGATACATTCATATATACATCACAAACCTCATGGGCCACGATTTGGAAATAATAGTCATGCAAATTTTACTTTTCATACGTTTGTATGGAATAAACACATATGTCATTCATCTATTTGTATTGTTTAAACCTTGATGTTGTGTTCATTGTTTAAACACAAATGTCATATGCCTATTCATATGGTTTAAACACAGATGTTGATGTTTGTTCGTTTTATTTACACAAAAAAATCATGCATACGAATTTCATGTTTAAATAATGCATGACATACAAACCTATGAAATAATAGATTCGCATGAAGCCTATAAATTTATGATGTATGGATGTTCATCCATGATTCATAGTTAATTCATAGTTCATTGTTAATTAACTCCTAATTTATTTTTAATTAATTTCAAATTTACTTCTAATTAACTCATAGTTAAGTTCTAATTAATCCATAGTTTATTTCTAGTTCATTTTTAATTAAATCAATTCATAATTCACTCATAGCTAGGATTTTTTTTAAGAAATTGGTGGGCACATGGAAACTTCCATGCAAGTTTTCTTGAGCTAGGTCCTCAAAGGGGTATAAATAAAGGTAGGACCCCCATTACCTTCAATTTGTTCAACACCAGTTTAAGGCACAATCTTGAACCATAACCTTCATTTGGTTTTCTCATGTTCATAGTTCCATATTTTAACATAATAAAAACTTATTTTCGCCTTTATTTTGTACACTTCATGTTCTTGTCTTTCACCTTTGTGTTTTTGTCTTGAATTTGCAATTGTGTTATGTAGTTAAATTTAGGCCTATCCTTTGTCATTTGTCTTTGTAACTTTTGTGCCCATGATGGCATGCATGTGTCATGTTCAACATGTGGTTTTGGCATAATACCAATGTGGGTATTGGAATTTGAGGTCGAGGGTCCACCTAAGGTAAATTTGGACTAACAAATGCTAGTTTCGGCATGACCTTTGATGTGGGTATTGTAGATTGAGTATAACTTTCAATACTTGCTTGGCTTTCCAATTCATAATTGTTTTAGACGTGAATATTACATATTGGTTAATTAGTACAATTCATTAATAATATATGAAGGTATTGCATTGTGATTTAAAATGGGTTTAATAAAATTTATCCATTTAAAAAAGGTATTGTAAAATTGTTTCAAAAGTGTGTTGAAATTCCATTGATCCCTAAATGCATTGAGTTTTGCAATACCTTCATTGATGATAATCATCACCTTTCACAATACTTTAGAATTTTCTTGTGTGTGAACAACACTAAAAAGGTAATGATTTAATCAAAAAGTGAAAAAAAATTGGTCAAGAAAGGTAGAAGTTTCGCCAAGGAAAGAAATTGGTTTTGCTAAAAGGTGGAATTTTAACTAAGAAGACATATTAGTTTTGTCAAGATATGAAGGTTTAACCAATAAAAATTATTGGTTTTGCCAAGATATAGAGGTTTAACCAAGAAGTAAAAGGGTTTTGTTGAGAGGTAAAAAGTTTAGATTTTTATTTTTTTTTTGCTAAAAGATAAAGTTTTAATTAAAAATATGTAATTTTTTTATCGAGAAGTAATGGTTTAACTAATAAATAAAGATATTTTTTCAAAAGGTAAAAATTTAGCCAAGAAAAAATATGAGTTGCAAAGAGATAAAAGTTTAACCAAAAAATAAAAGGTTTTGCCAAGAGGTGAAAGTTTACTCAAACAAAAATATTAATTTTGTTGAGAGATTAAGGTTTAGCCAAAGAAAGGTAAAGGTTATATTAAAAGGTAGTTGTTTACTTAATAAATAAAAAGGTTTTGTTAAAAGGAAGAATTTTAGCCAAGCAAAGATATTAATTTTGTCGAAACATAAAGGTTTAACTATAAAAAATAAAGGTTTTGCATGGTTTACCCAATAAAGAAAGAGGTTTTGTTGAAAGGTAGAAGTTTAGCCAATAAAAGTTATTGGTTTTGCCAAAAGGTAAAGGTTTTAACCCCCCAAAAAAGGTTCAACTATAAAATAAAAAGGTTTTGTTGAAAGCCAATTTTTAATTTGGAAGTAAATGCTTTTGGTCAAAATATAAAAATTTAGCCAATAAAAAATAATTTTTTTGTCAAGAGGTAGAAAACACATAAAAACTTAGTTAAAAATTCAAAAGGTTTTGCTAAGATGTAGAAATTTAACCATAAAAAAATGTAGGTTTTGCTAAGAAATAAAGGTTTAATTAAGAAAAGATAAAAACTTTTGCCCAAAAATTAAAATTTTAACTAATGTTGAAGCGAAAAAGGCAACAATAACTTGTTGTTTTTCTCTTTGTGTTAGAGAAGAAGAAGATGACCATAATGTGTTGTCATATTCTTCTATGGTGTTGTTGGAACAAAGAATGCGATGATAACTTGTTGCTGTCGCCTTCTTCTCTGTGTCTAAGAAAAAGAAGAAGAAGAAGACCCCAGGGCCTTCTTTTATGTGTCTAAAAAGAAGAAGACAATGGTGCAACAATGCGTCGTCTTCTTCTGTGGTGGTGTTCTAACGAAGAAGGTAATGACAATTGTTGCCATCACCTTTTTCATTAATGGTGTTAAGGTTTAATTTGGTAGTTTTTAGGTGTTTATAGGGTTCAAGGCACAACAAAAGAATAGTTTCTTGCAAATGTAGTTCAGGTTGAAATGCAATGTTGCCATTTATACACTACTCGTCATGCAGCAAGGGGTTGCAAATGCAATAACTTCTTATCGAGCTAAACATGAGATTGTAGATAATGATATGGTTTAGGGTTTCCACTTTATATAATTAGCTAGGTTTTTCTAGTGCTTTCATTTTTTGGACTATCTAATTTTTGAAATTTGGCCCTTTGATATATTATAAAAAACCTTTTTTTTCATTGTGTTCTTTAACATTTTTTAATCCACCCATATTTGTTCATCTTTTATCAATATAATATTTTCCTCTAGTCACACTTGTTTGATGGGTATATGGTTAATTATATATGTTTTTTCTTTTCATAATCTTTTTAGTACTTTAGATGTAAAAATCAATACTTAAATAGACCCATATGAACATTAATTTGATTAAGGTTTACAAAGATTAAAACGAACATTGTGCAATACTTATATCCTTTCTAATATAATTTCCATAAGGCCATTTCAAATATGCAATACCCACACATAAGTTTTATAAATAGTTCCTAGTTTTTTTACATCCATTATAATACTTGAATATAGGTTTTGTAAACAGTTGTTGGTTTTTTTCACATCCATTGCAATACTCGCAAATAGGTTTAATAGTTGATTTTTTTATAATCCATTATGGTACCCGCATATAGGTCCATAAATAGTTGTCGATTTTTAATTTCTTTTGCCATATTTGCATATAGGTTTCCATTGTAATAATTATGGGATTCATATGACAAAATAATTTAGTCTAGATATCAACAAATAATTTCATAATTAAAGAATTACTAAATACATATTTTATATAATGTAAATGATTAATTATCATATTTAAACAATCATTTATTTTAAAATATTAATTAAATGATTATTTGATTTAACCTTAATTATTCAAATAATTAAAAATTAGATCTAAAAATCAAATCAATAATTTGATATTTGATTTATTATCTTAATTATATGTTTTATGTTGATAAATTATTGAATCATTATTGTAAATAATTATTAATGATAATCAATTGTCATAAAATTAATTTAAATATATAAAAAGACATATTTTGGGTACCCAAAACACTTATTTTAAAATGACCTTACATGTGGGTATTGCATTTAAAGTTGATTCTTCACCTAAGGTTGTTTAAATCACCTATGGATTATTTCAAATGAACTTGCATGTAAGTATTGCATACATGTTTTGGTTTTCATTGAAAGGCCACCCAAATTACATACTGGTTATTTCGAAATGACCCTACATGTAAGTATTGCATTTAGGGTTGGGTTTGCACTTCATGTTACCTAAATCACCTATGGGTTATATCGAAACGAACTTGAATATGGGCATTGCATTTAAGGTTAGGTATTCATTTAATTTTGCAATACCCACACACATACTTATTTTCACTAATTAGAAAATTGGGTTTAATTTTTTGAATAATTAAATAAAATTGATAACAAAACACAAAAGAAGGTATGTCTCTTATCATTCGGTAATATTTTTCCAAGTTAAGTTCTTTCACTTTGTTTAAAAAGATATAAAATGACATTGCATTATTTTACATATGTTTAAGTCCAAAAAATTTCGCCCAAAATGCACCCTATATTTATTTAATTATCATAGACTTATAAAAAATATGTTAATTAATGTATATGTCCCAAATTTTGAACCTAAACCATAATTCTAACATTAAATAGTAAATTTTACATTAAACCCTAACACCTTATATCATCAATGTGACCAATTTTGTATTATGTTCATTTTTATATATGTTAAATCATACTATAAAATGAATAAATAATTTTGAAAACATAAATTTCATGATGTATTGGTAGGGAATCGAATATTTAAAAAATATTTTTATGTTTCATGGTTGATGAATTATCACAATATGATACATGTATTGCATTTAAACAAAAGTGGGTTAGGAAAGATTGAACTTTAACAACTATGGAACAAATGGAAACAAAGGAGATTCATAATTATGTTATAGATATAAACAAGTGATAAGATCAAAAACTAATATAATGAACAAAGTCTAAAATATAAGTTTTAAGCCTTGATATATATGAACAAAATTCTTAAAATTAAATCATAAGCCATAACCTTAAAAATCCAAATGATATTTTGCTATAAGCCTTATTAAAACCTTTAACAAATACAAATTTATACAAACAAAAGTCTTAGTGATATATGCCTTAAACCCAAAAAACTATACAAAGTATACAAATTATATAATGCAAAACAAAAAATTTAAAAAAACATAGGAAAAAATCTAGAAACCAAAATTTAAAGCTTTTAAACTATAAATATTTATTAACCGAAAATAACTTTAATTAAAAAAATCAAATAAATTTTGTAAAAAATCAATAGAAAATATATGTTTATCACTTTTGTGTGATCTTTCCAAACTAATTTTTTCCATTCTTTTTGAAAAGAATATAGAATGAAATCATATTACTTCACATATGTGTAAATCGTAAAATCTTCGCCCCTCCCCCCCTCTCACAAATTTAGCTTAATTTAGGTTAATTACTATAGATTTGTGAAAAAATTGTTAACTAATTTATGTGTTCTAACCATAAACCTAAACCATAATCCATTCATACATACTTATAATAATTATATGAAAAGATGTATTGTAATGTTCATTCCATAAATGAATTAGGTGTTGTAACCCTAGCCTTGGGTTCGCGACCAAGACAAGGGGTTGCACGGTTGCGGGCCAAGTGAGAGACCCGGGAATCACATCACATGTTTTTGAGAGTGCAAAAAGTGTGAGGGAATCGACCCTCACACTTTCAAGTGAACTCCCATGGTGGGAGTTGGAGTCCGAAATGGACTCCCGAAACTTTAGAGAGTGATTTCAGGGGTCAAAATTCAATGGCTTGTGGAGTTATTTATACCACTGAAAAGATCTTGGAATGTAGATGTCTAAAATGGGACTCGTACTGCTCATTTCGATATCTGAAACACAAGTTATGGGCAAAAGAAGGGCCGGGAGTTAAATTGGCAGTTTGACTCCCGACCACAAAAAGTCGGGAGTCGACCCAATTTACTTGTCTGCAGAGAGTGTGCAACATACCATTGGAAAGCTCTCGATGAGAGCTACAACTTTGCTTTAGATCGCACCTCGATCAGAGGTATGCTCGCAAAGTTATGGGGTTCCAAAGGTGTAGGAGTCCCAACTTGGGAGCCCTGGGACAAAAAACCATTTGGATGTGGGCTCTGTGGCTAGTCACAGAGTATACTATAAGGGGGAAGGTGATGGCTTCCCCCAAGTCTGGGCCGTGGTGAGTCTTGTGTGTCCGTGTTGCCTGTGGCTTGTCTTAACATCAAAAGTGTTCCAACTATGCACTAATCACCTTGTGTGAGTTTTGTGCATGCTCATGTAAGTGAGTGAAGCTTGTCAACTCTTCCTAGTCCCATCCCGGAGCTTCAGCATGCCCCTTTACCCTCAAAGTGCTGTGAGCCATGGAACGTGCCCGACTCCTCCTTTTTCCGTTGTTTTTTATTTGGACTCACATTTGAATCCCTGAAGGAATTGGGAGTGTGTCATTAGGTAAACAAAATTTAGTAAAAATATGCATTAACTAAACCAAAATGGATGCAATTATGACATTGTTTCCATTATAAATTGTTTATAATACCTACATATGAGGACCTATGTTCATCATCCATGAACTAGGGTGAACCTTAATAAATTGATAGGTAGGATTAAAGGGCTGGGGTGGGAAAAATGAGTAGGTAATTAGTTAGGTATTTTATTATGTAAAAAACATAGGTAGGTATGTGAACATAGTGGTAAGTGGAAGGTGGGTGCATAGGTAGGTAAGTAGGTATATAGGTACGTATTTGACTATGTAAAAAACATAGGTAAATATGTGAACATAATGGTAAGTGGAAGGTGGGTGCATAGGTAAGTAAGTAGGTATATAAGTAGGTAGTTAGATTGGTAAGTAGAAAGGAAGTTCAAGGAGCAAGATAAATAGGTTACTAAAGTAAGTAGGTATGTAGGTAGGAAAAAAGTTACACTAGTAAGGTAGTTAAGTAGATAGGCAAGTTAATGTGTAGAAAACAACTTACTTTATCAAGGTGACTAGGTTTGTAGAATATTTATGTCAATAGGGTGGTTGTGTATATAAGGTTGCTAAATAGTAGTGTAGTTAGGTCAGTAAGGTAGGTAGTTAATACAATGGTTAGGTTAGTAGAAAAATTAAATCAATAAAATGTGTAGTTAACAAGGTAGGGTAGGTTAGGAAGGTAGGTAGCTAATATAATAGTTAGTTCAGTAGAACTAGGTATTAAAGTAGTTATGTCAGTAGGAGATAATTAGTAAGGTACCAAGGTTGGTACAATACTTGTGAAAGTAGGAAGCCGAGTAGGGTAGCAATATGTGAAGTCAGGTCCAAGGAAAAAACAACTAAGAACAAACCCAAAATAAATAAATCTACTATATAAAATTACCTTGTCTGCCCGTCCGTCCAGGCCCTGAAACAGAGGTCTTGAAATCGAGGTTCGAAACCGGGTTTCAGGACCTCGACGGATAGACGGACATGACTTTTTTTTTGGCCCTTTTCCGGCGGGCTGCCCATGGTTAATACCAGGGTTTTTTTTCTTGTCCTTTTCCGGCGGGCTGCCCAGGGTTAATACCAGGGTTTTTTTTCTCGCCCTTTTCCGGCGGGCTGCCCAGGGTTAATACCAGGGTTTTTTTTCCCGCCCTTTGCCGACGGGCTGCCCAGGGTTAATACCAGGGTTTTTTTTTTCCCGGAACTGATAGTTCTGAAATTTTCAAACCGGCGGGTATGTAATCCCCCCCCCCCCCCCCCCCTTTCCGGCGGGTATGTAATAACCCCCCCCTTTTCCCCACATTGGTTAATACCAGGGTTTTTTTTTTTTTTTTTCCCCCGGAACTGATAGTTCTGAAATTTTCAAACTGACGGGTATGTAATCCCCCCCCCGCCCTTTTCCCCACATTGGTTAATACTAGGGTTTTTTTTTTTTTTTTTTGGGCAAATTTCTCAAGTAGGTCTATTGGCGAGGATCCTGAGCACTAATGATGACGGTCCTACTCAGGCTATAGCTTTTTTAAAAATAAAAAATGTGGCGAATTTAGTGAAACAATGCAGGCGCGCCTCACAGTGACCGAAGGTCGCGGGTACCCACTAGTACAATGATAAGCAAGGAAAAGGAATAGGCTGTGATGAACCCCATCTGATGTCGAATGAAAAAGCGCAGCCTATCTAGTGGACAGAATGGCCAACTGGTGGCATTGGTGGCTGCTGGTTCACTTTGGCCGCACATTTCTCCATTCAACATGTGGCCAAGCTTTCTGTTTTTGGGCTGGGCTTTACACAAAATGTAAGACCCTGGCTTTCTACCTTCTTCCCCTATAGTTCTGGGATTCCTGCTGCTCCCTTTGGGGTAAGAGAATCTCAATAGCTGTACTAAAGAAACTACTATAACTTTGTTTTTCATGCTATGTAAAGCCGTCCAGTGAGGCCATTACTGAAGTTGGGATTGTGCTCAACTATTGCCTTGCACACTCTTATGGTCCATTCACACTTGATGTTAAATGAATGTTAAATGGGCAATAGCTTAATGTTAAGTGAATGTTTAGCTTAACATTAAATCTTCATGAGAATGAAAGTTTAACTTTTAAATGACAAGTATGTTGATAAGGGACTCAACACTAGAGTCCCTAACACCAAGTGTGAATGCCCCTTTACTTGGGTAAAGAACCTTGGGCTTTATTGTACATTGAGGTTTTTTTTAATTAAAAAAAATAAATTGAAAAATTAAAAATGTTGAAAATTTCCTAGTCAAATTTACTCTAGAAGAACGAAAATTTCCCAATTGTTTTGTAAAAAAAGGAACACAACGCACCAGCATTCTTTTTCCTTTGTATTTATTATCAGCCTTGGAGATCTCAAATCCAAAAGGCCTTGTAAAGTACTGGTACTCTTTTTCCTTCCTATTTTTATGAGCCCCAAAGATCTCAAATCCGAAAGGCCCCATAAAGCACTGGCACTCTTTTCCCTTAGTATTTTTATCAGCCTCGGAGATCTCAAATCCGAAAGGCCCCATAGAGGGACCTTTTCTTATACAAAATAATTTATGGGAGAAAGACAGTACCCTACAGTGCACATATTCACCAACTTGTAGTTTGAACCTTTGGTTTGTACGTTTGTAAAGATCCCTAAGCCCGCCGCCTTTCGTTTGGGGCCTCGTTTGAGCCGCCCCTCGTCTGAGGCCTCGTTTCAGCCGCCTCTTGTCTGAGGCCTTGTTCAAGCCGCCCGTCGTTTAAGCTACTTACCACAACTGGGGATCTCGAGAGCGCTCTGCTCGAGAGCGCACAGTGCAGAACAATCCACTTGCGAGGTCGACTTCGCTGCCGTGCAGAACAATCCACTTGGCGGGTTTGTTTTTCTAGAGATTTGTTGGCATTTTGTTGTTTGTTTGGGTTGGTTGCACAGCATCAGCCGAGGGAGAATTGCACCCGGGATTCGGAGAATTTGGAACCTGGAAATGGGTATTTAGGTTTTGCTTGTTTTTGGTCCTGAATTTTTGCGGCATCTTAACGGGATGCAGGAAGTAGCAGCCAGCCAGCCAGCATCATACCTGTTGGATATACTCACCTGTTTTTTGCGATTGTTTCTGATGTGCTCATCTTCTCCAGCAGCAACCGGGTGAGAAAACTGACGCGCAAGTATCGATTTTGGTGGAAGAAACAACGAGGATGGAAGATAAGGATTTGAGGGAATGGGGAAGCGTTTAAGAAGTTTGCAACTCAGATTAGAGAGCCTAAAAATTGTGACGGCAAAAATTGTGACGGCGGGGTGAGAGGGATAAGTAGTTGCGTTTTCTTTGTGAGTACAAGATACGTGCTGTTTTCTTCTTTCCAGAGAGGAAACAGGCAAGTTCTTACTGATTACGGACCACTTTGCATTCTAAGATTTGATGAAGAAAGGCCGGCATCTCTGTGATCCCGAAAGCAGGAGGATAATAGGTGAGCACATACCTCTCTTATCTGATGAGGTCTCGGCTGAGATCCTTTGCTGTTGGGGTTTTGGTCTGCCGTTTGGAAGGTGCGGGGGTGTTAAGAATTCCTTGGAGATTCTTAAACTTTGTTCTGTTGCTTGGCGCAGGTGGCTGCTTCAGTCAGTTTAAGCAGATGAGGTCAACCAACAACAACTGCAAACTAAGATCGGGTTATGCATCGGACAAGTTGAAGAGACTAGAATTTACATGGTGGTAAGGATAGGCAACATCAAGTGAAGTTTTAAGTACTTTCCCTTCTTGCAAGCTTGGAGACAAAACATTGAGTTTTGACAAAGAGGAGACAAATTGATACTTAGAGTAGAGGAAAAAGGGGGACTCGTAGTAAAGGGAGTTTCAAAGATGGAATTAGGGTCTGGTGAAGAGGCATTTCATTGCCTGATTTGCTTGGAGGTTGCATATAAGCCAATAGTGCATGCATGTGGCCACCTTTTTTGCTTCTGGTGTGTACACCTGGCTATGAATGGAAGCTCCGAATCCCATTGCCCACTTTGTAGACGATCGTACATGTATTTTCCACGCATTTGTGAGCAGCTCCATCGCTTTCTTTGGAAAGTTGTCAAAGATGAGTACTTTGTGCGAGCAAAAGAGGTTTGGGAGGAGGAGCTGCAGAATAACAGATTTTCCCCTCAATTCGAAGAGGATACTTTCTTCTTGAAAGTTTGCAATGGAGAACATTCTAGCATGCAGACCTTTGGTGATGGGATTTGCACCAAAGAAGTCTCAAAAGATGAGGAGGCTTACAGCACCATGGTTCCAAATGTACCAACTTTGAGCATTGAAGCTGCAAACAACAGAACTTTGAACTCAGAAGCCGCAGAGGGTGAGCTTTTCACCAGCATTGCTCCAGATTTTGGTACTGGCGTCAATCATTTCCAGGTACCAAGTGCACATTCAGAGAATCAGAATGGTCTGTTAGGTTCAGAGGTCAAAGTTTCTGCAGATGTGCAGTGCCCACAAAACAAACATGGTGGTTTTACTTCAAATGGATGCGAAAATGTGGCCAATTGCTCAAGCATGTGTCCTGTGACTGTCTCCACAATTCAGACAGAACCCACAATAATGGGCTTTCTCAAAAGTCCTCAAGACTCTCTTGGGAAAGCCAAGGGTCCTGCATCAGATCTGTCCCCAACTAAGGACAGTGAGCTTGCTGTTGAAGAAAGGGTAGCTGAGAGACATGTTGAAGAACAGGCAGATGCTAGAACCTCCAACACAGATATAGTGACTGCCATGGCCTATTTGCAGTGCTCAGTTTGCAAGAATCTCCTATACAGGCCTATCACATTAAACTGTGGCCACATGTTTTGTCAGTCCTGTGTTCCCGGGAGCAAAAAGTCGAAAGAGTTTCCACTCTTATGCCCGTTGTGTAAGTCACACCATCCTGGTCTCTTCCCACAAGTTTGCTTGGAGCTTCATCATTACCTTGAGAGTGTTTTTCCCTCCATCTACAGTGAACGAGCCTTTCAGACCAGATGTGACTCTGAGAAGCCAAGAAAGGGGATAGAAGCACTGGAATCTGTGCCAGAAGTCAATAGTCAAAACAGGAAGGAGTTTAGAAACTTTGGGCCTATCCATTATGGATTTGGGTGTGATGGTTGTGGGATGATGCCAATTGTTGGCAAGAGGTTCCATTGCTCCGATTGCCCTGATGTGATAGGCTATGACTTGTGTGGGAAGTGTCATCAGTCAGGTTGTGTAGTTGGCCGCTTCAACCAGCAGCACAAACCAGAGCATAAAATGGCTGAGCCTGAGGTAAGACATGCAGGACAGATGCACACTGACCTTGCTCGGCAGTTCTTGGATATTCTTGTTGCTGGACATGATCGTGCTGCAGTTGGGATTGGAAATAGGGTGGGAAGCATTGTGGACACGCAACAGAGTGCTGGAATTGAGCTCACAACAAGTGATCCCATCAGCACTTTGCAGCAAGAGAACAGCAGTGAAATTGAAGAAATTGTCCCTTCTAGCATCACTTATTTTATGCCAATGGACATTTTGCAGACTGTAGTGAGTGCTGAAAATCTGCAGGAAGGTAGCAGTTCCCCTATGTCGGATGATACAGATGGGGGTGACTTAAGTCAACAATTCTGGATGACTTCAGATGATGTGGAGGAATAATCAGGACTCCAGGTTTCCACCTGCAATGTGAACTTTTTTACTTTCATGTTCATCTCACTGTTTGAGGGTTTTATGTTGGGAATGTCACATCTTTATGTTGAGTTTCTTTGGGCTAGGTCATGGCAGGGGCTGTTCAGTCTTTGCAGGATGCTCATGGTGCTGTGCTTGTCCATATTGTTTGGTTTCTCATGTGGGATTTCATTTGTTGAGGTGTTGATTTTATGTTTCCACAACAGGAAATTCTTGAAACATCTTCCTTGTTTGTTTTGCAGCTTTCAGAACTTTCCAATGAGTTTGGAACACCTGTCTCAAGGCAGTCATCAACTGGCAGTTGACTGTATGTGTGTGTTGGGGGGAGGGCTTGCACATAATAGTTACTCTGAGCTCTGTCTATTTAGCAACTCCTGCTACTTAATCTTTGTCTTTATGTTGCTGTTGTGACTGACATCCTGAAACCATTGAAGAGATATATTGGGGCCATAGGCTTCCTGGTTTTCAGCCCTGATTTGGTCGAGTGATTGCCATGGCAAGTACGCTTATCATTCTCCTTTGGTTTTTAATCGTTTTTAAGCACCTGAAAGAAAGAACAGACACAGTGGTTTACGTGTGTTTGTCATGTTTTCCATATGGCACTGTGATTGTTTGAACAAGAAAGGGTTACTGATTGGAAATGCAGGTGGTGCTCATGCATCAAATTTGACAAGAGCTTTCCAACATTGCCTTGTTATTTGCTAATGCCTGATCAACAGCAGCATGTGCAGTTGGTGGGGCTTCAGACCATGAAAAACAATGCCCAGCTCCAAAGTATATGGTACACGTTGGTGGGGCCTCAGACCATAACAAACAATGCCCATCTCCAAAGTAACAGATATGGTTGACATCCCTAACTATGCTATTGCTCCCTATCTTTGAAATGAAATTCATGACACAAACCAACAGATTCTTAGGCCATGAAGAACAATGCCCAGCTCCAAAGTGATGGATATGGTTAAGTCTCCCAAAATCATGGCAATTCAAGCTACTATGTGATGTATATGCATAAAAGTTTAAGGGCTCGATTATTTGTATAAGAAAAGGTTTATTTTCCCCTAGTTTTCTTTCCCAAAAGTGTAGTAAGGATTGAGGGAGATAATCTTTTGAAACATACAACATTATAAAAAGTTGTTTACAAAAAAAAAGGGATCTTAGTTAAATCAAGGTTTTTTTTGGGAAAACATAAATTTAATTGACAAAATTGGAAAAATTTTAGATATTTAGAGCAACTCTAGAGATGCATTGGACTTGAAGTAGTATCAGTATTTATCACATCCAAATTTTATTGTTGATGTCGGCCTCTCCTCCATCCATAAACAACATGGGGTGTGTCACACTGTGGCCTTGCCATTTACATTAAAAAGTATCCTAAGGCAAAAGAAGAATTACGAAAATTCAAGTATTTCACCATGCAAAAATATAATCTTCAAAAAAATCCTCTTAAAGAAACTAAAATCCTTCAAGATATCACAACTCTATAACTAATCTCAAGTTTCAACACAAGCCAAAATATCATCTTTCAAAAATCCTCATATAAAAATAGACCTACTACCTAGGGGCCAAAATCCCTAAAGCTACTATACTCCATTATGAATTCCAAACACAATATCCTTGCCTTGGTAGGCAAGACCAATAAATATTGGACAATATACATTGAGGAAGCATTAGTATGACATATGCGAGCCAATCACAATGGTTGGCCAAGCATTAGTAGTTGATGTGTGGCCAATTTCTGTGGTCAACCAATCAAAAACTTTCATTCTTTTTCAGTGTTTTTGAAACCTCTGCTATTTGAGCATAAGTTTACATGAACAAACCCATTTCCACATTATGGCACTTATCCAAAATTTTGCATGTTAAGGATTTGCTTCTTGCTACTAGAGATGTTCTTATGTTTATGAATTTTTCTTGCACATTTTTTATCCAAGAATTAATTCAACAAAAATGAAACTATTGCAATGAGTTTGAAGTTTATCTTTCCAAAACTTGAGAACTATGAAATATTGGAAATTGCAAATGGTTTTATTAGAAATCAAATAAATATATTCCCACATGACAACGATGATGTAAAGATAGGGCTGGGGGATGTATATCAAGTTTGTTTTAGGTACCCTTCACACCCATATAGGTAGGGAGGGACACATACAGATAGGGCTGCGGGATGTATGTTAAGTTTGTTTTAAGTACCCTTCACACCTGTTTAGGTCGGGACCGAAAAAGATGAGTAACTTGGCCAAATATCTACATCAATTGTTATGCAACACACATTGCAACTATGCAATAACTTCATTGATGCATGGATTCATACCTAAACGCACATAACAAGTGATGATGGATGCCACAAAGCACTAGTGGCATCACAACTAATCACACCTACAAACACCATCAACTTTCCTCTTTTTTTTCATGTAAAATTATCCATTGATGTTCACCTTTTTCTTTGGCACATTTGCTGGTATTGATTTGTTCCATCTCTGGTTCAAGTCTGCAAGGCAATGACTTTCTTCCATTGGATTCCAAGGATTGTCATGTTTTTGTTTGCTGCACATTTTGTTGTCAAAGATATTAAAACCTTGCATCCTTTTGATTTGGTCAAGTGTTTTCTTCCATTGCTATTGTTGTTTGTGCTAGCTAGCTTGGAGCGCCAAGCCTCAACATTATAACTTGGTAGCTCTATAGCTCTACGTTGTCAATTATAGTGTAGAAGAATGAGGTTTGTAGATTGATGATATTAAACTAGAGTACAGGCTTTCCTAGATTCAGATTAGAGGTATACATACAATTTGGAAAGATGAAGAATGTGTTCCTATTTAAAGTAATGAGGGAAAGATCAGATTAAACACAAGCCATAACCATAAGAACTTGTTCGTTTCTTTCCAGCTTTCGATAACAAAATTCTTACATCAAACGATCGTCAAATAATTAGTTAAATAATTCGTTAATTTGAAGATCCCATTTGAACAAAAGAATATTCAATAATATTTCAAAAAAATCTTCAATTTCCTTCACAAAATTTTGTTGCTTTTAAAGAAAACTAGTTTATGAAATTTTCACCATTTCTAAAAATAATATAATTTGTCTCAAAGCCTTCCAGGTACTATTGTATTCAATGGGATTTGTTTTGACACCCCTTGATGATTAATTTCTGGAGAACACAATTTTTTTTGGAAATGATTTAAAAATTTTGTGGTTACATACATGGTACTGCTTTTAAACATTGGCCATGTCACATAACCTATGTTTGGGAAACATGAGAAAGGTTTGGAATAATATCAACTGGAAATGATGTTTTAAAAACATTAGCAAGGAGTTTGAGCTTTGGAGCATTTTTGGAAAACATTGCTTGGGATGGACAGAGCTCTTCCCCAATTTGGAAACGAGGTGTGGAGAAGCCAAAAAGGTCGTATTGTTTAATTTTAAAACATGAGCAATGTGGTCAAAGTGCATGGATAAAATTCATCAACTGGAACCAATTTGCCACATCATTTTAGGGGAATGAGGGTAAATGATATCAAGGCAAAAGATGTACAGATTCGGGTATAATCAAACCTTAGAGAAGGGATGGGCAACCCTTTTTCTCCCTTCTCCACCAATCCTTTACTGAAGCTGTTGCACTAAGTCTCCTTTAACCCACTCTTGCTTCTGATCCAATCTAGGTCCTTGCTCAAAGCCTGACCACCACATTTCCTCTGCTGCACTTACTCTGCTCCCTTACTTGTTATCTGTGATTGAAAATTGCTTTATTCATTATTTATAGTTGATAGCAGAATAAGCCTTAGGGATGAAATTAGATTGGACTTTGGTCCTTCCATTTCCTTCTCTAATCCTCCTAGTTGTGCAATGTTTAACTGCAATTTTTCATCATTGACATAAGCACACTATCATATCATTTGAAGTAAGTGAGCTAGTTGTGATTGACAAGCAAGCCAGCAAGCAAATAGGTTGGATGTATCTCATTTCAATGATAAACACTTTGCTAGACAACACTCCTCATATAACAATTATTTTCATCCCTTTTACATGTTTGTGAACAAAAGGAAGCAGACCACCGAGTTGATCATCATATGCTCAGTAACAAAATGAAAACTGACCTAAAAATTTACAAAGGCTGAGAGAGAGGGAGACAAAAGTAGAGGTTATTTAGTTCAGTGAGTACATGCATTGCATCTGTGCGCACACGGGGTAAGTAACTTCACACATCATCAAATCAGAGCCATCTGGCAGCATTTGTGCATTGGTAACTGGCTGTGATAAAGATGAGGATCTAATAAAGTGCTGTGATGAATCTTGCGGTGGCTGTGATCCAGTAAAACCTAATTTAGTACCTCATCCAGAGTCTCCACCAAATATGGGCATTGGGCAAGGTGTTGTTCCATTATGGGTAAGCTTATCGCATTGCCCACATTCTGCATTCAATGGAAAGTCCATGTGGGAAGGAAGATAGGGTTAGATCCACAAGAAAAGAAGTGCGTATTTTTAGCCACCGTATTCCATGTTCGAAACCTTTATCTTAAGGATGACTTTTTCATCCTCCTTTCCTTGAATGAAATGTTGGTAGATTTGACGATTTGTTACAAGTGTAGTTATGTTTGTTGGAAGGGGATCATCCAAAGTTTCCGGAAAAAAAGGTTGTGAGGCGGTTCAGGAAGGGGGGTTGGAAAATATGTATACGCCTTGTAAAGTGAAAGACCAATAATATAGTGTGACTCATATTAATTAGTTGTGGGGGCCCATAAAGTTGTGATGGGCATCATCAATTGGTCCATCACCAAAAAAAAAATTCAAGCTAAAAACATTGTTTGTCATCATTTTCTAATGGAAGGAAAGGGGAACATGGCTGTATATGGAGATGGTTAATTTTCCTCCAGGCATCATGATCAGCTTGCAATTGGTTGTGGCGTGGATGCAACTACAGAGATCATATCTTTTGTTCCAAAGCAAAGATAATATTGTTGCATTTTTGCACGTGTTGAGGGGCTTGCATAATCTCACACTCACAATTTGTCCCCCTGCCATTAGTCCAGGCCAAAAATGGTAAAGAACAAAGGTAGGCATAAAAATTCCTGGCAGCCAATGAGATGACCCAGAATGTGACCAGGGGGCCCCTTTTTTTCCTTTTGAGGAGAGTGAGGGATGGGGTTTGTTAGATTTTAATTTTTTTGTTATTCCCATTGTGTTCATCAAGTTCTCAATGTGTTCCCCAACATGTTCCCAAATAGCATCTAATTTTATGGCATATCCTTGGCCTTACATTCTATTCTTGTAACCAATATAAAGCAAGCAAAGAGGACGAGACTTTGTATATATCTATTTTGGGATTGTGCAAAGCTTGATTTATTTTTATTTTTGCAATGGACCAATCAATGATGCCCATCGCCAAAAGAGAAAAAATGAACTTTTTGGGGTCCCTACAACTAGTTAATATGAGTCACACTATACTGCACACTATGACCCCTACACAAATCAGCAACCTGTTCCAAGGCGGTTAGCAAGGGCAACCAAAGATGATATTTTCATTGCACCAACACCACTCCTTATAACACCAATCACAAGGATTGCATGACGCCTACTCCTCCCAATTAGAGACAACCTTCGTGTAATGTATCGTTAACAACTTTATGCTCAATAAACTATCCAAGGAAACTAGTGACAACCTTTTGACATGTAATAACTTCCATGAAGCTGCTGAGAGACAACAAGACATTTCACCTCACTACTTAATCTTTGTCTTAGTTACGTCAATCAACTCTTCACATGCCACACAATGGTCGATTCAAGCCCACTCATATCCATGTGGAACCATCTTACCTCATACATAATGTTAAATAATATTCATAGTACTTAAAGTAACCGACCTACATGGTGGTAGTCTGGCCGGCACATACCCACGAAGAGGCTCAAGCTCTCACAAAACAAAAGTACTCTTAGCCAAACAACCCTTTTTTTAATATTACCTTTTTCTTTTTTTCTTTTTTATTTTGACTCTAACTCTTTCAACTCTTTCCATCCCAAGTTGTCCATTACCATCACCAATGTGATGTGGCCCAACCCAATTAGCAATGTGATGTAAACCTCCCGAACTTTATTGCAATGGAAAATTGAACAAGGAGGAATGGAGGGCGAGTACAAAAAGACACACGTCTTATCAAAACTCTCCCAATTGTAAAGATGCTGAAGCCCTAGTTCTCTCACCAAGGATTAATAACAAAACTGATTCAAGTGCCATAAGCAAGTAACAAATACAGATGGGAAGAGAGAATGCCAAGTGGGTCCAGAAATCAACCTGAATAATAATAATAGTCTTTGGAACCCATATATGTATGATATGTCAAAGAAAGTCCAAAAAAATGGAGAAAATATGATAAGTACCTTGTGAACTTGAAGAAAGTTCGTGATAGAAAGACACAACATGATATGTGTATATGATGGACCTGAAGAAAAGTTTTAGAAAACAATGAGATGTTTTACAATAGTGGGTATCAAACTTGTGCTTATCTCAAGCACAGATTAGCAACAACATAAGTGAAAATCAGCATGGATTGTTAGGTATACACATGGTTGACCTTAGAATGTTTGCTGATGAGATTAAAGAAGTTTTTTTTTATGAACACTGATCTCTTGGAGTGTCTCCTTACACTTTATCTCACAACAACTCTTTTTTTCTCTCACAACAACTTTTTTTTTTTGGGACATAAGCAATAAGATAAGCTGATGATTTGTTAAAAAGGCATTGCAAGAATAATCTCCCCTCTTCGGTTCCTTTCAAATTCGAGCCGCTCATAGTAAGAAATGATTTCAAAAACGTAAGAAAGGTTTGATACCCACTAATGACTTGGAATAATGATATCTTTTTTTACTATGACTTGGCAGGAGTTAAAAAGAGGCCCTTAGAATAGACAACATGATATGTTGGACTTGAAGAAAGAAAGTCTTTCATAAACTATGATGGAGTGTTTTTACTCTGACTTGAAGTAAGCCTTAAGAGACTAAAGTATCGTACTTTGTAAGTTACGAGACACAATTTTGTTGTTGTTGTTCCCTGTTCTTGTTCATGATGATGACGGTGGCGGTGGTGAGAAAATTGCCAGAAAACTGTAGTCAATGAGTTAGATCTCTTGTTCTTGTTGTCGTCTTTGTGAGAAAGATTCAGAAAAGTTCGAGTGTGGAGGTTAGCTGGTGGAGATTTGGGAATGTTTGTTGTTGTTGTGGTGGTGGTGGTGTGTGGGTGTGCGCGCGCGCTTGTGGGTGGTAGAGGAGTGAGTGTGTTTGGAGAGAAGAGAAGAAGAAGTTGAAGCTGGGTGTTTTGGTGGTTGATTGGATTTGTTTTGTTTTTGGGGAGAGGGGAGAGTTTGGAGGATTCGTTGCTGGTGTAGTGATGGTCGGGCGTGGGGGATGGATGCAAAGGTTTATCGATGGTGTTTTGGGAGTAGTCAAGGAGTAAGTAAGAGGCGCTCTTTCTCTTCTCTTCTCTTTTGACCTGTCTTATTTGCAACTGCAGATTCCTTCATACCTTACTCCTGCAATTTGGAAAAGTGAAGAATGTTTTTGAGTCTTCGCATGTGATTCGGCAATGTAGATCGGAACCGAAAGAATGATTTTGATTCTTTTTGTGTCAGTCGGCAATGTAGATCGAAGCATAAAGAATGGTTTTTTCTGGGAGGATGTTGTAGAAAATCATTGGAGTTTTTGCTTGTTGTCCATTTCTCCAACAAGTCAGAGAAGTAATATTCTTCGCATGCAATCATCCTGTCGAGTAGATCTGGTCCTTCATCTCCCTTCACAAGTCGCTGATGCAGGAAAAAAAGAAAAAAGAAAAAAAAGGTCAGTGTGTGGTCTTCTCCTACAGGGAAGCTTCGTGAAGAAGCGCGGCTTTTGATTTGTGAGGTCATCATTGTCGATAGAAGCTGGTGGAACACCGGCATGCGGTGCATAAATTGCATTGAGACATTGGAGTTCTTCAGGAACGTTCTGTATCTAGGGTTTTAGTTCCAACACCAGTTGCAAAACCCCATCCATAGACAGCAACAACTAAGGCTGAAGAACTGAGTGTGGTTCTTGCAGGAAAAACCAGTTAAGTATTTTCTTCTTTTCAGTTATTTTTAATCTTCTTTTGTTGATTCAGATCATTGAAGACCTTCAGCCAAGAATCATTCAACAGCACTGTCAGGTTCATCAATGGATTCTCAGCACTTGTCCTTGCCTTGTTGCCTGCAAAGGCGAGTTTGGAGGGTATTCAAGGATGGGAACTTCATCCAACATTTCGTGCACCACGATTGCCACAGTGGATGGAAGAGTAAGTATTGCTTTCATGCATTTGAGAAACAGCAAGTGCTTGCTTACAAGATTTCCCATTGTCTTCTCTGCTGAATTGTTTGTGGTTCTTTTCCCATTTTTACAGAGGTGTATCATCGTTCAACCAATTCATTCATGAGTCTGACTCAGACAGTGAATCAGAAACTGAATCAGAATATGAGTCAGGCTTGGAAGATAACAACAGTTTGCCACCTTCATCACCTGCTTCTCAAACCTCACATTTTTCAAGAGCAAGCAGTGTACATAGTCAGCATGAGCGCCGACACAGCTCCTCCTTTTGGAAACGGGTGTTTCGAAAATTGACGTGTCCATTCCATGCCTGGTATTTTTCAGCTTCCCATTTTGTGTCGTATGCTGACTGCAGAACTGTAAACAAGTTGTCAGATTACTTGAAATTCCCACCATGTGTTGGTTTGCAAGGAACAAAGTTAGCCATCAACTTTGCTGGCATGCTTCAGATCACAATTTAAATATCATGATCAATTAAAGGATCTCATGCATATCAAGTTTGTCTTATAGCGTCTTCTAGACCTTTATATGCAACAGCTAAATACATAGTTTTCTGCAGTACCCTACAAGCAGGATTGGAAGAGAAATTGAAGCTGGAACTTGCCTTGTAATATAAAAAACCAGAAATATGCATCTGTTGTGCTTTGTAAAATTGTGAGACCCTATGCTTGATCAATCTGTCAAGAAAATTGAATGACTTTAGAAAGATGTAGTTCTTGCCATTGCTGTGCTTCTGATAGCAATATATGGTTGCCTATACTTAGTGATCTGTGGCATGTACTGATGTGCCAATTGGTGGTGTCTTTGTGTTGCAGCAGGGGCACAGGAGGGCATTCCCAAGCGACACCTAGAGCAAGAAACTCAAGTGGACGCAGAGGCTCACATGAATTGAACTCCAGTTCTGGAAGTCTCAGTCGCATGTATAGCATTGCTACTCGCCACTTCAGTGGGGTTAAAGACTTCATGATGCCAAAACAAACTGGAGACCTGAGACGGGGTATTGTGGAGGTTTGTTTTTCTCCAAACCATCTCCAATATTCAAGGATATGCCTATACCCTAGTGAGCAAATTACTGATTTCTTATGGGGTTCTGGGTTTATGGTGTTCTTTTTTGTATTATTAACCTACTTTGGCTTGTGTAACAGGACTTGCAACTCTCAGTGGAGCTCTTCATTGAACGAGTGTTTGATATTGTGCGAAATTTGATCTATTTTGGGTTGTCACCATTTGAGACAATGAAGCTATTTTTCAGATGGTGCTTTGTCTGCAATCCATATGATGATTCTCAGCTGGAGATTGTTGACACAGCCACATTGGGCAATGCAGACCCTACCCCACAGAAGCAGATCAAACGTGAACAGACTTTGAATACTGATAGCCGCACTTGTGAGGATGTCATCATTGGACTGGGGTAAGTATTGTGTCAACTCTTGCCAGCTTGAACTATATAAGGTTTCCATTAGGATTCATTCGTAGCCATGATAGCTCACAAGGATGAGAGAAATTTTGGTTGAGTCTCACAGCACTGAGCTAACAGGAGTGAAGACAAAATCCATAATGGTGATTGATGTCCTGTGCAAGGTTTTGCATACTCTAATGTCTTCTCATTTCCTTCACGATTCTTTATCAGTTTTGAACAAGTTCCTGATATGTGCCAGGTATCCATATGAAGCACTGCAAGTGACTACAGCCGATGGTCATGTTCTTTTGCTTGAGCGAATTCCCAGGCATGTCCACAATCATCAAATCTACATAAGTGCCTGATACTGAATTTAGTTTCCTATTCAGGGGACCTATGGATCTACAAGCATGATTGCAATTTTCTGCTTCCAATGGACCTTTGAACAAGTTTTGTACTAATCATATGCAGATGTCTGTGTGTGCAGACAAAATTCTCGAAAGGTGCTGTATTTGCAACATGGGTTGCTAGACTCTTCTCTAGGGTAAGTTTACACAAGCCTTGAGATTTTGACAAGGCAATAGGATTATTGCATTTGTAGTCTAGTCTATACTAGCAAATCTGTTGATGGTCTTCAGGTAGGTGTTTGTTTTATCAAATTGACCTGGTTTGTCTGCTTTGACAGGTGGGTCTCTAGTGGAGTTGTGGGCTCTCAAGCTTTTGCTGCTTATGATCAAGGTAAAGATCTAGTGAAGCTTTCCTGTATTTATGCTCTTAGCTTGGCATGGTGTGGAATATGAAGATATAGCATCTAGAGAGAGTGATGTGGTTGTTGAAAAATTACTGTGATCTTTGGAGCATGAAGATTCTAGTGTGCTACTATGCACTATAGAATTCACTTTGATGCTGCTTACAGCAGACGGTTTCTGTATTTTGCAGGCTATGATGTGTTTCTGGGTAATTTTCGGGGCTTGGCGTCACGGGAACATGTCAATAAGCACATATCAGCCCAAAGGTGTGCTGTTCAGTTCAATTTCTCAGTAGTAACATCTTCTCTTGTAGTGTATTCCTTCTGCTTCTGGTGCTGCTTCTTCTTAGTAGGGGTTTGAGAATCTTAATGAGAACCACTTGTGGCCATCTCCTTTTTTCGAAATCTTTGCTTCACTTTGATGAACCTTGCTTGCCATTTAACAGGTATTGGCGGTACTCAGTCAATGAGCATGGCACTCAAGACATTCCAGCAATGCTAACAAGGATCCATCAAATTAAGATGTATGACTTGAGAGATGTTCAAGATGAACTAAGCCCTTCAAATCCTGTGAACTGTGATTGTGAACAGCTGCCTTATTCATTATGTGGTGTTGCTCATAGCTTGGGAGGTGCATCGATCCTCATGTATGTGGTAACACGGCGCTTGGAGAATAAACCTCACTATCTCTCAAGACTCATACTCCTCTCACCTGCTGGATTCCACCAAGATGCTCCTGCCTTTTGTGCTTTGATGCAATATGCAATTCCTTTCATGGCGCCAATTATAGGCCCTCTCATTCCTGGGCTTTACATACCAACAAGGTTTTTTCGAGGGGTCTTCAACAAGCTTGCTCGAGATTTCCAAAACTATCCAGCAATAGGGGGCTTAGTTCAAACTTTATTAAGCTGGGCTGTCGGTGGTGACAGCTCTAACTGGGTTGGTGCAATTGGCATGTCACATTACAACATGGATGACATGCCAGGTGTTTCATTCCGAGTGGCCCATCACTTAGCTCAGATGATGCGCGTAAAACGTTTCATCATGTTTGATTTTGGGAGCATGCTTGCCAATATAGAAGCTTATGGAATGCCGGAGCCTCTAGACATCGGGGCTAATTATGGGGTCATTGATATCCCTGTCGACTTGGTCGCAGGTTTGAAAGACCGCTTGATTCCTTGCTCAATGGTCAGGAAACACTATCGAACCCTTCGGAATGCTGGTTGTAAGGTTTCATATAATGAATTTGAGTACGCACATTTGGATTTCACTTTTGGGAATCGTGAAGAGCTTTTGGCTTATGTCATGTCACGCCTTTTTCTGGTGACACCTCCCAAGCTTCAAAATGGTGACCTTCAGAAACCAAGGAGTCTAAAGCGCTTGGAGTCAAAAAGCATGAAGAAGTCAAAAAGATCCTTCAAGGAGAAACTGAAAATTGAAGTCAATTCTGAATCCCAGGATGGGGAAGTTCTGAATGGGGTGTGTCAAAATGGATTTTCAACCTTGTTACAAAATGGGATACACAGTGACTCACAAAACGGTTTTCCAAATGGTTTCCACAGTGGTCTTGAGGACATGGATCTTGATCCTTCTAATGACTCATTACCGCTCACATTGACGTCAATATCAAATTCTGATGGCATGCATACAAATGATCAAGAGCTTAGCAATACTGAATCTGAGGTGGCTGATAGAGCAGATGCTCAGGAGATGAAGTCTGATTTTGAACCTCAGTCTTTTGATGACTCAAGCTTTTTTGCACTTCCCTCCCAGGAAGTTGTGTCAGTCATGTCAAGGTGGGCTTCACGGGGTAGTAAGGGCACAACAGCTAGAAGTGTTCACAAGGATTATGAAGCTAGCCATGATTCTAATACCAATAGTTCAGCTGAGGTCACAAGAGGCCATGGAAAATCGCAACAGATGACAACAAACAACACCTCTAAGTCAAATTCTTTTCACAAGTTGAAGACTAGGCTATTTGGGAGCCGTGCAATTAGTGGTAAACAATGAAAACTATAAGGAGCTGGAAAAAGAGAGGATGGTAGATGTTATCATATTCCGGCACAGTGGTGAGTTCTGCATTGTTCAGTATGCTTTCCTGCACTTCCCTGCAAACTTAATACCAAATGCAAATGTCCTAAAGATAAAGAGCTTCATGTTCCAGTAAGTCATTGAGGTGATTGTGTTAACAAAGCGAAGATGGTTGGGTACAGATCTCAGAGGGAGAAGGATAAATTCATTCATGCTGGAGGGAGCAATGTGTTTTGTTGGAGTGCTAGCTTGCAACTCAGTCCAGGACTTAGAAGTGTTCTGACAACAATCAGTACATCTTAGCACAGGCATGTAATTCAGCATAATTGCCTGGCATTGTGAGCTTCAGTATTGAGCTGCAGGTAGGTTTTTGGGTTGGTTTACAGGTTAAACATTGAGCTGCAGGTTGGTTTTGTGTTGGTTGAGGAGTTAAGCATTTCTCTGCAACTTTTGAACTCCAAATGCATAGTGGCCAGGTGTTCTATCATTGCTACAGCATATTATTGTCTCCAGCATGGCTCAAGATGTTGAGCTTTGTGGGTCTTATTCTCATTGAATGGATTGTGCAGGTACAGACAGGTACATGGCAGAAGATGCCTGGGCAGCAGTAGTTGAAGCACTGATGTGTCAATGGCAGCCAATTTATGCAAAGAAATTCTGGTGAAGCAAAGGGGTACTTAGGTATTGCAGCACTCTCTCATCATGCCCAGTTGCCATACCCCAGTCTGTCCAGTTGGCCCTGTTTGAGGAAGCCTTGAAAAGGTTGCTGGATTGTCTTCTTAGAGCAAATGAATGCAATTTTCCTAACTGAAAGGTTGATGCAGTTTTCCTTATGTTCTTAGAGGCCTGAAAAGATGCCTTTTCTGGACTCCCTCAACTACAACTTCATAATAGAGATCACTAATTGGGTTTTCATCAAAATATGTGTACAATCAATTTTCACTGTCATGGTTATCTCCTCTATTTGGTTTAGTGGATCAAACAGGTTAATGGGCACAGTGATGTGCACTTTTCCTGTGGGGAAAATGACGCAGTATTTTTGTTTGTAACAAGACAGCAATAGGGAATATGTTATTTAAATGGGGACAAGTTGGTGGACTGCAAGTTGTAAATAATTGCCATGCAGAAGGTTATTTATCTGATCCACTGAAGAGCTGAAGAAAAGAGGGCTTGGGGTCTAGAGTTTGATTAAAGGGGTTTGCAAGAAATGAATGGTTTGCTTAAAAGGATACATTCAGGGTGAAGGAGTCCTTGGACCACTACCTGATATGTAGGCCTCTCCGAGCCTTGTGCTTAGATGGTTGCTTGTATTTGTTATGTATCTTGAATGTTACCACTAGCCAACGTCATTACTTTGAGAATAGAGTCCATTTCTTCTCATTGCCTTCAGAAATGTGATAGAAACTTGATTGCAGATTTTTGACCAATCATTTTCTCCAAATTTTGAAAAGATTGCTCCATATTCATCTGCACCCATCCTTCGGAACTGTGGAAGTTAGCAGGATGTAAGGCAGCTATTCTTGTCATGTCTCTTGGTTTATTGGAACTTACATAATTGTTACCTTCAAAGACTTATTATGGAGTTTTCTCTGCAACCTCATGGATCTTGCAATGCCAAGACATTAAGGACGGACACTTATGGGAGGTTATTATACTTGTGATGGGGATTATATTTCAGTTGGAAGTTCGAATCATTGTGTGATGGGGACAATATTTTGGTGAAGAGCTGGGACATGCATTAATTCATATAATGTGATTTAGTATGTGCCTTATAAGTCATATGTACACACCCTGAGGTCAAGGTCAAGTGACAACTCTAAACTTGAACCCACTAAATGTCTAAAGTTGTTTTCAATATAGTGTGATTCTATGTCGTGCAACAAATAAAGTACTCATAAAGTAAATTTCAATGAGTCACATTGTACATGTCATATATGCAAATTTTTGCTATATGTGTGTAGTTTAAAGTAATTTAAATTCATAGCTTAGTAATAGAGGATAGCCTTTACTGTAAGTGCTGTCTTACAAACTGAAGTGCAAGTGGAAGAAAGAATAATCTTGTTGCCTGCATTAAAATTGAAGGTATGTTCTGCATAAATCTCCAAGTAAACTTTAATTTAAAGCTTAGAACTTTGAAAGTCCACAGCATTCACATGGGGATGATCGAATGAAGAGTTATTGCATGATTCAACAATGCTAATTGTGAGGTATTTAGGGTTGAAGATAAAGACTTGAACATGATGGACTATGAGGATGTTGGCAAATAATTCCAAGACGTTTCCAACTGCTTCCAAACATACAATTATGCATTTAGAAGACTAGCTAGCAGGTAGATGGTACATGGATCATTAACAACATAGGTTGAAAAACAAAGGAAGATTTGACAATCTTCAACCACTGCTGAAGACTCTGCATCTGAGTACCATGGTGAACAGAGGACAGGAGGTTCATATATTGAAGGTGCCCACTGCAAAATCGACTCTTAGGATGTGCATAAACCCACTTCTGAAGAGCCTAGATGACAAGGGACCTGCACCTCTCCTTGCTTTGGACCAAACATGCATTATATGTGAGAAATATATAACAGATTCAACAGATTGATCCCACAATGCCAAATGCGATGATATGCATATACAACAGAACATTCTATAGAATGCTACCATCACATATTGGAATTCCAATCCCAACATCAATCTGATAGTTAAATGTACTCTTGAGAAACCTCCTCCTATGGAAGCAACAATTGACAATCTCCTGGACACAAATTGGACACATAAGGTTGGTTGGTAGCAGAGTTGGAAATAGATTTAAAGACACCAGCCAATTGAGCAGCTAAATCACTTGTTGATTGTGTTCATGGGTAACAAAATCAACAACTGGCTTGGTTCACCTGCCATGCAAGTTCCTGCACAGACTCTGCATCAGGTTTCATCTTGTACAAAAGTAGAGCCTCTCTATACCTTGAAAGGAAAAATGATCCAGAAACTGGCCCAACCCTGTTGCATCATTAGAATGTCCAACAGAGGTGGAACCAATTTGGTGCTTAAACCCACCATGTTTATATGCTTGCACTTGTTTCAACCTATCCCATGCATAACTCATGAACATGGATCTAAAGTACTCCTGACCAAAGTTATTGCCCAGACAACTGTGGTAGATGAGCTTTTTCACAGTTTTCATCAATTTGTCCCTGCTGTCAAAATTGCTCTAGTGCATACAAAGTTGTGAGATTGACCTTTAGAGGTTGCATAATGCATAAAGCGTTGAGAACTATCCCTACCTATCAAGGGTTATGTAGATGTAGACCTTGAAATTGTGAACGAAATGTGTTCAGAAATGAGACCCATATGTACCTGAGAAACATATGAAACATGTACATCTTGGGACTATGTTCAATCTCTTGGTTTTCCCTGCAGCATTACTGTGATGAACATTAGTAGCATGGCATTGTAGTCGTACCCACTGACACAATTGGACAGCTGAAAATGAGTTGTGCAGAAGTAAAGTAAAGAGTAGAAAAGAGGTAGAAAAGACCACAAAGGCCAAATTGTTTTGCTTGTTGAGTACTCTTATAAAGTCTTGCCAAACATATGTTGGCACGAGAATTTATGAAAACACTCGTTATTATAGTGAAATGTTCACACAAGCAACAATTTATTCCAAGTTACCTACTAGACACTTATATATAACAACACTAGAGCTATGCTTGACACTTTCCAATGTCAATGCATAGCTTCAACATATTTTGATGCCCAAGTAATAGAGGTTACCTTCTACTTGGGCTTTGTGTTGCTTCACACTACTAATGATGAATGGCCATGTTACATTGTGTTAGGATGCAAGTGTTTGGGGAATGGAGATATTTTTTATTATTTAGATTGTGCAAATGCAATGGCATTTGTGGCAAATTATAAATAGATTGTTCTAGGTTGAATCCAAATGCTATTTCAACTACATATGTGATTATGAAAACCTCATAAGATAAATTGCCTAGCTATTGCATGACATTTGCATATGTATATAATAAGTGTTTGAAATTTATTTTGTTATTCAATAATTGTATGGTGTCATCCACTAATCTTTTCATTATTGACGTGTTTAAATCATAGGTGTGCAATGTAGGCCAAGAATGGAGTCATGTATTTTGACTAATATCCAATGATTGTTGTTAATGAAAACATGTTGGACACAATTGGTTAGGTTTTTACGTTTGGTTCCTATGATTACATAGTTGTGTTATTGGTAACCTAACAACTATATACTTTTAACATATAATATTTGCATTACAACTATTAAGTGTTCATCGTTCATCCATCCATTTGGACTAAATAGAATTTTTTATTGTTTAATTGGAGCATTTCATGCTTGTAGTTGATGACATAATCAACAATGATATCATTGTTTGAAGCACCATTTATCATAATTAAATGATCATATTTTTTGTTGCAAGATTTCAATGGGCACTGTTTTTGTTTGCCATTGGGTATACTATGTTTTGAAATAGGTGTCACCATTTCTAACAATCCATTTTGAAATTAACTTTAGATAGTAATATCTTGTAAAATTATGAATCCAAAATTTCAAATATTGGTTTTCAAATTAAAAAATCTTGTGAAGGAAAATATTGAATCTTCAAAAATATTTTATTTGTCAAAATGAAAATTTCAAATTTAATTTAATTTTTTGATAGACATGTGTTGAAGTTTCTAAAATATTATGGTATACATTAATTTTACTCAATTTTCTTTGAACACCAAACCAAATTGGTTGCCAAATGCCCACGTGACTATATACTTAATTTAAAATTATTCCCAACATTCCTTCCTAGGTTTTTACAAAAACAAATTCTAGGAAATAATATATTAAAAAATTCTACAAATCGTGTGAGGTTGATATTGAGAAAATGTGAAAAAATGAAGTAATATTCACTTCATTCAGCTTATTTGATTTTTTTGGTATTTTTCTTTATATTTTATTTGAAAGAAACATGGAATGGAATTGCAATTCATAAAATAAGTGGGGTAGGCCCATGGAATTTTTTTCTCCCATTTTTTTCAAAAAAGGAAATAAATAAAATATGGGGGTTATTTGTTATTTATATGCCCATGTGCATCAAAAAAAATTGGAATTTGGAAAAAATATAATCACCAAATATTTATTTTGGCTCTTGGAGTCTAACAATACCCCTTCTATGCATAATATGAACATAATGTTGTGGATCAACCATTGCCAAAACATAACACCACCATATTATACCCTGTGTAATAATATTTTTATTTTCTTCTTAACAATGAATGTGTGTGATTTAGACAAAGAAAGACTCAAATGATCATGGGTAGAAAGGGGACCAAAACTATTGCTAAACATAGTGTTGAATGATCTTCAACAATCTTAAGAGTTTCATCTAAAACCCCACCATTAAAATTTTGGATTATGTATTTTCTTCAACAAGAGAAACAATCTTACCATACATTTTATCTTGAAGTTGTCAATTTTTCAAATTTACAAATTGGGTTTGCTAAACCTTTTTTCTTTAAATATTCAATTATTCCATTATTGTGATGGTGTACATTGTACATGGTTGGCAATTATGATACTATTGCCATTCAAGAAGTACAAAGGTATGAGACAATTACAATAAGGTCCATCACCCAAAACATTTGTTAAAGACTCATCAAAAAACATCTTTCCAACTCAAAAAACCCATTTCAAGGGTTTCATAAAAAATTTAAGGATCTTTTTTTTTGTGCAACATTTTGACAAGGTGTCAAATGTCAACTTTAGTATATTCTAGTAATTAAATCCTAGCAATTCTACGATAATGAAAATTGTTGTACATTTTACAACTTGTTGCAACTTTATTAAGGTTTTATTATAATGTTTCAATTTTGTACAAACATGTGTTATTTGTGTTATTATACTATATTGTTTAACAAGATGATGATATGACATTAACCTACTCTTTGATAATGGAACATAAATTTTCTTAACTTTATTAATTTTCATTCCTAATATGTTTTTCAATGCCTTACAAGCTTCTTTCAATCAAGAGTCAATCATCAAGTTTTCATGAGGGGTGACTCTAATTCTTATGAATTATCTTCATTTCTTATAGGGGAGCATTTCCTCCCAGAGGCTGATTATTTTAGGATACATTTTAAATATATGTTTCTAATCCCCTAAAGCCATAAGTTTACATAACAACAAAGTGATACCTAGGCCTAGAAAGTTGTTGAATAGGTAATATAATTGGAAGGCATATTGCATCCACATGAGTACACCATGTGGTTTCACCATTAATTTGTCAACAATGATTGTTGTGTGCTCCTAAGTCAATGCTTACAACTATTGTTGTCATCACACAAACAACACATAACATATAAATATTCTAAATGGCACACCACATCCAAACCAAAATGTGACTCACCTCCAACAAGCAGAAATCCAAGCCCAAAACATAAAAGTAACAAAACCATGAATCAAATAAAATTGCATAACGCAAGAAAAACTTGCAAACATGAAAAAATTTTACCTTGGAATCTCAAATCACCAAGAGTGATTTGAGATCACACAACTTGGGATTATATCCGATGAAAAAATATTTCGAACCCTATTCACATTTGAATTGGTTCAAAAAAAAATTGTTCAATCCAACTAACTCAATTTATCCCTAACCAAATGGGACCTAATTGAACAATTAGAAAATTGCAAGAAAATTTAAATACATATTTTATCATGATAATATTTTGATCAATCTTCCTTTCACTACAAGGAAAATTCAACATTTTAGTATTACCATCAAGGTTTTTTCTTTTCAATTTTGTGGTACAATTATTTCACAAATTATTAGAGAAATTAGTTAAATTACACTAGAAACAATCCAAATTAATTCTCCAAATTCTTATTAAAAATATATAAATGATTACATGCATGTACAACATTTTTGTTCGAAGGATTGATATTTTTTCCAATCGTAACAAGTAGGCAAAGTTATAACATATAAGTAAATTACATTTTTTTGGACATGTCCATTTACCATTTGGATTTTTAAAATGTGCATTTTGGATTTTTTCATCAGCAAGTATGATAATCTTCAGCTTATAGAATAATGAATCAAATAATTGCTAACATTACATTAGATTGCACATAATATGACAATTTTTATTTTCATTATGACAAATTCTCCTTGTAGTAAATTATATTTGGATATCTACAAAGTGCCTTCAACTTGTTTTATGCAAACTCCAACTTGGTGATTTGTCAAAATTATTTTACCATATACTTTAATTACAACAACAATTGTTAATGGGCCAATTAAATTCAAAGGATTCAAATATAAACCATACCTATTTCTTTAAATTAAATTTCCCATGTTTTGTTGTTGAAATATTTTCTTACTTTAGACATTATCTTGTTTTAGAAGCAATACACATGTTATTCAATTGTGCCTTCACATGTTTTGAGGCCATTACATAGAAAAGGCTTCCAAGCTTGCAAATTTTTATCATTTTTCATGCAAAATCCTTCAATCTTTACTTGCATTGAAACTTATTATTGATGCCTACAAAAAAATAAGAACAAAAATGTTTATTGAAAGCATGCTCAAGGAAACACACAAATAAGATTGAGAGACAAAACTTCACACATAAACCTTGCATTAATGCGTATATTCGTATCCAAAACAACACCCCACATCCCACTATCATGATTGTTTTTCATCTTTATATTCCATGAATTGAGTACATAAACATCAGTTCAACATGGATCTCCCACATTCAGTCTTAGTTTGAAGTTTTTAGAGAGCCTTTGAGTAGTTGATAAATGATTAAATTGGTATTGGATTGTTATAGGAGCCTCACTTGAATTTTCACTCTATTCAATTTTGGACTTTTTATTTTTTTCCTTAATATCCTCATTCTTATGTGAATTTCAATCCTTGCTTCTTGTTCCACTCAAATGTTCTTGGTATCATATGTGAATGACTTGCAAATGAATCATTCTTGAATGTTTCTAGTTTTGGGTATGTTGAATTATATATTGTTCAAGAAAGCTTTCAATAAGAAGATTAGAAATTTTTTAAGGACGCCACAAGTGCTCATAACAAATCTCCTCCCTAATATTAACACTTCAATGGACATAATAAAAAATCATATGTATTCTTCCCTCACTGTTCTTCACAATAATGTTCAATAATGTTTTCTAATAACTTTGATCTCTTCATAAAAACAAATTTACTTGTGGAACCATGATGCACAAGTAGAACTATTTTTCTATGTTTTTGAAACATTTCAATTGTAAATGTATGCATAACATATATTCTAAAATTAGGATCCTTACAACAATGTGCAAAATACCAAGCTAGTTTGTTTATATATGTTGAATTCCATGCAAGAAAATTTAGGTACATGTGTCATGTCTCTATAAAATGCTCAAATCTTCCATAGTTTGATTTGTAGTAGCTAGTTTGGACACATTCAATGGAACACCAGACCAAAGGTAAATAGTTGCCCATAAACGTTTTGCCATTATATAACCTCTGCCTTCAACAATATTAACTTAAATTACCTTACTTCTTGTGAGCTTTCTAGCTTTTCCTTTTTGAGTGCTAGGTGAAAGCACATTAAGGGTATCAGCAAAAATAATAATGTATAATGAATATCATAATACACAATAAACAAATTTTTTGATGGCATCCTTTGGTTATCTTAAACACAAGCAAAAAACTTTAGAATTTTGCATAACATTTTGCAATTCAAAGTTCATTTTGAGTCAAAATTAATCTTGATAAAATGATTAGATAAAGATGATCAAAGATAAATTAATATACATGTAATATAAAACTGACAAAATTTTGATAATCATAAAGCCTCATGTTTGTGATTCATGGAAACTACAAAAATAATGCAATGCCCATATATAAAATCTCCTCCTCTTTGATGTGGTAGTGTTTTTTTTCTAAATATATATATTATTATGCAATTATTGTGAAACAAATGTAAGAAACACATTTTTTGAATGAAATTTCATCCAAAAACTTTAATTTTGTAAATGGTCCTATATTTAATTGATGTATATCAATTCATACACCATAAAAAAATTCACCCAAGAATTCCACTCATGATCTTAGTTTTGAAGTATATATGCAAATTTTCAAACTTTGTGATGAATATTATCTTGTTATAAATATATTTCAGATGTTCAAGTATTTCAATGTTTATTGGATTTTAAAAAAAATTTGATTAGATTTAGCCTAAACGTAATCAAATATACTTAAAACATGTTAAAATATTTCAAATGTGATGTCCATGTGTTACCATAAAAAATAATTGCAAAGAGATTATATTACAATGACTACAATTTTTAGGGTGTTTATTGTGCTTTCACCTTGCTTGTTGATCGTATCCTTCCTTCTACATGTGACCAATGAACAATAGATTATTGCATTTTCAATTGCTCATCCATTGTCCTATCGATCAATTTTTTGTCATGTGTGATTTCATAATTTTATAGAAGGGATAATAAACACATGGAAGATTCAAAACCGATGCTTCAAAGTGCAATCACACTAGCAACCTACAAATATCAAATTTGAAATCATAGTATACAATTAAAATTGATGATTGCACAACAAATGAGAAGGTTGAACATGGATATGTACCGAATTTACATTTTGAAATAGATTTCACCAACCTTTACAAATTTTCTAAAACCACCATAGAGAATTATAGTTAAGTTGCCTCTAATGTGTTTGTATGAACTATTGACATCACATGGCATTAGTAGATTCTAAGTGAACAAAAAGTAAATTCAATTGTTTTCTAAATGAGTAGGTAGAGAGATAAACCAAATGTAATATTTTGCACTACACTACACACCAATGGGGTAGATGCAAGCTACGTTGGCTCAATATTAGCAAAAGTTACTCTCTTTAGAAGTCCATACAAGATTTTTAAAAATGATTCAAATGGACATGGTTGTTACTTTAAAAAATATTATTGTTTTAATATTTGATTAATACATGTTCAAGCACCTACAAACCTTCCCAAATCTATGTGAAAACTTGTATTTTAATGTAGTTGATGTCATTTTTTAATTTGAAAGTCCTAAAAAGAAAACTCACAAAGTCCATAAAAATAATGCCTCATTTAAATTTTCAAAATATATGCTTTTGGAACAAAAGAATTGAAAAAATAAATAAATAAATTGCAACTCATATGGAGTTATGAAAATATGGTAAAATTTTAAACATTCAAAAGTCCCTAGCTATTAAATGATTAAAGTTTTAAAAGAAAAGATTCTTCATTTGAGTATATCATCTTGTACTACATTATATATTGAGTCCCAATAACAAATTTGGAATGTGAATCAATATATATATTTTCTATTTAGTGATGTTTCAATTAAATGACCAGTTCATATTTTTCAACTTCAAAAGTCCATTACTACTAACAAATGAATTTTTTTATCAATAAATAATCACACATTTCTCTTCATAATGAAATTTTTAGTTTAGATCCAAGTCCCAATTAGTAGATTCAAAAATATATTAATCACCATATGCATTTGAATAAAAGGTACCCAGGGAAAAAACATTGTTTTGCATCAAAAGTGAGCCATGTAACTTGCATCTACCCAATGTTTGCTACTTCTCCCATCCTCCTTATCACTTAATAAATGCATGTCATGCTTTGACTTGCACTTACCACGATTTCAAAATAGTCTTTAGGATATATAACATTCATATTAATAAGGAATACAACAATAGTTAAAGATTTAGGTTTTTGATTTTTTTTACTTTTGTTTTCGACTCTTTCATTTTCTACACAATATCATTGAGATATTTTGGATTCTAGCACTTGTAGGATGCATGATGATTGTGTGTCCTAAAACCTTGAATTTTTACCTATAAATGCATTATAATGTTTTTGTCAACATTTTTCAAATATATCATTATTTTGAACTTTTTGGTGGATAGGTATTATGTTAGGATTGGATAATAAAATGACATTTGCTTGTTGAGAAGACTACCATGCATCATAAATGTGACTTAGGTTCAAGGCTAGGTCCAAACCCTTATGTGTTTTATTGTCTAGCATTGTGATTTACTCTTAACTATTTTGAAGGTAACCTTTGAGTGTTCCACCTCTTTGTGGAGGGTTCAAACAATATCTTCAAGTTCAATTTGGAAATGAAAGTTCTTTCTATTATAATTTCCTATTACCATTAATTAATTAATAATAATAATTTGTCAATAACTATTAATTTTTTAATTTAGTAACAATTAATTAATTATTAACTAACTAATGAGTTATAAGTTATTAATTAGTAATTTATAAATATAATTAATTAATTGTCATTCTTACCTAACCAATTAACTTGTAAATATTAATAGTTATTATATATAAAATATAGTACCTAGTTAATACTAAATAAGTAAACCTACCTACCTATATGTTTGTAGCAACTTTGGTAATTTTGTGTTATTGTGTTGTTCAATGACAACATTTGATCCAAACATGTGAGGAAATTTTGTTTACATTAATGATTTGTTGCAACTTCATGAAACACACCAATTCAAAACTTGTTAGTTGAAATGGCTCAACTTCATTGTTGTTAAGATATCCCCTACTTTTTTTGTGCCAAAGAGAATGTCCTATTAGAAAATGACGTGTTCCTAAGTCCCGGGGTGAAACCCACTTGAGGGTTTCATTTTGTCAAGTTGCGGAAAGTTGGGACTTAGGGCACACTCCCGGCTTCCAACACTAGAAAAGGGTAGAGGGTCGTGTTGGGAGCCCCGAGATTAGACTAGGAAGAGGGATTAGTTTAGGTTGTGTGAATCTGCATCCAAAAACCAACCACAAGAGGTTACTTTAGCATTTGGGAACACCCTTGGGTGTTGGGACAAGCCACGGGCACTTTGACACATAAGATTCACCACGGCCTAGACTCGAGGGAAGCCACCACCTTCCCCCATATAGTATTCTCTGCAGCTCTCCACCGATGCTACATCCAAATGGCTCTTTTTCCCGGGACTCCCAAGTTGGAGTCCCAAAATTGTCTTGAAATTGTCCTCGTTGGAGTCCCGGGACTTTGGGAGCTCATAACTCCCGACTGCAAAGTCCGATCGCGACGAGGTCTGAACCAAAGTTGTAGCCATCGTCGAGATCTTTCCAACGCCATGTCGCACTCTCAAATCGGATGTCGGGAAGAGGTCGATTCCCGACTTTTAGTGGTCGGGAGTCAAATTGGCAATTTGACTCTCGGCCCTTCTTTTGCCCATAACTTGGGCTGCAGATGTCCAAATGACCAATGCGAGGCCATTTTTATATCTACGCTTCAGACCTTTCCAATGACATCAAGAACACCCCAATTCGAGGTGTTTTGGGTCTTGCTGTCGAGCTCTAAACATTCGGGAGTCCTGGAGGACTCCAAATCCCCAACTTTTGGAAGTGTTGGGCTTCACCCCCACATTTGGCCAAAGTGGGGTTGCGACAGAAAAAGAGATAGGGAGAGAGACCAAACACTTAAAAATAAATCAAATTTTCATAGGTTTGCTTTGATCCCTAAAGTTGTTTCAAACAAGTGAAAACCTTGAATCAAAACACCACCCATGAAACAAATCATGTTAGAAACAATGTTCATTGAAACATATACAAGTGGAAAGAGATTAGGGTTCTAAGGTTGATGCAACAATATCTGTTAGGGGGACTATGGACATCAAAATCCTTGAGGTTTTAGGTTAAATAAAGCTTTGATGAAATTGATGAAACACCCACAGATGTAGTAGTGTGATCTGAAAACAATTGTTAGTTGTTTTTGGGATCACAGTGCTTCTTGAAATGCACTGGATTTTTTTAGAGTGGCTTCAAATGACATTAAAAAGGGTATGAAGAAAAAAATATGCTATGTGTGTTTTTGGTAAGATAATTTAGAGATGGATGAAAATATGAGAAGCCAATGAGACTTCTTTAAAGCTTTATGGATTGAATTTCTATAAGGTGATTGGCTAAAAAGGATTATGAGGAGATAAGGGGTGGAGATGATGAAAACATTATTTAAGGAGTGAGGAAGTTATTGGGAAGGATCTTTCGCTGGTGTGAAAATTTTAGAAAGAAATGATTGTGAAGTTTTTGGGAGTCATTATTTTCTTGTGAAGATTTAGATGTTGTGAAAGAGGTTTTGAGGAGTCATGATTTTCTTGTGAAGATTTAGGATTTGAAGGAGGAAGAAGGATTTTGCGGGATAGATAGTTGTTGTGTTTTCTTTCGCTACGTCAATAGTTATATGATGGCCAGCTCTATGTTTTGCTTAGAACTAGGACTTATCAAGGGTTGATGTTAAAGGATGATGACGCTTAAAGGTGGTATGAGCTGTAGAATTAGAGGCATGTTGAAAATTGCATCTATAGGAGTTTGGGAAGAATTTACTTGGGTTATCCAATGGGTAGATCACAATATCGAAGTGGGAGCCAGAAACCTCTTTGTGGGTATCTTTGGGACTAGGCAAAATGTGAGAGAGAAAGAGGATGGAAGAAATCATAACCAATATTCATAGATCCATGCCTCTCATAAAATTTTGTCCCTTTTTTGAATAGTTGTAAACCATCTTGGTGTACTTTGTTCGGTTGTTGAAAAGAACCCAGAAATTGATCTGTGTCAAGTCTTAGCACAAGCATTTATGTGCATTAATCCATGTAGAAGGGGAAGAAGGAAACTACCATCTCATCATAGATTGAATGAACATTGAGAGCTCTAATTTCAAACTAAACCCTACTAGTATTTTACATTCACAATGTAGGAATGTTGTTGTTGCTAGTAACAATTAAGGATTACTATGACTATAGTGGTTTTAGATAGGTTGATAGGGTGTGTAGCTTTGTAGGAATTGTCCGATCATGGAGGGTCAAGAGCTAAAGGGCCCTATAATTGGACTATTGTAATGTTGTTTGCTTGATAGGAGATGAGTTACTAACCCTACAACAGGAGTAGGGTTGTGTGAAAAGTAGAAGTTTTGTGCATCCTCTTTTTTTTGGTGACAGTAGAATCCATTGTGGAATGGGGTTAAATGCAAAGATGTAGACCTGCATGTGCTTGCGTGCCACTTCTAGAGGAAAATAACTCATGTTGGCTATTGCTCTAGGAAGCAAACTAATCAACAATGTTTGGATGTTCCCAACCTATTTGTTTTATTGCATCTCTTGTAAAGAGAATGCAATGCAATGAATCATATGTAAAATAGTTGACACTACATATGGGATCAACCAAACGACACTCAAAGCAAGGTTTTGATAAAGCTCTAAAACACCTTGTATCGAGGACAAAAAGTCAATTATAAAGATACTAAAAATCTTGAAGAGAAAAACTCAATTACAAAGATCCTAGATAGTGCCCTCAATATTTAGAGGTTGTTGAATCCCTTGCACACATGATGACTGAAAACATTGCCTTTTCGTTCGTTCATTCCCTTGTTGCCATAGTAGGAAACCTATTACTCCCCTCTTTCGCTAACCCATCAAAACTACTTCAACAGTCAAATTTTGGCTGTAATCGTCTCTGGAATTGTCCAGGGATGACCATATGATTGAAATCATCTTTAAATTGTTCAAGAATGACCATATGAAGCATTATGAAAATTCTTCCCATATACCAGCTCCTCAAAATTTCTTGTCACTGGAATTAGTTTTTGGTTAGTATTTTCTTACAACAAGGAGAGTGGGAAAGAAAGAAATACCTACATAGGTGACAAGAACAAGGTTCTCTATATGTGGCCAATATGGTTTACTTGTCTTGTCATGGCCTCTAAAGATCTTTATTGCATCTAGACCTTAGGGTTATTATCTGTTGCACAAGTTTCATAATCAAATGAGCCTTCAAAATTTCCCAACAACTTATTTTGGCAAATTTGTGAAAAACTCATGGCGGACAATCGTTGAAAAGAGCATTTTGCAACTAAGTTTGATTGAGGAGCACATTGGACCCCCAAAAATTAGAACTGGCTACTCTCATCATTAGAAACATGTGAATGCTAATCTTGCAAAATATTTCCCTCTTTTATGTTCTCTTCATACCCATCAACTGCCACCATTTGCTTTCTGCAAGTGAAAAAAAACAATATATCAAGACTTGTATGTGCTCTAAAGATGTTTGATGTTGAACTATTAGATACCTTATCCTGGCAGGTGATTATGTAAAAAAAATCAAGCCTAACTAAGGATCTCTCTTTGAACAACTGATGTACTTATAATATCCGCAAGTGTTTGACGTCTATAACATTGTTGTGAAACTACATTGCTCTGCTACAGCATGCATGCCATTGTTCTGCAGACTTAGTAAATTGAACTCCAAACCTTTATTTGATATCTCGTAGAATATCACCTAGGGTTTGTTGCTCCAATGAAACTTAATGCCAAACTATCAAATCCCTTAACCTGGCCTGCTGGTTCCATGAAACAACATTCAAGCTTAAATAAAGACACCTTTATTTGATTATTCTTCCCACAAGTGTTTGACATCTGGAACACCCATGTGAAATTAGATCACTCTGCAACAGCTTGCATGCCTAGCATGGGTATCTTTGGAGTTGTTTGGTTTGCAAACCCCTTTGCAAATGCTTCTCACAAATCAATCTATTGTTGATTACAAGTCTATGAAGATTTTGTAAGTGTATGAAGGTACTTGTTTTAAACATGTCATGTTTAAAGCTTGTTAATATGCAACAAATAATGATAAGGTTTCTATGGGATTGACTTTTGTGAGTGTGAAAGATTCTCAAGTTGCATTGTAAAAAACAATTACATGGACAAAGAAATTAAGGAAAAGGAGGCAAGAGTGGGAGAGGGCATGCATGGATAATGGGTTGCGACTTCAGAAGCTGAAAACTCCTGTCAAAACAAAGCTTGATAGCAAGGTAATCATGTTTGAAAAAAATTTGGAATTCAAAGCAATAATTATGTTGTGTTATGGCAAGCAAAAAACATTGAGTTTGTAGCAATGAATCATGAAGGCCCAAGTGTGGGCCATTGTTGAAGCTATCACTACATGTTTGAACCTAGTGGTGTCTTTACATGTATGCTAAATCAATCAAGAAGACATTGGTTGTTGTTTGATGCCTTGGCAACTACAATCAATTTGATTTTGGCCATGGAATTTCAACTAAATCCTTTTGTTGATGGGAGTGAAACATGTGACCAAATGTTGAGTTCTATATGTTGAGCAAAAAAATGTGGCATGAAGTGGTGAAGGTGATTAGACCTTTTTCATAAATTTTGAGAATATTTGATTCTTGCCAGGTTCATAATATGTTGGCATTAATGTTGGATCCCCGCTACAAATCTTTACAAGTTGAAAATTATGTGGGGCGTGGGAATGCAATCCGCCTTGCATGTGAGTATGATATGAAAAAAATCATTTCACTTTTGGTGACAATTTTTGAAAGGTTAAACCCTTTTACCTAAACATGTGGTTGTTTTAGTTGATGGACTTTCTATTGAGGAAAATAAAGACCAACAGGTTTGGTGTTGGGGTATCTATGAAAAAATCTTCACATGCATTGGTTATTGGGGAATTGTTTATATTTCAAAGGTTGGTTATACCTCCACCTATGTGTGTAGATCCACTTATTTGATGGAAGACCCACGAAGGTCAATTTTCAAATGTTGGCTTCCTTGGCAAACAAGTTTTTTGGGATTCTAGGGTTTCAAATTGACATTGAAAAAATGTTCAGCGTAACTGGTGTTTTGATAGCTTTGAAGCATTGCTATTTACAAGTCCAAAATTTGGATCAAATTATTTCTATCATCAACAAGTGGCCTGATGACTGCACTTGAATTGTACACCTAATGTGGACCTGAACGACAATGTGGACCTAAAAGGCTATGTGAAGGTTAAAATTGGTTTAGCCTAGGATAATTATGAGTTAATCAAAGAAGTTGAATACTTCAAAGAGATGCAAGTTGATGAAGATTAGATAATTCACCTAAATTTGAAACAAAAAAAAAAAATTATCTTTGCTATTTTTGTCCAATTAACCAAGTGACTTTTGATTTTATATTTGATGTGGCATGTTTGGTGATTTATGGATTAGTTTTTGGTGTTCAACAAGTTTATTTTGTGGGGTTGGGGTGGTTTGTTGTTTGTGTGAATGTTGTTTTATTTTTTTGTAGGCAACCTATGCTATAGTGGGGAGAATTTTATAAAGACTTAGGGTGCAATTCCCTTGTAAACTACTTTATGTTTTTTTTAAAAAATTGTTTACAAATGAACTAGCATGTTCAACTTGTTAATTAGACTTGCTATACATATTTACATGTTACTATGATTTTGAAAGCAGCAAATGCATATCCAGCAATGAATGAAAAAAATTCAAGAATGCATAACTTATAGTATAAAAGAAATTTTGGTGGAATATTTGGATACATATCCTTATACCAAGAGGAATTTTTTATTTTATCTTACTTGTATCCTGTGGATAGGTCTAAAATCCTATAACTGGCCAACATCGATCCTAACACCTAACTGGCTAGTAACAAAATACCTCATGATGTTTATGTAATTACTACCTTAGATTAATGCTAAGGCATTCACAAGCAATGTAATTGTAGGTTTACCACCTAAAAAGTTAAAGGTTCCAACAATCATGATTCACATAATGGAATTGTGTCTTAACATGGTGCTAAGCAACCATGGTTTTTTTCCTTAGGACATTGTCATGATATGTGAAATCATCATCTTCCCTTTCAAGTTTGTTATGTCTGCATTGTCTCTTCACTCTCCTCACTGCTCTCAGGTTTTGTTTATCGTGGTTGGTACGTTATCACTGCCACCATCACGATCTGTTATTTCTGGGTCATTTGCTTGTTCTTTTCTTCTTCTGCAAGTTACTCAATCAGCCAAGGATTTTTAGTGGTTTAGTTTAGTTTTCTGACGTGTCTTTCATCTTGGCTTTATTTTTCGTTTTTGTGTTATTTAATTATTTGGGCTTACATTTTAATAAAAAAAAACTTTTCTTTGTAAGAGATTTGCATCTTGTGCTGCAGTTCCATTTAGTTCATGACAATAATAGTTCATGGGGAGTTTTTCTTCTTCTAAATTTGATAGAATCTCCAATGTGGATTCTAAAAAGTATCTTTTGAATTTATAAGACATGTAGCTGCAACTTCTTCTCAAAAATCAATTATAATTTTCTGTTTAAATTTCTTTTTTCCAACTAAAAATTATTACTTCAAAAAACTATGTTGGCTGGTGGTAGCCTTTTTTAAATAATTATCCATATTACTACAAAACTTGAATTCGTATATAAATAGGACAACCACCTTGTCCAAGTTTGGGTTTCAATTTCAACAAAAGACTAGTTGCACAATGCAAATCCAAATTCGATTTCAATAAAATTCCAAACATTTGATCCAAGTATATCTTTAAATTTGACCTTAAGTTTACTGGAGGATCTGGTATATATATGCTAAACCTGCCAATATTGATTCAAACTTAACATAAGGGGGGCAAACACTCTTAAACAATGAAACTCTTTTCGAAGGTATGAATGCAAATCACTATATTTGCCACTAGACATGTTCAAAACCATTTGTTTCTTACCAAATACTTCTAATTTTCAAATGCCATTTTGTATGGGCCAACATTCTTATTGCACATATGTTGGGCACATTATGTTGTAGGGAAGGTTCGCGTAGAAAGGGAATATTTCATCTGAATCTATTCATTAACATGTACAAACCTACAATCACACACATGCTGATCGTCATGCAAAGAGTGATTGAAGAGCCAGTCAAAACAGTGCCAATGAGTTCCACAAACGTGATCTGTCTAATTGTTCGGCACTTCAGCTTACTAGACAGTTCCAAACAATATCTGAAGAATGAGGAGCCTCAGCAGTATGATTGTTCTCACTGAAGAGTCTCAAGGTATATTTAACACCATCACAGGCACCTCCAACTGCTTAATATTGTCTCCTATGAACCATGAATCTCAAACTACAGCAAACTGATTCAAAGAAAAACCAGAGAACCAGAAACAAGAGAAACTCTTAACATCATCAAGTGTTGTTCAGAGAGATTATGAAAAATGCCTCAGTGGTAGTGACAAAACTGGATGATCAGCACATGGCTCTCACCATCTGATGAACTAACGTTCTCGTCATTGGCACTTACTACGTCTCTCTCAATGTGCAATTCACAAAGCAGACAAAGGCCTCAGAAGAAACCAGGTTTGGCAACATCACAAACGAGTCAGCCATTGTCAGGTGTTTCAAACATCAATGGTCAACAGGTTTCTGGAAAACTAGACGAACAAAACCCAAGATTTGCATCCTATTAGTGAATCATAAAGTCAATATCAAATTGGCACAGAATTAAATTCCATAACACATGTTCAGTGAACATTCAATCGTGCTTCACCAGCAGAAGCGGAGCACGCAAGTGAAAATCCGCCGCCTCACCGAAATGGGTGAAATCGATTTTAGCACCCAGAAATGGCATCTCTACAATAGCCATCCGAGGACAGCTGTAGCAAGCAAACCAAAGGTGCTGGTACATAGACAACGTTCATACTCTCAGCTCACCCTAAAGCCGCATTCCAGTCTAAGACATAGGAAAACCAGAAAAACAAACCCCTACTTCTCCAAAATCAAAAGACAGAAAACATGTCGTTGGTGAAATAGAACATCTCTGGGCTTAACTCGCACCCAAATTCAACTCACAAAAACCTACAGCTTACCGCTACAAATCCGAAGACCTGCAAGAAGACCTAAACTACCACCACATATAGAGAACTCAAAGGCATCCCCGCGGCACAAGAACCTCAGAATACCTGCTCCGCGTATCAGAGCCGTCCTCACATTGACAAGCACCCGACCACCGCACCAGTGACAGAAGAAGCCTTCAATAAATGCAAGGAGCACAAACCCGAACCCTAATATTTCACGAACAGTCAGAACTGGATTCCCATGAAAGACAGTATCCTGCGTTAGATCTAGAAGTATCCAACGGCCCGGATGATTTCTGTCAGGGGTAAATTCGGTGGTGACCGTTGGGAGGGTAAATGATCCACGGCATCTATGTATGGTGGGAAATACGTATCTGACGGTCCAGATGAGCCTACTGCTTCATGTTAGATATCTGCCAGGTGGATGCCAGCGTGACTGTACGGTCAGAGCCACGTGGATGGGGGGGGGTTGTTTTGCAGTATTGTCTAGGTACATATTTTTTGAAATATCTTTGAGTAAGGATATTTATTTTTCACTGGATTGGTCATGGGGTAAGGGTATATTAACATTTTTAAAAATATCGTGATAAAGCCCAGGTACCACTAATGATAAACCCTTATTTGGGGGTAGGAAATTGATATGCATTATTTACTTATTTAGTAAATAATTTAAAAAAAACTTCCACATTTCGGAAGTGTTGAACCAGTATTCACAGGTCAAACCCAATGGGATGTGCATAAATCTCATGTTAGAATGCAAAAATCAAAGTGTTTTATTCATCCATAATACAAATATATATGCAAAACATATTTTAAAACTTTGATTTGTTCATTGAAATGTGGAGCTCATCCACCTAATGCTAAACATGCACACATATAAGATGCAATAATTAAGAAGATTTATGAAGCTTTTGTGGATCAGATGTTCCCCCATCTTTTCAAGGTTGATATCATGTTCTATGGTCTGTTGACTTTGTGTTCTAACAATTTGGCAAAATTGAAAACATAAGCAAATAGGTAGAATTGGCACTAACACATCTCAACCAAAGTAAGAATGCATGTGCATGTACACTTAGTGTTGAAAGGCCATTGAATTCACCTAGAGGATTTATTTATTTATGGTGTCCAAAGAAAATTTGAAGCTTTTTGTCTAAGCACATCCTATGCATTTTATATTACAAAATATGGTCCATATATTAGGGAATTATTCCCCCCCAAAGTTGGGAGGTCAAATTAAAAAAAAAAAAAACTCTCAAAACACATTAGTTATAACCAAATAATGAAACATTGTTGGCCGGTCTCCACCTACCTCATCATTGACATGAATTGAACAAGAGATGAACAAACTTCATGGATTAAACATTCATTTATGTGTGTGGTCAAGAATTTTCTCAAAATAATGCTTTAATATTGATGGTTATGCAAGGTGTTTAAGGGTTCCATAATTTTTAACCATTCACATGCGCATGAGCCAACTAGAAGTTTGTGGGCGGAAGCCATGATCTATTTCATTTTGATCTTCTTACTCCCCTTAGTCTTCTTCAAAAGAAAATTTTCAATGAATTTCCTTTCTTTCTTAAGGCAATTACGATGGTCGTGGAAAGTCAGGATTTTTTAAAATTCCTTTCTTGGTGCTACTAATGCATTTTTGGTGTTTATGGTCCTTTCCTTGTTACCCTAAATCCAATCTTGATGTTTTGTTTGATCAATGATTCATCTAAAGTTTTGTCAACCCATCCAACAAAAATAATTTTGTTATGTTTGTTGAATTTACCTCTAGCCATGGTTGCATCTCTTTATTTCCTAAATGTAGTTGTAAATGGCTTGAAACAAAATTGAGACATTTAAGGATTAAAGTATGTGGAAAGTACAAGAAGACAATGTAACCATGTTTAACCCAAATTCTTGCACATGTTTTGTGGCTTTTAATGTTATGAATGAACCATGCCCATCCAAAATCAATAAATGTCAATTACATTGTGAAATGCCACTTGGAACATATCTAGATTGAAAAATGGTAGGAATGCTTTAAATAAGAAAATCATCATCCATGCCTTGGTTTCTGCATTGCGATACATGTGCTTGATGTATAAAATTTAATGTAATTGTTTTGTTTATGTTTATATCAAATGACTTGTAATTATTTTTAATCATTGTAATGATAATTGGATGTCCATGTCACTTTGTCATTAGTCATGGATGCCATATAAATGAAATAAAAATGATGAAAACTCACATCCCTTGTTACCACCTCATCATGTATTAGTCACATGCCCCATTAATATATGACTATGACTTTTTCCACATAAAATTCAAAGTAATAGTTTATGATTGAAGTTATACATATGGTCATTTAGGGCTTCTAGTCATAGATTTCTTGATTGCAAAGGACAAAATTTCTTCTAATGTTTAATGCTTCAAGAGTTTATTTGTGCAATAAATGATGTTTTCAAGGGTTAGCTTTGATGGCATGAATGTGAAAGATTATTACACATCATGGAAAGATCAAAAAATTGTTCCGGTTGCCATGTATCCAAGGTGCCATAGATGCAATTCAAATTCAAATCCATAAAGAAAGGTTGCTATTTTTATAAGAGATTATTACTCATTAAAGTCAAAGGCATTTATAGCTTGTAACTATAGACCATTATTGATCACAAAAAATGATTTCTTGATGTTTTTGTGGGGCTACCTAAATCTATGTATGATGCTAGAATCTTTCATATATTTTGAATTTACTAGAAGGTCATGTGGGGGATTTTTTCAATGAACACACCTCCCATAGTGGTATGAAGCCATATTTGATCAAGGACAAGGGTTATACACTACTTCCATGGTTGATGGTAGCTCATAAGTAAACATGAGCGCAACATTATGTGTTGGAAATATGTTCAAATATTTGTCTCATGCCAAAGTTGTAGTGGACATAAATATTGGCATTTTAAATAAAAACTTTTCCTCCCATATGTGGTTGTTTGTTGGTGTAGGGTACACATTATGATCTTGAATGTGAAGGATGTTGATATCAATCACTTGATGTTGCAATTGGTGTTGGAAAATATGTTAGAAAGAGGTAGATACAATGAAATGAAAAGGGATAATAAGGGACTCCAAGAAATTAGGTGAATGACAATAAACCAATATTGTAGGAGGGAGAGATTTTTGGGTTTAACCAAAGAATTGTGTTACAATAGTACTTAGGGAATCAAGGACCACACGATTGTTGATGTGGTTGAAAGATGCATATAGTTGCTTTGTTTCTTGTGATCCTTGAATAATTGAATTGATGTGTACCTCAATTTTGCATCAAATCTTACCTATAACACTAAAACTAAAAGAATGGTAATGTGATTTAAATTCAAATGTTTCAATTAAACTCAATTTGTGCTAAATCATTTGAAATTTCTACTTCTTCCTATAATTCTTACTTTCAATCTATATCATGTATTGTGATTCACTTCAAGGTCCATGTTTATTTTGCAACAATATTTCCTTCCTTTTCATAATTGAAAACGTGTAAATTGTGAATTAACAACTAGTCTTCAAAATCTTTTTTTGAAGAACCAAGTAAGTCGAATTGTGAAGGCAACAATTCTTGGTCTTTCATAATGCATGACACATTGCAATGCTCATGTTTGATCACACAATCACCAAACTTTTATTCATCTTATGAACTTTCTTATCTCTTGATTTGAGATAATGTAAATGTATTATTTCAAGTTGCATCTTGAACCTTGGAATTGTGTTGTTTAATGTCATGTTGAGTGTCATTTTTTTTCTCTTTGCATGTAAGATTGCCTTGTTGTTCTTTTTAGTAGATTCAATGATAGGAGATAACATATTGTTATGTTTCCTTTTGACTCATGTGTTTTTAAGTGTGTGTGTTGAAAAATTGTTATCAACAAGAGTAATGTGAATAATAGGTTTGTAGTTAAAGTTTGGAAAAGGTTTCGAACTTTAGACAAGTTCACAAAACCTAGCATCTGTGTTCCCTGAAAATCTGCAATTAGATTTGGAGCTTCTTGCACATTGTCTTGCAATTGAAAATCTTCATTCTCATCTTGAGTTTCTTGTGCAAGTTGTTTGTAAACTACATTACCTTTAGCATTCATGCCCCTAACATGCATGGGAACATTGATAACCTTTTCTCCTTGAAAAGCCTTGTTGAATTGATGAGGTAAATGGAACCTTTTTTTTCTTCACATGACAAATCCCAAAAATAGGTATGGATTTTGATCATTTTATGATAATTTATAAATTTAAAAAAATGAAAGTTGAGAGCATTCCATTTATCTTTACACATTGTTTCATTTCTTGGAAATTTGCATTTGATCTTTTTATGCAATTCATCAGCAAGTTTTTCCTAGTGTTGCATTGATTACACCATATGCATGCGTAGATCAATGAAATCTTTTTGAGTAGCTTGTTCAATGTGCTTGTAACAAATGAACACCAAAACTTCAATAGCTTCTTAGTTGCCATGTTGTTTGCATGAAATTGTAGTTTCTTCACTTCCACCACTATGCCTTGCTTTGCCACTACCTTGACCTTAACCACATGTTGGCCTGCCTATGTGCAAACTTGCTCCACCTTGTGAATCCAATTCCATTTATGTTCCCACTTGTGTTCCTACTTGGCAATTTGTGCCCAGTTGCAAAAATTCCTCCTCATGAGTTTTTTGTTACAAGCATTCCTTTGTGCGTTGCTACCCAACAATTTCCTCTAATGAACATTCTTGCTTGTGCATTTGCTCTTGGTTGTGGAGATGTGTGAGCTTCCTATGGGCTTGTGTGAGATGTTGACATCATGATTGCAATTTTTTTTCACAAAACAATGGGGCATGTTGAGCTTTAGTACAAAGGAGTAATGGAACTTTGTGGCGATGGAACTTTACTATGAGAACAATGGACATGTGATAGTTTTTGAGTTGGAAAGTTATTGCCATTGATAGGATTGTGAGATAGCCGAAATCTATGAAATTTCAAGACTTTTTATCATTGGATTTATCCTTAGCATCACACTATCACGAATTGTCAAGCACAATGTTAGCATGCCACATATATAGTACACCTCAACTATCTACCAAGTCTTTTGAGCATATGTGAACACTGTTATTATAACATCAATTTAACAATTCTTTTAACTACAGGTGCAGACTGACGTTTAGTTTTCACTTTTTATTTCAGCTGGCTCTCTTAAGAATAAATTATTGTTGAACATGAGTCATAGGTACAGTATCAAAGAACCCTTTCTCCTGTTGCCACACACTGTTGTGTTATCAACAAACCCATTCTCCTATTGCCACACTGTTAGGTTGTTTTGTATCCTCACACAAAAACACTATTTGTTGCACACTGTTTTCTCTCATTGTAAGTGAAGTTGTAATCTTGAGTTCAAGATGTGCAACGACAGCATCCATGTGTACATGGAGTCTGATAGAGTGTTAACTGTTCCAAAAGGTGTGCAATGAATAGTACAATCATGGGGTAAACAGAAAATTGCAAAACCAAATTATATCAATTAATTGTATGCAACAGCTTTTCACAGACAGAGCATATTTGCACATTCTGCAAACTGGGTTTCATGGCCAACATAAGATCCATGCTACAAACAAAATTTCAGCAGGAAATACTTTTGTATCAGGAGAACATTTTAAAACATGCTTTTAAATGTGCAATAATAGGGTCAGCTACCCTAGTGTACGATTTATACACTTATAGAATGAAAATAACTTTGGCTAATAGACTTACCCTAAACCATACACATGCAAAACACTGGTGATTTCCAATTTAACATCTGCCAAGCAAAAGCAATGATTGGATAGAACAGGAATCCATGCAGTCAATTCTGGTGTGTATTCAAACTTAAGGTGGCTAAAACCAAAAATCCTAATACCATTCCCCTTGCCAAACTGAAAAGAATTTGCAGATGACACTCACAAGGAAATTGATATTTCAGATCTGACCTAAAAAACCCAGCAACCATCAGCAACCAAGAAAATGAGAAGAGCCCACCCTACAGGAAAAGAGAAAAGCAGACCTCAAAAAAGGATTAAGGATTAATGAGAAGTTTGAATGACCACACTACACATTTGGGGCCCTTCAACAGCAACATATATGGCATTGACCACCTGCCAAACCTCCCCCACTGACTCAATTAGTTCCAAGAAATGGATGGGTTGCAGGTTAATTTGAAGTATTACTCAATGTACCGAGTTTCTGTCACAAGTCAATAAGCCATGGGAAACTCAGCCATGAAGCTGGCTAGCTCAAGAAAAAGAAAACCAAAAAGAGTAAAGATTGGCATAAAAAGGGGGGAGGGCCAGAAGAAAAACATCAACCAAAATGAAAAAGGAAAGAAAGGAGAGAGAAGGAAGGACTTAAGAGACAAGAACTGTAGAGGAAAAAAGAATAGGAAAAAATCTGGGGCTGGCAGATATTGCAAAGAGCACTACTGATGAAGCACCAACTCAACATCACAAAGCATAGCAATGTGAGTAAGGGCTCTGGAAGTCCAGAAAAGACTCACAAGAAATGGGCATTCACTGGTGCCAGACAATAGCTCAGCATAACAGGAACAAAGAAGGTGCAATTGCTGTTGGCTGCCATATACAGGGGATGAATAGAGCATCATTGCTCTTATTGCCAGATGTCTGACCTAAAATTCTACAACATTCTGTCTGTCTGGAGGAGCCACACACTGCCAAAGTGATGTGTATGCAGTCATATCAGCTGCTGCAATGCCAAGAGCTGCAAGACGCCGCCCGTATTCCTGAAATACATACAAAGAAACTTGAATTTCTTGTCCTTTGCATAAGGTTCTAATACCTGTACCAAGAAGCTTGAAAGAGCCAGAGGCTGATCCCTTTATTTGACAAAATCCAAGACTTGTACTGAGATGTACCTGAACATCAAGGAAGAGCTGTGCACAAATTTTGTCTGAGAGATTGTCTGATATGTTATTGTCATTGGTTTCAGTTCCAGCTCCAGCCCCCCGTTGTCGTGCACCCCGACGCAACCGCTGTAGTGAAGACTCAGTTGTTCTGGCCTGATATTCATGAGGTGCCAGAGCCCATTATAAGACACAAATCATTCCTTTGATAAATATGTCAACCATTGGGAGATTGAGCAGAATGCGACAAACAAAAGAGAGTTATCCTTCACTGACTATGAAACATTCTCAAGTCCTGAATGTCACTGACATTCAGAGAGTGTGATTCTTACCACTGAGACCATGTCACGTGCCAGCACATCATAAGTTACAGTTATCTTTTCAGACACCGACAGGATCAGCTCTGCTCGCATCTCCTTTGTCAAATGTGCAAATCGCTCATCTTCAACAAAAGTCTGAGAAATGAAGAAAGAAAACTTAACCATAGAAAGCAGAGAAACTCTCTTGAAAATCAATCTATCTTTTCTTTTGAGAACCAATCTGGTTGGGCAAACAACTAAGCCCTCAGGCAGAAAAATTGGATGTAGCAAAAAGGCAATAGACAGATGCCTGTAGAAACCGAGAACAAAATGCGACATTGCAGAAAAGCAGCAAGAATTGGACACCAAGAAAGGGGCCACAGAGAGAAAATAAAACAACCAGGCAGGCACCTTGAGAGGCTGAAGAACACTGGTCACATAAGGTGAGTGCCGACTTGGTAGAGGCCTGTTAGTCATGCGATATGTAGCAATAATTCCTTTTACTTGCCTCAGCACCTGCCACCAAACAACCTTTTAGACAAGGCACCACTTGGAACCAGCACTTCACCTAGGAAGCAGCAAATTGAAACTCCACCAAAATGTCAACAAAAAAGACATGTTTTACTAATGGAGGGTAGATATGTCGGTGTGGTGATGGAGTCTCTTTGAAACTTCCACTGGCAGGACCTCTAGTTTCTGTTCAATTTTCAGCAAAGAAGATGCCACATGACCACTGACCTCCACACATTTCTCAGTCAATGCCTCTGTAAGCACATCAGACAGAGCAGGCACAATTGCTAGCAAGGCTTCAGCGCCTTGCAGCAAGCTTTGACGCACAACTTCACACACTTCCTCAGAGTTGTTCCCACTAAGTAGAGGCAACACATGGTCCATGTAGGAGCCCTTCACCATGCCAACTAAGAGCTCCACATCATGTCTCATCTGCACCCAAAACACCATCTTGACATCAACAATGCTCTTTCTCTCATATCTCTCTCTCTCTCTCTCTCTCTCAACTGTCTCTCTGTGGTGTTTTTGTTTCCCTGTGACTGCAAAGCCCACAGCACAGAAACCCATATACACCTTGTTATCAATTTGACAGTGTAATGTTCCATATCAAACACCATGGTGATATCAACCTCACATGGAGGCAGCAGGAACAACATAAATGATAGAGAAGTTTTGAGAAGTACAAGGACAAAGTCTTCAGGAGCTGCAGCAAGTGCCCACTCGCCTCCAGGGTGGCTAGTTGCATTGCCTGCTTTACGTGCAGCAAGCCCTGTTGAAAGCCATGTTGTGTACCTGCAATTGCACCGAACAACTGTATTTTGCTTGTACTGCTGTTCCTGCTTTTGGGAAAATCAAGCCTCAGAGAAGTCCCCAGATTTCATCATCCTGGAAAAGACACCTTCCAAGAAAACTAAATGCATGACAAACTCTGTGCTAAAATCAAGGCTTTATATGTGAACCTGGAAAGGAGCTGGAGGGTAAGCCTTAGAAACTTGTCAGAGACTGCTTCAATGTATACACCCTCCTTCCAGCAGCGTTGCAGGCAATCCCACAGTGTAACACTTGACTGCAATGCTAACCCCAGGGAACCATCTGCTGCTCTTGAGGAGCCTACATGTATGGGGCTGGGTGTTGGTGCTGAAAGAGCTGTATCCAAAGACTGTGCAATCTCCTGGAATCTGTTCACATGCACTTGGTTCAGGAGCTGTGGAAGAGAAGAGTGAGGCGTCTGTCCATAAAACTAGAGCACAGGAGCTGCCAAAGCCATAAGCAAGTTGAAGAGACAATCATTCAGAGGCTCAAGTGCCATTTACAAAGGGAATTAGTGTCAGCTATTTTCTAGAACATAACACAGGAAGGTTCACTGTTATACCGGAGTGTGAAGTAGACCCCCAAGTTCCATTGCCTCATGAAGTCTATGTAAGCTGTTTGTGACCGAAAAGCTGCAACCGCAGCTGGTGATTGACAATATCCTGGCATCCAAAGAACATAAACCCATAAGTGATAATCATCCCTAGGGGTTGCACATGCTATCCATCCTTCCCTCCAATTACAGTTCTGAACTACGGTGAAGAGAAACTCAGCAATAGAGAGCAAAATGGAGTAAACTAGTTAGTACCTTCAAGGAACCTTAGAAACTTTAAGCTGGATTTGTAGTTAGCCAGAAACTCAGCTGGTTTTCCTGGAGAGAAAGCACCAGGCTTCCCCTTCTGTATTGCTGAATGCACTTCCTTGAGAATTGAGTTGCTCAAGAAGTCAAACACATGGAGCCCAGAGTTTGCTGAAAACATGAGACCAAAACAAGAGTTACATGTCTTCACAAGTACTGCGAATATCTACTTACTAACCCAAAAGGAATTGAGAGGAGACCCAACAAGAAAGATATAGATATTTCGGATCCAACAACATAACAGTAATTGATTGAGCAAGCATGAAAAAGAGGAAACCCAGCCCTGAAGATTATAGAAAACAAGACCAAACACAAAACTGAGGAACAGTTTGAATGGCAGTGATTGTTATACACATGTTCAGCAACCTTCACATAGCATAACATAGCATACCATGTTCAAGGCAAGAATTAGAACATCTGATAAGGAGCCCAGTATGTATACTACAGAATGGTCATTACTAAAATACAGGGTCTGCAACTCCATTCTGGATCTCAGGAAACAGTCACATCAGTTCATGGTACTGTAGTACCTTGCCAGGACTTTTTCAGCTAGAACTGTCAAACACAACTGCTAAATGTAGATGTTCTATTAGCTTAAAAACAATGAAACATCAGAATAAGTAGATGTTCACAGAAAAAAAAAATACAAACAACAAGAGCATTGGCATATGAAGATGTCCACTGACAAAACATTATCTGGGGTTCTTCCTGTTGACACCCTGCAAATGCAGCTTCCATGACAGAAGCTCCATTGACATGATGGGTTTTAGAGGAGCATAATGTTGTCTTCCAATTGCAGTTTTTGACAGAAAAAAAGTGGACTGCCTTCCAACTAGAGTCACAACAGTTGGGAAAAGACAGCTGCTTAATACCTGCCACAGCTTTGTCCAGAAGGAACTGGCATTCAGTCTGGATGTGGACTTCTATCTCATCAAAAACCTCAGCAAGCTTGTCAGCACTTGCCCCCACAGTGTCCCGTGCAGGACTAGGGGGAACACTACGCTGTACAAAAGGGGCCACTATGGCTGACCGAAAAACCTCCTCTGCACCTGCTGTGTTATCAATAGCAGCATATGCTCGGAGGCAATGATATATAACTGTGTCATCACGCCGTTCCAACCCTCCTTCAAAACAGTGACGCAAGCTGGCATCAAGAGACACATCTGCATTTCCAATTCTTGGTTGCATGTTTTGAATGAATGGCAGGTCCTGCAAAATCATGCATTGCACCATGTTAAGATCTAAACGCTGCTTTGTAACCTTAGGAAAACATTGACTGTAATCAGAAGTAGCGTTGCAGGTGCTCAGGACGATCCAGTATCAACTGCAAGTTGTTTCAGTCCAGCACTAACATATCTTGCATTCCACCACCAAAGATAGTCCAAAAGCTGGATTCAACACCAGTCACAACAGAAACACATACAATGTGCATTCTGCAAGACCTTCATATTGTGGGACACTGCATCAAACTTGTCTCTCCTACAAAGGAGCTGTGGTGCAATGCACATGTGGGACTATGTTAAAGTGCTGACAGATGTGACCATGGAGGATTAGACCATCTGCACACAAATAGAAAGCTCCCAACACGAGTGACACAGAAATGACTAAGAAAACCCAGGAATAAGGAAAAAAAAAGTAAGCATCAGGGTCACACCCAGCTCCTGATTCTCAACTCAAAACTTTTACCAAAAGGTAGGGTTTCAGAGACTGTGAAAACCTGCGCCTGAGCAACATAGAATTTGAGACGATTCATTTCACTGGCAATTCGCTCTAGTAACCGGCTTCGAGCATCTTCAAGGCTGGCTCCATGCTCTACTGCATCCCCAGCAATATTGCCATTACTGTAAGCCCTTGTGACCTTGCCTTTGGAATCACCTTGAGCAGGCACCTGGGCTCCATCTTCAGGAAAGCTCTGTAGCTCTACAAGCAGTTTCTCTACCTGTGTACATTGTCCGCAGAACATGTTTAGAGCCAGCTATGGTTGTACATTCTCTCCACACTTCCAGATTGACTGATGTTTGCACCACAGCCTCTACCAAAAGAAAGACACTGATTTCCCCTTTCTGCAATGTTGTAGGCAAGAGGAAGACAATCCAGATAACCTAAAACTAAAATTTGTGGGAAGAAGCAGCAGCAGCAGCAGAAGAAGAACAAGAAGAAGAAGAAGAAGAAGAAGAAGAGTGTAAATTTTGCAATCATTCTCTCAACAGACTTGCTGCTACTGGAGAACAGATCAATACAGATGCCTATGGACTACTAACCTTTGAGACAACATGCGAGGTGTCCAAGAGAAGCTCGAGTACTTCTCGTGACGCTGAAGCATCAGCTCGGCGTTTCAGCCCGTCTTGTAACGCTGCCAAAGAAGTATGCACGCTCTCTCTAACAGTGACAAGCCTAGCTCTCAACTCATTCAACGGCATTCGCATCCGCAACACCGCCCCATCGACGTCCACTAGTTTCGTACTCAGATTCACAAAATCTGTGTAATCCCTGTTGATGAGCTCCACAAGCTCGTTCTTGAGAGCTCCCAAATGGCCCCGCAGCTCCGCCCGCAAGGTATCGAAGGCTACAAACCTCCGCAGATCCCTGATATACGCTTCACTGTCGAAGTCCGCCTTCGCAAATGTATCTTTCTTGAACCAAAGAGGCTCCGAATCCGCATCATCCCCGAAGAGTGCACTCACGGATTTGTGTCTATTCGCACCAGGCAATGCTGCCGATGCCATTTCCGTGGGCGACATCTTACGCGACTTAGGTTGTAATCGATCACAAAAGCTCGCGACTTTGGTTGCAATCACAAAAGCACGCGACTCCTTCCACCATGGTTCTTGGCAATGGTTCTACATAGACGTTGGCCACAAGATCTGAGATCTGCTTTCCCCCGATGTCTATCACGCTTCAAACAACCTCAGGAATCTACAATAGAGATCCAAACCTAAAATCAAGCCAAGCATTCGGAAAACTCCTCTGATTGTTCAGTTCAGTTCATCCTAAATGCAAGAAGCGCATGACAAAAGATCTTGTGCTCGTGCGCACTTTGTTTATGCCTTTGCAATAACTCCTCGGAGTAGTCATCGTCTTGCCATCGCCACCATCATCTTCATGTCCAAAATGCAATGGCCTTGCACCATAGCCCATGAACATCTCCGCGGGATGCTGATGAAGGCTGGCCGGCCCGGAGCTCCATGTCGATGACCGCACATGCCTATTTATGATGGTTGGCGAATTTCCTCATCCTGGCGAAAATAAAAACAAAAATAAAAATGTGGACGTGCAAATGATACACAGGAAACCCCACCCCCCACCCCACCAAAGAAATGGGCCCAAACAAGTCGTCACATTACACGGTATTATAGGAATTTTTTTTCTGAAATCGCCATATTTAGACAATAGTTTCCAACATGTCGCCAAAGTAAAACAGGAATATTAATTTTTTTTGCTTTCCTCTCTTATCGAGAGTCAAATTTGGTTAAATCCTTTTGTGGATGATTGTCAACCCACCTAGGGTAGAATGGCTGGTGAGCGAACATTTAAGCACTCAAGGCAGGCTGGTGCATGGGAGGGCTTCATTGTTTTTGGTGTTCAAACAAAAGTTGAACCCCTCCTATTGGTGCATCTGGCGCATTCAAAATTGTCAAAAATGTTTTATTACTGAGAAAGTTTCAGCCCCTTAAAGTAAAGGGATCAAGAACCCAAAAACACAAACCATTGAAGTTACAAAGCCAGTTCCAGAACACCCCATAATTTCCTTGTATGTTGCTCTGTTGCTATTAGAGTTCAAAGTTCAAACATGATTTCTAGAATTGAAGGTGGCATCCTATAGAACTTTTAAGTCATTTAAAATGAACACGAAATGAGAAAGTTAAAAGCTTTGAAAGTAGGAGGAGGAGGGGTTCAGAAGGGGGAACAAAAATAAAAACACGTCTTGTGAGGTGAAAGTTTATTTTTCTTCTTGCTATTATTTTCATAACTCCCTTTCCTTTGCACTTAAAAAATGATTTGTAAAGCTTGAGATAATGCTCCCATAACATTTTAAATCACTCAAAATGAAGCACAGATGACGAAGATTTAAAAAAGCGTTTAACGATAAGGTAATTCTACCCTACTTCACAAATTTGCTAAAAAAACACCAAGTGGTGACAATTTTGTCAAGTAGGTGGACTGGCGATCATGCACAACAGGAATGAGCCAAATTTGGCTAGAGGTCAGACAGGGAATTCAAATTTTTTTAGAATCTTGCTTTGTTTTGGCGACGTCCAGGAACTCATTGTCTTAATATGGCTACTTCTGACTTTTTTTCCTCAAAATATGGCGAACATTGCATATTTCTTCCAAAAAATCCTTGGTACACTTCGCAATGAATTTTTCTTGTCGCCACACTGCGAAATTTCGCCCAAAAAAAGAAAAAAAGAAAAAAAGAAAAACTACAGAGGTGATCATTGGCTGCGATGATGGCGAGATAGGTAGTCATGAAGGAGCAGAAAGCCTCATGGATCGTCGTCGTCGTCATCGTTGGGCGTGCAATTCGCTCCCAGTGTTCGTCTCTTGATGGACGATGTGCATCGAAAGGGCCATAGACGCCAGAAGTCGTGCTTTGAAAGTGCGTGAGGGAGGGCGGGAACAAGTTGTCGCAACAAAGGACCCCGGAAACAACCTCTTACCCCAAAACAAACCAGGAGTTCTTTCTTTCTTTCTTACTTGGTTGCATACATTCGTTGGTCAAGCGATTCATGTGGGGAGCTCGGTAGGTAGCTTGTGAGGAAGTATGGAGAACAGAACGCCTTTGAAGGCAAGGGTGCATTCTCCGGCGCCTTGTTTGCTCACGCCTAACGATGACGACCGAGAACGTGCACAAGTGCGATTAGCGCGCGCGGCCGCGTTGCGGCGCAAGTCCGGGCTGGCTCCCGATGTAGAAGAACGGCTGTCGACGATGCGTCAACAGGAAAGTAATTTGCTTAGTAAGGAACGCATTCTCGAGCTTCACAACAATTGCATCAAGCTAGCTGCGGAGAATGTACGTCTCGCTTTCACTGGAGTCCTCTTCTCGACTTTTTTTTCTCCCTTTTGTTTGTCGCTGTGTGTTTGTGGGTGTTGCATCTTCTTTGTTCATTCCTCTGGCGGGAATCAACTCATATAGGGAGAGAAACGGACAGAGAGGGACGACGTCGGCTATTGCTCACATAGATTTTGCTCCTGTGGGTGGAGAGAATTGCAGAAGATCACGCAGCGGAACACATGGGATCTGAAGCTGATTGATCATCTGAGTACTCTTGTTGAAGGAGATGACGAAGACGAAGACCAGACAAATTTCCAAAAGGTTGGTGCGATCTACTACATTCCTCCTGAACGAACTCCTTGCCCTCTTCGAAATAGGCTTTAGAAAAAGCTTCCTGGGGGAAGATCGTAAATGGGTGTTCTTAGTTGTTGGGTGTCGACAATGGCTTCAAGTGAAGATGGCTGCAACAGGGTATTCATGTGGGTATGGTAGTTTAGCCTTGGTTTCTTGCTTGCTGCAGTTTCTTCAGCTTTGATTCTCAATGTAGGCCAGAAGTCTGACAAGTGAGCAACAGTCTGCTGATCTTGCAAGAGATGTAGAAAATGTCCTCTTGATTCTGAGTGCAACAACATCATGGCAGGCAAGCTGTACTCTTGAAGCAGGTGTCAGGATATACTCCACCAGAGTTGATTCTGTGCACACAGAAGCCTACAAAGTTCTTGGGGGCCTAAGTCGGACAACTGCAGCTCCCAATCGTGACAACAGTGAGTGAAACTTTCCAACAGAACTGAGATACTTGAACTTTCGACACCCTTGCTACATACTGCTGCAGAATGCACGTACAGAAATGGGGTTTGATGGTTTTGGGGAAAGACAAAGGTATCAAAGAGTAAAGCATGGTGTTTGAAATGAGGTTGATGGTTTTGGGGTAAGATGAAGGTATCAAAGAGTTAAGCATGGTGTTTGGGTAGAAAGGAGTGAAATCTAAGAGTGATTCAAAATCAACACTGAACTGGAGAAGGTTTGTCTTGACTCCTCATTTATGAGAACAGGCTGATAATAGCTGTTTGAATTTTCAATTTGATTTAACAGCCCAGTGTGAGGACACAGAGAATTCTGACAATGGTGAAGCTAATGTAGAAGAACCTCAGAAGTATTCGCACAAGAAGGTATGTGAAGTTTTAACCCAGTCAGAATCTAGCAGACACATTGCATGTTCTTGACCTTGATTGAGGACGAAATGTGTCAGGAAGCAGTGGAATGTTCCTCATTGCAATGAGCAAGTCAGGTTCAGGGAGACCAGTTGTTGATGCGGTTATTTCAATATATCATTATTGTTGTGGCTTATGGATCAGAGAAATGAATGATGGGTTTCATAACAAATTTTTTTTCTATGATTTTGATATGGCAAATCAGTAGGTGTTGCTGCATTTTTACTCTGGATTAGACCCCTGTGGTTTGCCACAATTTTGGTAACAAGATGAAGTTTATAGGCAATGGAAGAGAAGGGAGGATGAGAGGAAAGAATCTGTATCCAGTTGCTGAAGGGTAAAGATTCAACTTGCTGCTCTATGCAGGTGGGGAATTGCTCAAGTACTTTAGAAGCATCATTTGCAAACTTCAATATCAAAAAATTTGATGGTGAGAATATACTCACTCTATTGACAGACACTTAAGCAAGTCTGACTTGTTGCAGATGTGCTTTGCATGAGTAAGTTTTGATGGTTTTCTTAAAAGAACTGAGCATGAAGTTGTGCGGTGGAGAGAGTCATAAGAGATTCTGATTGCTATGGTTGGGTGGAGGCTACAGGAATGTAAGGCTATGGGTTATTGCCAGATGTGCTGTTATTTCTGTCTTCACATATGTGTTGCAAGACTAAGTATCTTCCATAAACTAGGTGCAAATTGGTGAGGTAGAAAGAGGTGTATGTGGCCTCAATAGAAACATGATTGAGGCATGTGCCTAATCATAATGTGCCCGAGGGTGTGTGCAGTGGGATTTACTGTTGACCCCCTGTTTCACCAAATGTCAGCGCAATTTGATGAGGGTGGAGCCAAAGGCCTACTACTCAACACACTCAGTGTGTTTCACGGCTGTGAGATTGTGTTTGATTCTCAGGAGGTGCCTGAGAAAATCATGAAGTTTCGGGATAAAGTTGATGCTGAATGTACCTCTGTTGACTTGTCCTTCATGAAAGGTAAATCAAGGGTGCTTACATGTGAAGACTTGGTGTGCCATGGACTTATGCCATAGGATCCCCATTGCACAGTTTTTATAGACTGGAGATGGAAAGAGAAAGATATCAGATAATGGCTGCTGATCTTCAGAGAGGGCAATAGTAAGCCTATGTGGATACACCCTAGGAATGATGATAGGTTGCAAGCACTTGTCATCAGAGCACTGGGAGAAAAGTAGTTGGCAGCAGACTTTGAGGAACCCTGAATTGATTCCTGGTAATCCTATATGTATGGTCGTATGAAGCTTAGGAGATCTCTGGTCATTTCAGCCAAACATGTCTGCTAAAGAGAACTCTGAGGAAGTTGACTGGTGAACAAATGAAGGGAAGAACCTGTGAAGTTTTTGAGACCAAATTTTTGGAGAAGTGAAGGCCTAATATGGTCAGTGATAAGTGGGCAGTGCCTCCTAATCAAACTGCAGATCTGCAGACAAGGATTAGGTTTCTTAATGTTGTTTAATCCTGTACACTCACATGACCACATTTGGCAGATAACATCGATTGTGTGATGAAAAACCTGCTGAAGGAGACAGAAATTTCACCCACTTTGAAGGAAATCTTGAGGATGCTGGATGATCCATACCGGGCAGTAGCAGAGGCTGAACCTTCTCCTGGTTCCCCTGGAGTTGAAAATACTAATTGGCCATGGCAGGAGAACCATGGGGCTTTGACAGTTGGAGATGGTGATGAAATCAGTACAATTGACTCTCATGTCAGTTTCAATGACTATGAGGGGATGGATTCTCTTGAAGGGCTTGATGGTATTATTGATAACTCAAGACCTCAGAGCGAAATGACTGAAGACCTTGATGAGGTAAGCCTTTGTAGGTTGTGACCGCAGTCATTCTTTTTGTGTCAGTTTTGGTTTTGCTGGAACTGACACAATTTTAATTTTAAAGAGTTATTGTGGAGTTTACTTTGCCATCCCATAGATAGGTGTTGGAAGTCACATCCATGTTGATGCCTCACTAGTTTGTGGTATGTCATATTTATGTTGTATGTACAAATTTGTCAAAGGGGATTTGTACTCTAATCTTAGGCTCTCAATGTGCGGGCTGGCAATGTCTGTACTAGTGGAACTGCTGCAGATTAGGATGGAGTTAGTATTGCAATCATTCAGAACTGGTTGTTTCCTCTCTTAAACTGTCCTCTCTTAGACACACTAGCTGGAGGGCATGTGTTCTGTAAGGCCATGAGTAGGGAACTTTGGAAATACAACTTTCTTTTGCTTCTGATTTCAAATTCCATGAGGTCTGTTTTGCAGACTGAAATAGTAATTCATTTTCAAAGTTGTGGTCCTCTCTTGAGCCTTAGTTCTCCCTCATTTATCCAATTCCATCTAAGTGAAAAGCTCTTTCTTTCTATTAGATTCTAACCTCCAGATATTGTTCAGGATACAATTTTGACATTCTTTCCTGCCTGTGCTCCCTTCACTCTTGCAGGAAGATTTGGGTGATGGGGATGTTGACAACCCAGGGGTGGAAGAGTCTGTGAGCCATGGGTTGGTTGACTGGCTAACTGCTAGCCTAGGTCAGTCCACCCAAGTGAATGCATGGGCGGGCCCAAACCATTGGAAGTACCGAAAACCTAGGGGTAAAGGAAAAACTTTCTTTCTTCTTTCCAGAATGGCATAGAAGTTCTGATTTCTTGCAAAGAATCATGAGGTTGTGATTCTATAGTGTTCTCTTTTGTAGCATTTCCCTAGTCTGTCAGGTGTTGCTTATTGTCTTTATTCAAATTCTAACTTTCTCACTAACAACTGCTTCTGTTCTCCAGAAAGTCTCTTTCACAAATTCCCAACTTTCTCAATTATTTTGACTACTTGGTTCTGAACAGATGCTCAACAAGGTACAGCCACTGTGGAAGTCGAATCCACTGAAGGCACAAAGAAAAAGAGGAAAAAACGTGAACGTTTTTTCCTTGATTTTGAGAATCCAGCGGAACTTGATATGTCTAAATTTGAGCCCCCACAGAAGCCTAACTCAACACTCTTAGTGCATCGTGGAGGCTCTTTTAGTTCACTTCTTCCTGTAGACTTGCACTATGAACCTCTCAATCTTGTGAGCCTTTTCCTTCAGTCTTCTGTTCAGGTATCTCTCTCTCTCTGTCCCTCCCTCTTTCTCTCTCGCTGTTGCTACATATATATGTGTGTGGGATGTATGTATGTACTATGTACACATGCACAGATATGTAGACATGTACACACATTGATCAAGGTGTCAATCAAAGCCTCAGGGGCATTATTTGGGCGAGCGGTGAGGACAATATGATTTTCTGCCTTTCTAAATGTATCTTGGAAGTTAAATTCTTGTCAAGTTATGACCAGGATGCACATATACAAAATGTGGTTCAAAAAGTGAGACACAAAGCATTGGCATTGGCTAAATTTTTTCCACTCACAAGGGATTAAAATGGAATGAGGACTGTGATGTGTAATGTCATTATACCTATTGTCTAAAATGCATGGAGTGTTGGAAGAAGACTCATAAGCAGTGAGCTGCTCCAGATCCCCATACAATGGTAGTGACCACTGTCCTAACACTGTCATTCCTCTGTCCAATCTAAGTGCAGGGTCTATGACCACCAGTGCATAGAAAGCTTGGTGTCAAGTACATGTGCTGTGCCATCCTCCATTTGCTTATCACCTCAGATGTGATTTCCTCTTGCTGCCTTCCTCTGGATGTCTGTTAGTGCAAAGGCTGGAGGTGGTGATGTATGCATCTAATTATTCCTAATTGCTTGCATCAAGTGCACAATTGTTGTGCTTGCAGTCTTTACCCAGCAGCCCCTAGGGTTTGGTTAAGTCTGTGTCACAGATGATTTTAAGCACCTGGCAATATTCTTATCACTATCAGATCACAGGATACCCATGAGTGCATGGGTTCCCTGCCTATGAGTCCACTGATCCTTAATGTTCTCTCACTTGCAGTGCATTGGAAAGTGGCAGAGACAAAAGGCAGGTAAAGGTTTATTTAATCTGTACTGTGTTTTAAATGTGGTAGAATGATGTTTGGTGTGTTTTCATGTTATTTCCATTTGTCATGTTTTGCAAATGCAGTGGTGTCTAGTTGATGTAGATCATGCTCCCATTACTAGAGCACTGATAACACCTAAAACTTTTGCAGAGGGAGTAAGGTCAAAGCAACTTAGTGTGGAGGATTATGAGGTGGACTCAGGGAATGATGAAAGGGCTCCCTCATTTGATGGTGACTGGCCTGATGATGATGATTATGGCATTGTGGATGATGTTTTTGAGAATGAACTCATAAATGCACCACACAAGGTGCTTGTTCCTGACATAATGCAGCCTGATTTGAACTCTGCACCGAAATACATCATATTCTCATCCTTCTTTTGTGTAATGCTGCTCCACATTCTTCGCTTTGCTGCCAATTCACTCACATCATTGCTTGAAAACAGGTCCAAAAGATCAGCATCAATTATAACAAGACATCGAAGCAAGTGGATGTGCATATGCTGAAAGCAACATTGTGGGGAGGGCTTCAACACAAGCAAATTTCTGCAGATATGGTAAGTTACTGTTTAGTGTTCAGTCTTTCTAAAAAAAGTTGTCTTTGGTGACACATCAAGAGGATTCTGTGAAGTTTGGAACAATTATTGGATATGTGTGCTGTGTTCGTTTGTTGGTAGTGTTAGATAGATCCTGCAGAGTGCTGGAGCAAGTACTCTAAAGCATCATGTATTCTGATAGTGGCCACTCTCAGACTACATATGCTGAGATGGTCATGTGTTCATCAGAATAATGTATCTAACCATCCAAATGATCTAATGAAAAATGTATGAAAGCTTATGCTTAGTAGCCCTTGGAGTCACCCAGCTGAGATGACTAAGGTACTCATGAACTGTTTTCACAAGCCTAATCTGTTACTCACCTGATGTTACTGTGCTTTTCACAGGCAGAAGATACTGGTGAGGATGAAGAGGGGATTCCCTTCCAAGAACTGCTGGATGTCCTGCCAGAGGATTGTCCAGCAGCTGCCCAAGAAGACATCTCTGTGCACATATGTTTTCTATGTCTACTGCACTTGGCAAATGAACATAACCTGTGTATCAAAGACTGCTCAACCATCGATGACCTTCGAATCTTTCAAGTTGACAAATCTGCCACCATGACAGCTGGCATGAATGATGGATGATCAAAGCTGTTCCATTAGGATTACCTGAGCCTGCTATACTTGATGTGCACGTTTTCCTGAAACATTCTGTTTCTGTTTCTATCAAGTTTGTGTAAATGCCTTTCAAGAGGAAGCTGTACCTCCATTTGGGCCTCCACATTATGGATGCACAAATGGCATTCCTCTGAATGAAGTGTTCCGTTCCTTTGCTCTTAATTGGTGAATGCATTTTAGCATATGAATGAAGTACTGCAGCTGTTGTTAGGTGAAGGCAGTTTCTTTTTCCTTAAAACTAGGTGTAGCAGCAATGCTGGCTTCATGTCTTACATACATAACTTGCTCTGACTTCTCTTGGAAGGAAATTTGGAAAGCTGATTGCTCCAAGGAGTGGTCTCAAGTCATGCCATTAGAAATCTGTCAGATGGGCAAATGACTTGCCACAACTGGGAGTGCTTTTCAAACTGAAAGAGAGTAGTGTGCTTTTGGTGTTGCCATCTCAGCAATGTGCATTCCAGAAGAGGGACTGGGATTCTTTCAGAATGATGGTAGGTAAACTTCCCTCCCACTGGACACAGTAAATTGAGAACTGTACCTCCACATTGAGCCCTTTGTCTGATTCAAGCCCTTCTTAGGTCTTGATTGGGATTAGTGCCTTTGGACTGTGCTTCAAGTTTCAGTAGTTTGACAATGCAATCCAAGTATGCTTGTCAAGAAACTGGGCGCAGGCAATGGAATGCATCTATGGTGTGAGTGCAGCTGGTGCAACTGAAAGATAATATACAGAGAAATTGACATGCAGTAAGTGGTAGCCTGAGTGGACAGCTGGTGCGTTGCGAGGATCTAATAGTCTGAAGCTTGATGTTAAGAATATAGGAAAGTTGATAAGGGAGTTTTGTATGTAATAGGGAGAGAATAATTTGCTTCTGTTTCCAAGGAGGAATGTGAAGAAATATTTTGGTATGTTTCATGAAAGCCATAGATTTTCCTGTTGCTGCGTGCAGAAAACAATGCTGAACGGTTGTTTGTCAACTTAACAAATCCTTGATCACACAATTGAGGTCCATAACATTTCAGGCTTTGTGTAATCTAGGAAAGTTTGTCAACTTAACACATCCCTGATTACACAATTTAGGCCAATAACATTTTGGGCTTGTCTAATGTAGGAAAATCCACAGATCACATTATAAAAAAACACTCTGGAATGACATGCCTCTTGTGCAGATATTGGTTGCAAGAATGGTGGAACTTTTGAGTCATGGGCCTCATTGGTGTATGCATGGGTTTGTTATCTTAGATTTTCTACATTTTGGCTTGGTACTAACCTACTACAAGAGTCTACCTATCTGGTTGTCATCAAGTGCATTACCTATTTAGTTACCTAGGTAGTAACCACTTAATTCCCTACCAAACTTGCCTATAATGAGGGGGAAATAGGAGGGTCTACAGGATATGTTACCAAAGTGGAACATTAATAACTCAGTTGTTATCCATCCACACTGAGTCATAACGAGTTTCCAATGGATGGTGCACTGGTGGGTGCTGGGTTACATAATACCTGGCAGTAGACTAGCTGCTGCCATGTGGAACAGCACTTTGCCCTAAGGGCCTTGCCACATACCAGGCTCGTAGTACAAAAATCCCCAAACATAGAACAACACCTGTTTAATGCAGTGACAAGGTGCTTTGGAAATTCAGAAATTGAACTCCAAAAAGCCAGCATCCAACGTGGTGGGACAGGGGTTTTCCTAACAAACCCCTGCCAGGCAGGACAATATACTCCACAACGAACTTCGCAGGGTGAAAGCCACATTCCACATGGTTTTTTCACAGTTCCATTTCTTGCTCACTTGCATTGTGTGTTCTGCATGGGAATCTCATGTTCTGCTTTGTCATGTTACAAAAAAATTTAAGTTATTGAGTTTTGTTGCCAATATATCTAACTACTATTTGCAACTGGATTTGAATATAGTTTTAAATAAAGTTCCACCAACATCTATCCGACCTGTGACAGAACCACGAGGGAGCTACACAGGCTGCTGCTTTGACCCAGTGAAGTTCCATGGGGAGTATGTAATGTCTTGGCCTTCCCAGCACTCAAGAGGACAGCACATTGGGAAACAGCTTTCCAATAGGGCAAAGGACAGGAGCCAAATGAGGTAGGAATCAAAGCCCGGCCCCCTCCATCCAGAAGGGATCTTGATTCTTTAGCAACTTGCCACAAGATGCTGAAGTGCTGAACCTGGAGATTTTTCTCAATTTGTGACCAACTTTTCCAAGACTATTGGCATGAAACATGCAGCATCATTGGCACCTTTATTAACCCTTTTTAACACATTCACATTGCCTTGATAGGTAGTGTCTTAGAGAATCTCCACCTACACCCCCCTCTAGGTCTTTAGTCTCTAGCAATGTTTCCCACATCCAATATAGAGTATTGATTATTTCCCCATCCCCACCCATAAACATGAGAAATTGGACTGTATAAATTGAGAGAATATTTTAATGTCACCACTTGCGCCAATCATAATGTCTAACGCATATTTACAAGTCCAAACTCAATTTCACTTTAAGAAAATGCTATATTTTGTCTAAAGTATTGTGTACTTCTGTACAGGCCATTATATTGGAGATCATTATATCATGTGCATATTTACAAGTTCCAATTCTATTTCATGCTATTTAAAGGTTATATATTTCATGCAAAGCATTGTGTATAGGGCACTTACATTGCTGTGGATTGAGATGCTTTTAGTGTGCACAATGCTACCTGCCACTACCATCCAACTATGAAGTCTTCCTGCAATTTGGGAGGCATTTCAATGAAAGCTACTGCGAATTTGGGAAGGATCATTATTAGTAACTGAGAGGCCAGTTTGTACCAAAGTATTTTCAGTTGGTTGGTGGTGTTCTTCTTCTGTTTCAATGTAAGGTAGTTTTCTTTCTCCAACTAATGGTACTCTGCATTATCAACCAGGCTGGACTCCCTCAGTCTGGGTTTCATAGCTGGAGATTCTTCTCAACTTTTGAGGAACCTTTTCCAACATTTGATAACAAAGTGCACATTCCATTCCTCCTGTAAATTGACAACATTTTATAAGCACAAAAAACCCCAACGATTTTAAGCTTGTGGCTCCACTTGTTGCTCTCTAAGTTGCAGTTAGCTTGCAAGTATAATGCACTTTAATCATTTGGCACAACCCCTTTTCCCTTAGAGCCAGGGATGAGAATGTGCAAACATGGTGTATTTCTTGGATGCACACATTGTGTGGTAAACATGCACTGGTTCAACCTGTGTCAAGGGTGTTCATCAAACACACCATTTACACATGGTGTATTCAGATTTCTTAAACTGGCATATATATTGCTCAATGCAACCAACCATCCCCATGCGGAACACCTTACCTAGTACTAAGCCAACCTGAGCTAAGGTTGGTTTTCCACACATCAATGCCCATCACACAAATATTGTCGGTTGAGAAAAGGGAAGTAAAAGAGACATCCCTGAAATAAAAACCACACTTCCCAAAGGAAAAAATACACTAGCCAGAATTGCCTGTTACAGTGAAAGGTGAAATTGGAGGGTGCTCACACCAAAGAAAAAACTGGGTCAAAAATATGAACCACTTGTTAACATGATGAGGCCTACTTTCATGGTTTCATTTTTAGCTGACTCATGCTTTTGTTTTCCAGTGACTTCTGGTCAAATGTGATCCATGTGCTTCCATATAAGCCAATTTTGATCGTAACGCAAGAGATTATTACCACCATTAATCCAAGTAATACTTTGTTTCTTTGTATTGTTTCAAGGTCTCCAAAACCAACAAGGTTTGAATGTCTTCTACAGAATTCAACTTGTTCTTGCTATTTGGATGGGTGTACTGTTAGTAATTTAGGTTTAAGGGATGTCATGTTTTAAAATATTAAGTCTTTGGTTAATGCTATAATGTTTCATGCTGCAAACCCATAGTCTTAATGCAATTACATCCATGTCCATGTGTATTGGGACTACACTATATGTTATTTTCTCATTCGCTAAATTGATGCACCATGATTTCATGTGGAATATTGTGAATAATATGGATTGGAGGGCACTTTTGATATTTGGTGTGACAAGAAGAATTGCCCAAAAAAATCACTAGATTAAACCTACCAAATTTGGAATTTGCAGTTTTGGTGAATTTTTTTGAATTGTCAAATGTAAGGTGATTTTTGAAATGTCATGTCAGATGGGGGGCAGAGAAGGAAACACTTGTAAGACATGTTGGCAATGCCTTGTGAAAACGTTACTCCAATCAAAGATCTATATTCAACCAAATGTACCAATAAGATTTGCTACCCTGATCTATGCCAAACATGTGGGGAAAAGGATGAAATTGTGCAAGACCTCTGGTGGAGGAAGAGGTCCCACAACTTGGGAGGCATCTCTAACGTCACTGGACACTCAAAGTACTATGCATCATCAAGCTTCACATACCGCAGACATGGGATTTTGGAAGCAATTTGATCATTTTCATGCTACACCTTTGGTTTGGAATCTTTTCATCATCAAGGCAAAAAGAAGTGTATTTCAAGTGTATTTGGGTCAAGTCTGTAGCTCCTTTATGTTCAATGCCATAGATTTAGCAAGCTTTTCATTACATTAGGTATTTTGTCACATTTGCTCATTAGGATGATGTATGTAAACTGAGTCTCTTTAATTCTAACATTGTTAGAGGAATATGAAAATGTTTAGGATACACTGTAAATACTCCAAGATTTTATTGGCCTTGCCTACCAAGGCAAGGATATTGTGTTTAGATTCGTTATAGAGTATAATTGAAGGGATTTTGGCCCCTAGATAATAGGTCTATATGAGGATTTTTGAAAGATGATATTTTGGCTTGTGTTGAAATATTTGAGTTTCCATAATTCTTCTTTTGCCAAGTTAAGATACTTTCTAATACAAATTGCAAGGCCACAGTGTGACAAACCCCTTCTTACTTTGGATTCGAACCTAGAGGTGCAAAACAAATTCTTGATCTAATACTTATGTGTTAGTTGCTACATAGGTATCTTGTATCTTCACTGTCAACCAATATTTAGGTGGAATTCTCACATTCAGGTAGTGTACATTGAATACTGGTGTTAAAGGGTAAGTACCGCTGTTGGTTCTTTATTGATGCCTTTGCTTTTCTGACAAGTCCAGCTACACCCAAACTTTTCAACTTCTGGCAGACAAAAGTTGAAATTGTCTTTAAAGAGTTTTTAATGTTTGTACTATGGAGTAAAAAAAACTCCAAAACATTGTCCTTTTTTTTCTGACAAGAGTTGGACTTGATCTCATTGAGCTAATCATGAGCTAATCATGAATGAGCTCCTAGTTGAGTTTTCAACTTCATTCCAGCTTTGCTTTCTTTCCAACAAATGACAAACTTCGTGGTTGAATTTGATGTCAACTTCACAAAATTTCAACTGGTTTCTTTGTCCTCTGTGCTTTGTCCTTAGGCAAGAAGACAAAATATATCCATTGTTTGAAGCGTCAACTAGGAGAATGTGCATTTTGCACTGATTCACGGAAGATACCTGGGATTAAACATTTCTCTAAAGCAAAATAAAAAGAAGCAAACAATTGGTTATATAGCCATCAACCCAACTAGGAGGTGTGTTTTTGTCATCTCTTTGACTATGTAGATTGTTTGACGAGAATTTGATGCGACTTGTGTCCTTTGCTTGTCCCTCTCATTGTCATCTTGTTGAAATGTTTTATTGCAATAAAGTTTGGCAGGCTTACACCAGTGTAGGGGAAGATTCTCTGATTGTGTTATAACCTGCAGATCTGGGTTTTTGAAAATTTCAAAAACAAAGAACCCCTAGATCTGGCTTTAGGTTTTTGATGTTAGATCTGGCCCAAGGTTGTTCATTTAAAAACAACTCCATTATCATCCTTCATCACATTGTTTACACAAAGTGGAATTTTAGTTTCATCCCTTAATTTCAAGCTCATGGTTATGGCAATATGGAATGCTTTGCTAAGTAGCCAATGACCATGATTGAACACAAAAATAGTTACAACATAAGAAAGATAATCGACAAGGATTTGGAAAACATGTTAGGTTAAAGGAGGTGGGACATCTCTAGTCACATTACAAAAGAACTTCTTCATTTTGACCCTATGTTTGTGACTATTAGTGCATTAATGTTTAACATTAGTACAAAAGGGGGTGTAGTCTATTAGCTTAAACCATTATAGGACATTAAAAGTGAAATAAGTTTGTCCCATCCTAATTATTCAATTTGATTAAAATGTTGTTATTAAAGGTTCATTATGTAATTATCATGTTTCACTATTAGTTGACACAATTTGTTACTATTTGAAATAATTAACTACAATAAATATGTTTCTTTTGATGATGTTTTAAATATTGTAAGCTACATCATTTTAAGTTATTTTAACTTAGGTTATTTTAGGATATTGAACTTAGAATATTTTTAATTATATCTTGAGTTATTTTCATTCGTGTCTTAAGTTATTTTAGGTTATTTTGCTCTAGGCTATTTAAAATTATACTTTAAATCACACCTTAAGTTATTTAGATTATTCTAAGTTATACTTTAAATTATTATAGATTATTTTAAGTTACTTTAAGTTATATTCTAAGTTATATTTTAGGTTATTTTATGTTACATTAAGTTATATTTTAAACTATTCAAAACTATTTTAGGATATTTTATGTTATACCCTAAGTTATATTTGAAAGTCTTTAAAAATATATTAAATTATACCTTATGTTATTTAAAATTATTCCTTAGGTTATTTTAGGCTATATTTTAAGCTATTTGATTGTAAATTATAATAAGTTATAATAACATAAGATAAAAAAATTTAAAATAACATGGAAAATAATACAATAACTTAAAGTAACCTAAAAAAAATTATTTAAAAAAATTTAGGGTGGAATGACTTAGAATATACAAAAAATAACCTTGAATAAACTAAGGTGAAATAAGCTATAATAGTTGAGAATAGCTTAAATATATATATTTTTAAAAATATAATGTAAAGTATAATAAAATGAAATAATTTAACATGGAATAATTTAAAACAACCTAAATTAACTTTAAATAAACAATAATTATTTGTTGTTAAGAAGCCATTTAAAAATCTTTCCTTTTTAGTGGGCATATGGAAACCATCAAAATTTCATTGAGGTAGGTCCCCCTAAGGGTTAAATAAAAAAATAAGAGCCCCATTACCTTTAGTCTATTCCACACTAATTTGAAGTACGTTTTTATTTCATAGCCATTTCTATTCCTTTTGTGTTTACGTTTTCATGTTTTATCACAATAAAGGTTTGTTTGCACTTTTGTTTTCATGTTTTTGTTTTTAGCCTTTTGTGGTTTTGCATTAATTTTTATGTTTTGTGTTTGGATTTAGACTTAGGTTTATCTTTCCATCATTCATTTTCATAGTTTTCATGCCCATGATAGTTTCAACAAACTCCCATTCTACATATTTTTTGTCATTGATAAAGTTTTTTTTCGGCTTAGATGTGAATTCCTTTCTTTTTTAAACAATAATTTATTTTTTTCAAATATTCTGGATTGTTCGTGTTTTGGAATTGTGGTTCAAGTTGTGGATCATCCACCTCTCATCAAAGTCACATTTTATGTGTTTTGTAATCATGTTTACACCAAAAAATGAAATGGTCGCATCCATAGAAAAAATCCTTTTGCACTTGGACACATGCAACAAGAAAATCAATCACTTCATAAGTCCATTGCTCATTTCCAAAGTATGCAAACATCCACATCATTGGGTTGTGTTCCTACAACACCACCCTAAACAAAAGAATCACAAATCAATTTTCTTGACAAATTTTGATGGGATGTGTTCAAAGTTTTTTTCAACCAAGTGCATTTTGTCATTCAATTGCACCTATATTGTTACCCTAACCTAAGTTGCTCTTCTTGGAACCTTGTTATTAAGCACAACCTTAGTGCAATTTGTTTTGTTAGAGCATCAATCTTCATTGCTAAATGAGTTTGAAGCAAATTTTGTTGAATAATTTAGTGCCATTTTTGAAGATTTAAATAAGGAATGCACATAACAAACAAGTTGTGATTACTTGGCCAACAACCTCATTTAACAATTGTGTATGCATCTAAGTTTTGACAAATGACATGCGACATTTTGTGGTTTGAAGTTGCATTCATGAATCAATTTTAATTTGGATTATTTAGTGATGTCAAAGATTTATTGATCACAATACTAAATTTTACAACATTGAATCAAGCCATTACCCAATTTGTCCGATGTGACAAAAGGTTTTTTGAATGACATTAAGAAATGTGTTGGGAATTGTCACCACTATAAAAAAAAATTCATATTGACCAAATTATCCCCATTCATGGCATCTACATTAAAAGATGATTCCATGCAAATTGATAAAATACGATTTAAACCATTCATGGAACAAGAAAAAAAATGATGAACTATAAACAAATTATGTTTGTATTGTGAAAAATTAAATCACATTACTAACAATTGTCCAAAGAAGCAAATGTAACACATAGCTTGTTACTTACGGCCATTTTTTTCAACACCCCTCATCTTGAAGATTTGAAAAATGAAAATGTCTAGTCTTAGTAAGCAATGTGAGATTGGACCCCGATGGATCATGTGATCAAAATGGTCCTAGCTTATTTTCAAACCCAACACCTTGTTTTTGTTGCCAATCACAAGCAAGTGCACTAAGTCTATGACAGTGAAGACTAAAGTTGTGCTTGATTTTAGTGCATTTGCATGTTTTGTTGATAAGGATTTAGTGCGACAACTTAAACTACCCCTAATGAAGAAGACCATGTTGATGGCAGTGGAGGTTATATATGGTTGAAGTCTTTCTCTAAGATTCTTGATGCATAGAACCAAGGCATTGGAGATTACCATTGGGTCGCATTGAAGCAAATTTATTTTCAATGTCATTTCATCTCCAACAAACCCTATCATCATTGGGTTATTTCGGTTCATTCTGCACAATCTACAAATGGATTGGCATAAAAGGAGTTTCCATTTTGAAGTGCCAAAGGAATAAACATGAAAATGCAAGGTTTTGCCCATAGGTTGGTTTGGTGAAAATCAAGATTACCCTACCATTTAAGTGCATTAGAAGATGATCCAACACTTGATACATGTATACAAAATCTTGCATGTGATAAGAAGCCTAAAAATGCACAAAGACCCAAACATTCAAAGCTTTTGTTTGTGGGAAGATGAGATTTCATGTCAACTATTAAAAAGGGAAATGCATTCTTGATATGTGTTCGTTTAACACAAGACCTTGAGGTGAATCAACATGAGATTTTCTAACATTCCAAACATATAAAAGTGTTTTTGAAAAGAAAAATGTTGACATGTTACTTAAGCATCAACCATACGATTGTGTGATTGACCTTGAGGAAGGAGCATGACCCTTGTTCAAACCCAATTACAACTTCTCCCAATATGATTTAATGATGTTTTGAGAGTATATTGACAAAAGTTTGAATAAAGGATTCATTTGGCATTCCAAGTCTTTAGTTGCCACTTTGATTTTATTTGTCAAAAAGAAAAATGGTTCCTTATGAATGTTGTTGATTATCGTGAACCAAGTCAATTGACCATCAATAACGAATACCTTTTATATATGATATCAAGTTTGTTGAATCAATTAAGTCATGTTAAAGTTTTCACCAAAGTTGATATGTGGTGCATATAATTTAGTGCATATTTGAGAAGGTGATGAATGAAAGATTAATTTTCAAACTTATTATGGCCATTTTGAATATGTGGTGATGCCTTTTGGCCTTATTAATGCACCTATTGTTTTTCAACACTTGATGAATGATGTTTTCTATGAATATTTGGATGATTTCATGGTTTGTTACATTGATGACATCCCATTTTTTCCAAGAACATGAAGGAACATCAATGACATGTTCAACTTGTTTTGGACAAGCTTAAAGAAGTTGGATTCTACATTAAGTTGAAGAAATGTGAATTCCATCAAACCAAAGTGGAAGTTTACAAGTATATTATCTTTGGAGATGGCATTACATGGACCTTCATATGGTCCAAACCATTGTGAATTGGGTTACCCTAACTTCTATTCACGATGTTCAATGTTTTTTAAAATTTGTCAACTTTTATTGGTGCTTCATTATACATTATTCCTTAATAGTGGTGCTTCCTTTCACCTAGTTCAAAAAATTCAAATTGTTGTTTGGGGATCTAAAGTGGAGTTTGTTTTTCAATCTTTGAAAACTTTTTTGATGACTACCCCACTTTTGATTCATGCCACCTTTCTAGACCATCTATTTTGGAAATAGATGCTTTTGACTTAAACATCGTACGTTCCCAACTTGGAGAAAAGGGTGAAAGCACAACTACGGTGTAGAAAAAAACTATCATAGTTTGATAGTTTTTGGTACTTATGGAACTTTGATATATCATGGTGGATGTTTGGAAAACATTTTGTGAATAAAATTAATGGTAGTTTACATCCCAATATATCATTGTATCATGAAATTGGAGCAAATATGAAAAAATTAATTAGTAATTGGGGTACATTTTCAATTTGCAACAACCTTGTCACAATGTTGTAATTGTATATAAGGACTATGAAGGACTAGATTTAATGGTAGTTTATCCATGAAATTTGCACATGTAAAAAAACAACCATGAAAAAAAATATTCTTTTCTAAAATTTTCAATTTCTTTTCAAGTTGTGAAGTTCATATAAGATGTTGGAAAACATTTGTTAATACATTATGATGTTGTAATGATGAAAATTTTAATCTTTGAAAGTTGTGAAATGTTCTTCCATTGAAGATGTAAATGGGTTCAATTTTGTTTTATGTTTTCAAATAAAAAGAATGGATTTTCAAAATTAATAAAAAATGATAATTTGTGATAAAATAAAGGTTTAAAATCAATGTTTACAAAATTATTAATGTATATTTAGACAATGATGCAACTACCAATCAATTGCATATTGATGGGTTTAGTAACATATTTAATGTTTGAAGCTCAAATTAACTACATCTGATTTAATTTATTTTTTAAAGTGAGTGAAATCTTACATATTACTACTTTATATATATATGTAGTCCAAGTTTTCCCTAAAATTGTTTATCCCATAATGTGCTTACACCCAAAACAACCTTCTTTTTTCTATCATTTTTCATTTTTGTAAATAATGTCTTGTTAAGATAAATTGTGAAATCCATGATATATAACTTTAAACATAACACAACATGAGAGAATGGTGTGATTTCAAATCCAAAAAATTAAATCAAATGACCTCACTTAGGGATTTATATCCCATTGAAAAGTCCAAATAACCATAATTAGATTTTTGCTAGGACCAAAAGTGTGCAAAGATGGAATGTTTTGTTTGTTTATATTGTTTCCTTGTTTTTTGTTTTGCTTGTTTTGTATCTATTGTTTATTTTTTCAAAAACTATATATACAAACAAAAGATTAAAAACAAAACAAAACACAAAACAAATAATCAAAATGATAAATAGCAACAAAAAAAAACACCAATACCACAAACCAACAAACATCATTATCAAACAAGCTAACTAATAGTGTATTTAAAAAAATAAAAATTGATTCAAAGCTCGAGTTGTACTAATCCGATAACAACCAAGACACCTAGACTTGAAATTTTTACTAGGCATAAAGGGGGGACTATGTACATGCAAAGGAGCAAGCATACAGAGTAGAGATACAAGAGCTAGGCAATTGCAAGTACCCCCAAGCAGATCCAAGGCTTGAGGAAAAAAGTTGAAAAGTGAAGAGTTGAAGAGAACAAGGCTGAAGCATGGCTAGGGTATGAAGTGCAAGGTTGGAGGTGCGAAGAGTAAAGCTAAAGGCACAAAGAACAACGTTGAAAATGTAAAGAATAGGGCTAGAGGGTGAAGTTGGGGAATAAATAATAATGTCAAAGGCATGAAAAGTGTTTGGCGCCATTTATCTTTGTGAAGCGCCTCTTTGTAAGATATACCTATTGCGTGGCCACTACCATAAGAACAAAACCCTATTTCCTTGGATACCTTAATTGGAAACTTTTCAGACCTTCTACCATTACAAAGTTAATTATTTTAACTATTTTTTTTCATATTCGGGTTGTGACAATCTCTAAGTTAATTATTTTTTTTCATATTCGGGTTGTGACAACCTCTAAGTTAACTATTTTTTTCATATTCGGGTTGTGACAACCTCTAAGTTAACTATTTTTTTCATCCTCGGGTTGTGACAACCTCTAAGTTAACTATTTTTTTTCATCCTCGGGTTGTGACAATCTCTAAGTTAACTATTTTTTTTCATCCTCGGGTTGTGACAACCTCTAAGTTAACTATTTTTTTTCATATTCGGGTTGTGACAATCTCTAAGTTAACTATTTTTTTTCATCCTCGGGTTGCGACAACCTCTAAGTTAACTATTTTTTTTCATCCTCGGGTTGCGACAACCTCTAAGTTAACTATTTTTTTTCATCCTCGGGTTGTGACAACCTCTAAGTTAACTATTTTTTTTCATCCTCTAGTGGTGACAACCTCGGGTCACCACTTAGTGTAGTTAGTGGCGTTTTAGTGGGTTTAGATTTTTAGTGGTAGAAGGTCTGAAACTTTTGGAAACTATTGCCTAAAAATATAAAAACTTAGAAACTGTAGTCTAAAAACCTATTAAAAAACTTCACCAACCATCTTCAACTCTAGGCCCTACCTATATGACCTATATGAGACCCTTAAAACTGAAAACCAAACTTAGGTATTTTTCATTACATTACTTGACTTGAGTATCAAGTTTTTGGAAAATACCATCTCATGGTACCAATTTTCATTGGTTGCAGAATGAGGTGGATAATATGGCCTATATTCCTAGTTGTCAGATTTGTCGGTCTTCAAGGTGAGAACCGGCTTGAAAACAGCTTGAAAACTTGGGCAGTTCTCATCATTTTCTTGATACCAGCCCAACATTGATTTACACCATTCACATGTAATGAAACATGTAGCCTAAATACAAGAAAATAAAGAATCAAAAGAAAAAAAAACTAGACCTTCTTGAGTGCATGTCAAATTTTTATTTATTGGTTGCATGAAATTATTATTTAAAAAAATTGTGTATCATCATTTTTGACCTAAGATAATGACAAGAAAAGAGAAATATGGGTGTATATCATGGCACATCTGACAATTCCTCCTCACTCACCATTCTACTAGATGAAGATGCTTCCTTCAAATGATTGCTTTAGTTGATTGTTCAACCAAATCCATGGTGCCCCTTGGTTACTTTTCTGTTTTTTTTCTCACCCAAAATGCTCTTGTCTTGTCCAATTACTCCCAAATATCCTCCCCTTTCTACCAATCTCACCCCTTCAATTTGCATCCTATCCATCGACTTCATGTATTGTCACAACAAATTCCCAAAAGTTGCTAACACTCAAGAACTCAACGAATACAACACTCTCTTGAGCACTTTCCAATCACAAAGATGACTATTGGATCCCTCATGGTCCTCACTGTTGGTCAAAGCAAAGGAATACCCTTGCACACATCCTCCCCTTTACAAGCATGATTCCACATCTCACCGGCACCCATAATTCTTTTACAAATCCACATACACCTAAATTTCATCCAATCACTATATTTCATCATCCTCAATAACTGCAAATCAAATCATGACCTCCCTTTAAGGCCAATTCACAAGGCCATTGGCCTTTCAAAACCCTACCCTTTTCTACTTCCCCCATTACTCAACCCCACTTTCAACTGCCTACAACTAGCCCTAGATTTACTTGGATGTAACTAGCATAGAGCCCATCCCCACAAGGGGCAGTAGCTGTATGATGAAGAGGCTCTTGTTTATGAATGTGTACTTGAGTCATTCGTCTCCTCTCTATCTTGCATCCATAACACTAAACATAACAAGTAGCAATCCTATCCAAAACAAGGGATGTGTCACACTGTGGCCTTGCCATGTTCATTAAAAAGTATCTTAAGGCAGAAGAAGATTATGGAAATTCAAATATTTCACCATGCAAAAATGTAATCTTAAAAATTTCTCTAAAAGAAACCAAAATCCTTCAAGATATTATGACTCTGTAATTAATCTCAAGTTTCAACACAAGCCAAAATATCATCTTTCAAAAGTCCACATATAAAAATAGACCTGTTACTTAGGGGCCGAAAGCCCTTAAGCTATTGTACTCTGTAATGAATCTATACACAATATCTTTGCCTTGGTAGGCAAGGCCAATAAAGGTGTTGGGTCATTGAGTTGCAGTTGTTCTGATGCACAAGCCAAGCAAAAGCCATGAGACTTGGACTTAGAATAATAGAAGCTTGCAATTTCTGAAACTCAATCAAAACCATCACCCCCTTCTACTTTAATTCCAAGTGTGATAACATTTGTGCAAGGAAGTGAGATGCTATCATGGTGTACCTGAGGCAGATGAGAGTTTGGCAATTGAAACCATGATATTTTAATGATAAAATTCCATTTCTATTGCTGAGCAGTGGGATACCATCACATTTGGGAGGCCAATTTGCAACCCTTGGGGCTAATGTTCCAACATTTATTAATATCCTGACATCAATGTTCTAGCATTTATTAGTAACTTGGGGACAATTTGCAACCCAAAAAATGGTGAAAGTTAGCCCCAAAATGTTTTGGCCCTGACTCTTAGTGTAAAAAGGGCCTTAGTGTCCTTTTTATCCTTACAGCAAGCATTTATTCTCCTTTTATTTTTGAAGGTGGACACTTTTTACTATGTAAAAGTGGGCATTGTACTTCTCTCCAATTCTTCTCACAAAACCCCTAGGTTCCCATGCCCACAACCTTGACAAATTTACCGTTTGGCACCGAGGTTCCTATAACTTTTGTTGACCAATTTAGCTTGTGGTCCCAATATCATGGAATTTTTTCCCCTCCTTTCTCTTTTTGACAATTGAGGGACAAAAGTTAGTAGTCTGTAGCAACTTTTTTATTGGCCAAAATTGAGAACAATCCAGTATGACTTGTTGGAGTTTTTTCTTTCTTTGATTTTGGTGGTGGGGGGAATGGGAAGCTCACTAAAAAGCAATCAACCTCCCCACACAATTTGTACACTATCTAGTATCAATAGGTTCAAATTGATTTGATTTTGTTGTCCCAAGCACGATTGAGATAGAGGCTCTCTATTTCACTAAATTAATGCCATCTCCTTTCCATTCCACTGTGTTTCTTTTTCAAAACATTCAACAAACACCTATGTTTTTTCCCATGCCACCTTCACTACCAATGAATTGGCTTTGCTTTTTTGGACATTCTAACAACCAACAATAATGCAAGTACCCGACCCGGCAGCACAAAACCCTTCATGTTGAAGTGCTGCACTAGCAGGGAGGAACCTTAAAAAAACACAGAAGAGACAAATAGGCAAAAGACTAACTGGAAACAATCAGCAAGTGGCCATTGGTGGAGATCTGGCTCACACCAGTTTGTTGGACTCCAAATTTCTTGTAGTATTGATGGCCACTGAATTATCATAGGCATTTTTGTGCATGGTAGTATATAATGCCTTCAATTAATTAGTTCATGGGTGTGCCCACAATTGCTTTTTTTTTTTTTTGGAATTGTCAAATTGATGATGATCATCAATCTTTTTGCAGTTGTGGACAATTCCTAACAGGAGAATCCCTTTTGCTCCCCCCAACTCCTCAAAATAGAAGCTCAATATTGTAGTATGTTTACCATTTTGAAATAGTTCAGGAAAATATTTATTTATTTTCACTTCTTCACTTCAACCCTCCAATCGCAATTTAAAAAAAAATTCAGATATAATAAAAATGAAAATAATAATTTCATATTATTATAAATAGGTATTTATGTAGTTAAGTTGGTACTAATAAGTAGGCAGTTTAAATGCTGCTAAACTAGTGAGTCAGTTACTTGTGATGATTTAAGACAAGTATTAATTTCGAGTAAGTACTTGTTATTGGAATCAGGAGGTGCTCATGGACAAATGAACGTATGAGCCATAAATTTCGAAATTTTAAAACTAATTTTTTTGAAACTTTCAACAAAGGAGCTTGAAAAGTTTTGAAAATTTGAATTTGATTATTATTATTCTTCTAATTATGGCCACAATGTAAAAGGTGTACTACTGTATCTTCCTTTTGGTCCTCCCTTTTACAAATAATAACCATGCAAATTGAAATGTGTTTGAACAATATGAGACAAATGAAGGTACTTGGGAAAGACAAGGACTCAAGGTCTAAAAAAGAAACAGAAAAAGGACTACATACATCTGAATCATCTACCATTCACCTTGCTAATGTAGCTATGATGTTACCTCAAAAAGGTGGCTCCTTTCACTGAGGCGAAGGCAAATATTTGCTTCATCCTCTCCCAAGAGGACCAAAAGAAACCCTCCACCCTTTCTTCACAAAATAAAAATACTAATCCTTTCAACAGCATGTTCAATAGTCATTTGAAAATTTCTATTCTTCACACTATTTGTGACTATATTTGACCTGGGCTAAATGGCAGGGCCTGGAGCTTGTGTATATTCAGCTGGGGAATGACTAGAATCTCCATTTCCTTGCCTGCGAAGGAACAAAATGATTTGAAAAAAAAAAGAAAAAGAGCAGCTCATCAGCTCTGACTACTATGACAAGTTCGAACTAGCAACAATTGAAACAGGAAATGTTCCAGGAAGTTCTCAAAAAACCAACCCACAATAGAGAGAAAGTACTCTGTATATATATAAACAACGGTGAAAACCCATCCACAAAAAGTACAAGGCATGTTGAAGCAAATGTAAACACACAAAAAAAAATCAAAACAATAAAAACAGTAGTAATGAAGTAGAAGGTCTAATGCCGTAAAAGGCATCCTCTGCCACAAATCAGCTAGTGATGGAGGTGCACTAGCTGGTATGTGTGAAAGAGATGAAAGAACTGTGACTCAGCATGGCAGCTCGTTGAAGAATTGCAATGGCACATGCTGAACATTGCTCAATGTGTGAGACCAAGGGGACAACAACATTGTTCCCTAGTAGTCTCTCCCTAGAAGGGAGAGCCGACAAAATAAATTAAGAAAACCCATTTCGCCATGCTGCTCTTGGGCTGAAAAACAACTTGAGACATATGAACTTATCTAGGTAACTGGGGAATATCAAACAGTTTTTCAGAAAGTCTTTAGAAGAAAAGAAAGAAAACTGTGAACAGAAGTCTAAGTCTTGTGCTTAACCCAAACACAGTTTTCTGGGCGAATCATTTCCCAAAGAAAAATCCTTGAACCGACTTGGAGACATTCATACTTCATGACCCTGCCACCCAGGATGAACTTAAGAAAAAGGTGGTGGTGGTCCACCACCACCTGTCATCAAATGAACAAGGAAGGAACAAGGAACCTGGATGATGACAAGTAGACTACCTCTCAATGTCATCCTCTAGGATGATGATGAAGAAGAAGAAGAAAAAAGGCAGCATCCAATTAGGTTAGTTAATCTCACCTTTGTATGTGTCTAATTGTCTTCCTGATTTCTTGCAAACACTGTTATTGTTGTCGTTGTTGATGATGATGTTATATATAGTCTGATTTTCAGCTCCATAGTCTTCCTTCAAGCTTTCTTCCCAAAGGCAATTGTTGTTGTTGTTGATGATAATGTTACAGTCTGATATTCAGCTCTTTTTTCTTCGTTGAACAAGGCTGCTAGTTGGTCGCACAATTCTGCCGTTTTGTCATTCATTTCCCTGACCTTTTCTTCAAGGTGCAGTAGTAGTTGCTAGCTCCTCATGTGAAGCATCATTTTACAAGTTTCTTTTCTGGAGAACCACTCGGCAGAGAAGAGAACCCCCCCTCCCCCCCCAGGTGCAGCTGCATCACATCTAGAATTGCATATATATTACACCGCATGATCTGAGCCCTTTCTGTTGACGCAAAGAATTCCTGAGTTTCCTCCTGATCAGATGGGAATAATTGCTTGTCCAAAACACTGATCCCGTTTTTGGGTTGCTGCTGTAACAATCTGCTGCTAACAGGCCGTGCTGATTTTTCCGGAGGGAGAAATTTCGCTGTGGTGCTGCGGCATACACCGAGCGAGCCTCTTCGTGAGTACTTGAAGCTGGAATTCCGACGGACAGAGAAAGCTCTGGACAACAACCAGCTGGGATTTTCTGCGAGATCTGGATAAATCCCGAGGTTAGTTTCTTCTTCACAACCCAATTGCAGGAAGAACTGTAGTCCTCGCGATCAATTAGGTTTTTTATTCTCGCTTGAGTAATGGAGAGAGAGAGAGAGAGAGAGAGAGAGAGAGAGAGAGAGAGAATTCTCGGCATGCCGTGCATCATGCTCTGTGGTCTCTCTAAGCTTTCGAGCCTCCCAGTTACAACTGCACCTCTTGCTCTCCATTGACAATGACATCGACAGTTTCATTTCTTTCTCCAAGTGTTGTTGTTGCTCTTGATTAGTAGAATCTTTACTGGATTGTTGTTCCGGATTCGCAAGAGCTCGAATGGAGCTCTTCATGTGATGAAACAGAGGTGTGAGTACATGGAGGAAATAATCAATTCGGGCTCTTATATCAACTTGTTTTGGAACAGGAACCAGCGTAACAAGCTCGAGAGGAGATCCGTAGACTTCCTTCTTGCAGCTTGAAGATCGCAGTACTCGTTTAGCCGTAAACGTCATGGGGAAAGAGAGCTTATGGTTACCTGAGGAGTCATTCCAGAGCTTCCCCAACTACAAGAGGGCGTTGTTCGCAACTCCGGAAAGGCTCAAAGACAGGTTTCTAGCTCGAACGAATGTGGAGGAGGAGATAGAGATCAAGCGTCGCAGCGGAGCCGCCATGAAGCGGACGCTCACCTGGTGGGATCTCATGTGGTTCGGCGTGGGTGCCGTCATTGGGGCGGGCATCTTCGTCCTCACAGGACAGGAAGCCAACGGAGTAGCAGGGCCTGCCATCATCATCTCCTACGCGCTGGCGGGAATCTCCGCCATGCTCTCCGTGTTCTGCTACACCGAGTTCGCTGTCGAGATTCCTGTGGCTGGTAAGCTTTTTCTTTCTTCTCTGTTCATCATGCACACGACCTAGGCTTCTAGCAAACCAAGCTTTTCTTCTCTTCTGATCACACAAGCTCTCCTTCTATCAAACCACTGGTTTTCAAGCTCCCCAAGCTTCAACACCTGGAAATGTTATTCTCCTTATGAATGTAAGATAACATCCGTCTCCAGGAGATGGATGCATTCCAAAAACTGCAGCAACAACAGAGAAACTCAACAGCTGGAAGAATTTACTTGCCTTCTTTGGAATATGGGACATCCTTCAGGTTTCTGGAATTCAAAAGGGACACAGACAAGATGTCAAGAGAAACCTTCTACAAACATAAAGAAATTGCATACATGAAGAAGGATAGAGAAGGGACAGGTTCCGTAAGGTAGTACTGTCTCTTGGTAACATCTAGCATTAAGTGCATTCAGAGAGGTTTGAAAGCTATTGGGCTTGGTGCTTCAGGCTTTGCTTGAATGGACAATAAAATTCTTTTGTAAAACATGGGAGCCTCAAGAGGGAGCTCACAAGTCTGTTGGAAACAGCAAGTCATGAGGGCTTTTGTGGTTTGTGCAGGTGGATCCTTTGCCTACTTGCGAGTCGAGTTAGGGGATTTTATCGCGTTCATTGGTGCTGGAAACATTGTACTTGAATACATCGTTGGTGGTGCGGCAGTTGCCCGTGGTTGGACCTCCTACTTTGCAACTCTCATCAACAAAGATCCAACACAACTTCGGATTTTGACCAGTCTCCACACTGGCTACAATGAACTTGACCCAATTGCAGTGGTGATCCTCCTTCTCACTGGGGCAGTTGCAATCTGGAGCACAAAGGGCACTTCAGTCCTCAACTATATTGCAACAGTCGTCAACATGTTCATCATTGCCTTCATCATTATAGCAGGTCTGGCACATGCAAAAGCAGAGAATTACAGACCATTCTTGCCCTATGGCGTTCGGGGAATCTTCAGTGCAGCGTCTGTGCTCTTCTTTGCATACTTAGGTTTTGATGCAGTGTCCACAATGGCAGAAGAAACAAAAAATCCAGGACGGGATATTCCTATTGGTTTGCTTGGCTCAATGACAATATGCACAATCCTGTACGTTCTCATGGCACTCACATTGTGCTTGATGGTGCCAACACCAGAGATTGATACAAATGCTCCATTCCCAGTAGCATTCAAAACAGTTGGCATGAATTGGGCACAATATTTGGTTTCTCTTGGAGCTTTGAAGGGGATTACAACAGTGATACTTGTAAGTGCAGTGGGGCAAGCTCGATACCTCACACATATTGCCCGCAGTCATCTAATTCCACCTTGGTTTGGGATTGTGAACAAGCGAACAAAAACTCCTGCCAATGCAACAGCAACCATGGTAACTGCATCTGCGATCCTTGCTTTCTTCACTGCACTAGACATCCTTGGCAATCTACTCTCACTGAGTAGCCTCTTCATCTTCTTTCTTGTGGCCGTTGGCATTCTTATGCGGCGTTACTATATTCCTGGAGTGACAACCAGAAAACATGGAGTACTTTTCTTCTTCTTCCTCTTTATCATAATTGCAGCTTCAGTAGTAATTGCGGCATACTGGGGTTTGAATTCCAATGGCTGGATACTGTATGCTGTTTTCTCACCCATTTGGTTTCTTGGTACCTTGGGCTTGGCTGTGTTTGTACCCCAAGTACGAACGCCAAAAATATGGGGTGTTCCACTTGTGCCATGGGTTCCATCTCTCTCAATCGCCCTCAACATCTTCCTTCTTGGAACCCTGGATAAATTGTCATTCGAACGCTTTGGAATCTGGACTGCTGCTATTTTAGTCTACTATTTCTTGTTTGGCCTGCATGCATCATATGACACTGCAATCAACCAGAAGAAGGAGCTTGCAGCATACAAGATCCAAGATGCTGAGGAAGGTCAAAACGTGAAAACAATTGAACTTGCAGAACAGGATGAGACAAACAGAATCCCTGCATCTGAGCCAGTCGAGCAATTGAGGTAAGAGTCAAAATACATTGACATATTGATCAATCCCATATCGGTCCATTTCTTTCTCATGTATCTTGGACCTATAGAAGCAAATGAGCTGTTTGGGTGGTAGAGCAAAGCTGTAACTCTGTGCAAAAAGAAGGGAACCACATTAAGTGTCTACTGGATCCTAATTTATCTGTATTTGTTCATCAAGTCTATAATGTTAAAGTATGATTGTTGAATTGCATTGGAGTTGTGCATGCTTTCCATTGTTACCTTATGACTTTGAGGGCTTCCCAACTTTTGTGATTCAGAAGTGATTCAAAGCAGATGACATGACATACCTTACACATCTAAGGTGAAAGTGAAGATTGTAGTGTTTCCATTTCTGGGGGAAAAGAGAGAGAACAAACTGCAGAATTTTGAAGCATGAATTTGAGAAGTTGCATCTCACAACATCGAAAGACTATATACTTGAGAGAATATTTTCTGCAATCACTGCACGGGATTAGTTCTTGCAAAGCAAACTACTGGAAAAATGCAAACCCATTTCTACATTCAAATCTTCAAACACAAATTTCAGGAGCTCATGAATCTGCACCACCAATCCAAGAAGCTCTTAGTCAGATCATTGGTCTGAACATGCCCATCTGCCAAGTTGTAACATCTGAAATCCATAACCTAAACAGGCAGCAGCGAAAACAGTAAGAATGACCTCAGAGTTCAGGAAGGCAAGATTTAGTGAACTCGCAAGTACGAATGAATTTGCTGCCAGATTGATATGCTTGTCGTCATCAGTCTGAAGGCATTGTTAGTGCAGGAAATGAGCGATGCCTGCTCTGGCTATAGTGAATATCGATATGGACTGTGACTCTTGCTGTACAACACTGAAACATGCAAGCTACTGAAGACAGACAGTTAGAATTCATGAAAGACCAAAAGACTTAGGAAGCAATTAGGTTTTGATTATGGCATTTGGCAATTCTTACTGAAATCTTCACTGGCTAGAGCATCAATCACCAGGATTTCAAAGAGTTTCTAGTCACAGATGTAGCATTTAGAGTCTTGGATTTCAACTTGGATTTTGCTGAAAGAAAATCCTTCAGATTCCTCCTCGGATCATCATGCCAACCATGGCATCCACCATATTATGAACCAAGTAGTGTATAACTCACCCCCAAAAGCTCTGAGCTACTGCTACAAAGCAAGTTCAGCTCTCTACATTGTCATGCTTTCACGCAAAATCCAAATATCCGAACACTGTTGATAACTGATTTTCGTTACCATCTGCAGTTGTATTTCTCTTTTCTGCAGAAGAAGTGAACATAGCACGACGTCTATTCGCGTAAAATCTAGTGTTCCACCCCATATCAACGCGTAGAAAATGGAGGGAGAGAGAGAGAGAAAAAAAAACTAAGGGATGAATAATCCATATACTCTATCTACTTCAAGCGCTTGATTCTCGAGGCTTCAACAGCAAAGTCCTTCAGCTTTGTCTATAGCCATTTTTGGAGCGCTATTTGCACATGGTTCTGCAGCTGATTCATCCTTTGATTGTCTAGCAGAAAGCTTACATTTGGTGACGGTCGCTGCTTCATCTTGTCCACGGGGGAATCTTGAGAGAGATTGATTTCCAGGTGACGGCTGTGGTTCTAAGTCTCTCGTAATTGCAGCTCCTACGATTTATAGTAATAACAAATTTCTTGTAAATTTAAGGATTCAGAGCTTTCTCGTGCGCAGTTGTGGTTGTCGAAGTATTATCGGACATGGCTGCAGACGTGAAGGAGGTGCACAGAACGGTATCGATGTCGCAAGTGTGGCAACAATGATCAAGCCGCTACAATAAATATTTTTCATATATTAGAAATATCCGTAAAGTCAGGAAAAGACAGGGTGAGTACCCCGAGTTCGGTCATACATGGGTTGAGATTCGAAAAAAACCTGCAAAAAAGTACATTAGCATTCAAAGGGGGGTGAAACTCAGAAAATCATCAACTTTTATGGTTTCCTGAGTTTCACCGTGTCTTTCTTTTTTCCTGAGCGCCTCCACTGCTGCTACATAGATTTTCACTGCTCCTACCCGTACAGCTACTATAATTTAACTCGAACTTTGTGCATTAAATGCTGAGATTCAGCATTTCGCAGTCAGTTTCGCAGTCAGTTTCAGCATTTCATACTGAGATTTCCTTACTTTGCAGATACCACCAAAAGAGGGGTTAGGGGGTGAAAATCAGGGTGACTTTATGCATATCTTTATTATGACATGTATTACTAGGAAAAGTTATTAGGTGAACCGCCCGGCACTGAACACCCACTTCTCACTTCACAATATTTTCCTCATTCCTTAACCAAATTGAGCAATTTTTGTGAAATTGGAATCCCTAAGTGCAGGGTTGCAAACATTCTTTGCACTTCAGAAGTAGAGGAACAATGTTGAGGATTTGATCTCTGAGTTTTTAAGTGTTTGCTCATTAACTCATTTATTTCTTGTTTGTTTTTAGCAAGTTCCTCATCACAAAAGCCCCATGTTCCATTGCAAAAACCATGGGCCCATGAACACGTGTCTTCACATGGAAATTTCGAAATTTCATGGCCTTTTTCTATTCTCACAAATTTCTAGTGAGAAGGGGAAAATGACCATGATGTTGAATTTTTTTTTAAAAAGTGGGTTTTCTATTATGTTCATATTGACCTGTTTAAACTCAATTTTATTGAGTCTTGCACTATATAATGCATGTTCCTCATTGAAACTGTTGTATACAAGTTTAAAATAGTGCCTATCGTGAAGATATTATAAAGCCTATAAGTGACCACAAGAAGGGCTTCTCACATAAATTCATGTGTCTTCTCATGAAAATTTCAAGAATTCTGATGAGAATTTCGAAATTTCATGAACTTTTTTCAATAGCTTTTTAGACATGTGCTTCACGCATGGAAGTGATTTAATATACCAATGGATAGACTCTAAACAATGTGAACCATGAATTGAAATTAAGAAGGTATAATTCTTCTTCTGACATCTAATTTGCTTCAGTGGAATTGCTAAGTGTATTCCACTTTGTTTTGTTAGTTTCTTTTCATGTATGAATCTCATGTGTCAAAGACACTAGAAATAAGTTAGCTTTTTGCTTACTTAAAAAATTAGCCAAGCAAATAAAATGCAAATTAGTGTCTTATGTTGGAAATTTTTGAAGCCTTTCCATAGGGATAGTTGTTATTTTCTCTTTCTAATAATCATGTATTAAAGTTAAGTTATCTGATATAATTTTATTGCTTGGTTTCTTTTAATGTGTTTCTTGATTTTTTCATAATGTTGTAAATTTGATTGTAAGTTCATTCCATGTGCACAAATTGGGAATTTGGTGCATTCCAAATGCATGTTTTTAAAAATACTATTATTTGTCCTTTACTATTATCATTTTTTAAATTTTATGGTGATCTATTCTTTGGTTGATAATATGTTCTCTTAAGTTTTTCTTAATTATTCATTCATTTGATTAATAATTTGATTTCTTCTTTTGTTGTTAGTATTGTTATTTTTTGGTCTTATTTTTTTTGATTAATAATTTGTTTTATTCTTCTATTTTGCTTACTCTTCCTAATCATCCTTTTATTTGACTAATAATTTTTTTCGTCTTCTTTTGTCATTTTTCTTACTAATATATATTTTTCTTCCATTTTTTTATCATTTAAAAAAAATGATAATCTGATTTCTTCTTCTTTGGCTATTATTTTTTTATTCCAAATCATCCTATTTTTTGATTGATAATATGAATTTTTCTTTTGATGTTATTTTTTCTTCCTAATCAATTTTTAAAATTGATAATGTGATTTTTAAAAAATTACCCATCCTTAGGTGGTACCACTAGGAACCACCTCAAGGAATGATTGAAAAATCGAAAATGGTCAAATCATTTTCCTAGGCCTTTTCCTTTAAATTTTCTCACAACTATAATTTGTTTTTTTTCATGTTTATCTATTACATGCCTTAATATATGCCTTGAAGTTTATTTTGGAATTTGAAAAAATGGATTTTTAAATAAAATTTATCCTTAATTAAAAGTGCCCTTCCAAAAATCAATAGCTTCAACTTTGGAAATTCATAACTAAATTATACTTATTCAATTAATTACCTAATAAAAATTAACAATAAAATCACTTCACAATTACCTTAGGAAAGAAATTCCCAACTTGTTTTAAAAATCATGTTCCTAACCAAAAAGTTCAAGGAAAAAACCAAGGTTACATTCTTGAAACTTTTTATAAATGCAATGATAACAACATCAAAATACAAAATATTTTTAATATTATTGAGTTTCTAAATCTATGGAACCTAATAAATGTTATATATATATATATATATATATATAGTTTTCTATGATTTCCAAAGTTCAATGGGTCTAGGAAAAATCAAAATGTGATGTTCCTAATGGTACCACCCAAGGATGGGTTTGCCTTTTATTGTTGGTTATTCTTTTAGATCATTATTATTTATGATTAATAATCTTATGCATGAGAAATTTAAAACTTTAAAGAAAAAATCATTGAAATACAAGGCTAAAAAAGGTTATAATTTGTATTTGGAACATTTTGAAAAATAGATTTCTCTTCAATAATTCATGAGAAAATGTTGCATATTCAAATTTTAACATAACAATTCTAGTTTTTAATGTTTATTTATGTTCTTTGTTTAAAAAACAAGGATTGTTCCTTTGAAGTTTGTAGTAGTTTCCTTTAGATTTCTTAATTGTTTGGTTTATAAAATATTTTTAATTTTTTTTTACACTTACAATTGTTCAAACTTTTTATTACCCTTTCCTTTGTTTGATTTAGTATATAGGATTGAAAAGGAATTTGAGTTTATTTTGCTCATGACCACAGTTCTTCATTTCATTGACCAAGAATATTATTTTGAACATCGAGTGCATGAGTTCTTAACTTTGTTTCAATTTCTCAAGGTAACTATAATTTCTCCTTTTTCATATTTTTAATCAATATGATAATTTAGTCCTACAACAACAAAAATGTAATATTTAGTGACAAGTGCAAGCCACAAAGGAATTGAAATCTTTGGAAATGCACATTACATACACCACACTATTTCTTTTTTAAAGTACTTCCATTTTTTTCAATGTTTACTAAAGGTCACAAATCTTTTTCCATGATGAATTGTACATGTCAACCAAACTCTACATTCTTTATTTCCTTTAAATGCCTTGAAATACATCATATGTTTGTTTTCTATAAATTATTGAATGCTTTGTGGAAAATGACTACTTAAATTCGATGCCCAAGAAATACACATCAAGAAGTCATATCATGGAGTCAATATTTCCAACACCCAAGAAGAACCTTGATGTCACTTTGAAGGCAATTTTGGATAATAGTGTGATTGATTGTTTTAAAATAACACTATAGCATTCTATAATGAACATCTATTGTGATGTACCCTCATTTTGGCACTTTCACCTTAAACATCCCATCAATCACCATAGGGATGGGTGTAATCATAATCAAATGAACCAATGGTGACAAAGGATTCAATCACAAATGAACCCTTTTTGAGCATTTTGACTTTTTCATAGCAAGGAGTTTTGAAGGATATTTTTGCAGCATGTTCTTTAAAATGTTTATGATTCCCCCAATAAATTACATTACTTGTGTTAATTTTTTTGAATAAATATGAATTTTTTTTAAAGTGCAAAATTTTTATGTTTCGTTTTGAAAAATGATCATAATTTCAAATCATGTTGAAATATGATAACTAGTTTATTAAGCTTTAGTTTTTTGTATCATAAGCCAAAACTTTGTTCATATGCCATACACATTATGACCCATTTACATCTAGCAAATGATTCTTGAAATTTGAAAATTCTAAAATTATATTTTGAATTTTAAAAATCTTTAAGTAGCACAATTTTTTAATTATGGGTGTATGCACTATCTAGTGGCTCATTTTAAATAGATATTCATAACCCCCTTCCCTTTTCTTTTTCTTCGCATCAAAACTTGCATTAGTATTTATAGGTGATAAATTAACATCAACTATTCCAACAACATCCACATCATTTGCAATTGTATTTTTAGTTCCCTTGTCTTTATATATTTGAATATAGTTTTGGATAATATTCGATGAGTATCCAAATGTGTTGGAAGAGGATGTCGAGGCCAAAATGCACCTACCCAACAACAAATTCATTTTATTCAATCTCTTTCAGTAAAAACCTAAAAACATTTCTTAGTGTACTAGTTTTAGGTCACTCCCTAGCCCAAATTTGCCACTATACCTTTTGGATTTTAAAAGCTATGCTTTCAATTTTTTTTTTAAATTTTATTTATTTATTCACTCCTCATTTAACAACACCTTGTTAGTGTAGACTATTTTAAACCATAAACGTAAATGGAAAGATTAAAAGCTTATAAAAGACATTTTTTCCAATTTTTCACGTAGGGGAAGGTTTTGTGCCCAATACCACTTGGATTTTGGGGTGGGACTTGAAGTCTAAAAGGTACTAAGCACAAAACCTTTTTTTATACTTTCACATTTTATGGTTTTTTTTTGTGACTCCTTTCACAATCCTCTCATACCTTTTCCGTACAAAAAAGTACTTTCCTACAAAAAATTAAAATTAGAAAGATGTAGAAAAAATTAACACTGAGAAAAATTAATACTTGTTAGATTTTCGGGTGGGTTTTCAAATCTAGAAGGTATTAGGTGCAAAACCTTCTTCTATACTTTCACATTTTATGTTTTTTTTCATGACTTTTCCCATAATTTTGCCACACCATTCCTGTAATAAAAGTTTTAAAAAAAAAGATCTAGAAAGAATTGACATTAAGAAAATTGGAAAAATTGGAAAAAAATTGAAAAAGATGCCCACACAATTCAATACCTTACATTTAGGTGAATAATCTTCAAAATAATGAAATGAATTTTAGTGGTGATACGAATTTGACATGTTGGAAATTGACATGATTAACATAGGTTACACTTTCAATAATGTCAATGTAATCATAACTAATCACATGAAAATATTTTAAAAGATCATGGAAATAATAATAATTCTAATTTCAAAAATAAAATGGGATTTTTTTTAGTCTAGTTTTTTTTAATGTGAATAATTATTTGAACTCTTATCAATTTTCTCACTAAATGAAAAAGTACATAAGCATTCATTTCTTAAAAAAAGGTTGCAAAATAAACCCATATCAATTCCCACAACAACAACAAAAAATCAAATTGCAACTCTTCCACACCAATGCATACTTGTGCAAATAAAGTCACACCCTTTAAAATATCCCCGGATGCAGTTTTGTTGTTGTTCTCATGTGTGTGTTGTCACTTCGATCCTTTCACACACACCAATAAAATAAAAAATAAAAAAATTTATTGTTGGTATTATTTTTTGGTTTGTTTATTTTTTTTAAGAATGTGTGTGTGTGTTCTTACTCATTTTCTAGCGGATGTTTGTTGCTCATAAATTGTGGGCACTCCATTGTTGCAACAATGTGTATGTGTGTCAAACCAGTGAATGAATGAGTGTTGGTGTTAATGGCAGTGGTGTTGCAGGTGGCGTGTTTTGAGTGTGATGCGAAGGGAGGGTAGGTAAACACATACACTTGCAACATATATTAGTCGTAAAAGGAGTGAAGTGAGTGAAGGAAGGGATGAAAGGAACAAGCAATGTGTTTCGGTTTCACAACAACACATTTTGGGTTTTGTAACTTGCCTTTACAACTATATATTAATTAGAAAAGCCATATGCGACTAATGATTAATGAGTTGCTAGACCCATGTAATTTCACCTATTTAGTCTCAAAGGCCATTAAATTGTAAAGCCCAATCATTTTAACGATTAAGATTTTAAATTTTTCTTATAATAATGAAATTTCATATCATCAATAACCTTGGTATGACGTGTAAAGTGCATGCCATCTCAATTTACTCATTTTATTCAACTAAATGTTACAAAAGATGTCTTGATGGATGGATAACATGTGTAAAGAATCTATAAACGGGTTATTATTCATTACACATGATCAAAAGTCAACTTAGTTTAGCCCATGTATCTAATGTAGCCAAAAGTGAACTTAACATAGTTAGGCTTGGCAACCTAACTTAGTTCACTTAGCCAAAAGCCAACTTAACTTAACTTAGCTAAGCTAATTACCTATGCTAAGTAACCTAAGTTACCTAACTTAAGCTAGGTGGTTTAATTTTTTTTTTCAAAATCGAATTCCTAGCCTAAAAAGCCTAGATTAGGCTACTTAACCTAAGCCAAATGGCCTAGGTATCATAAGTTGCAATAGTAAGGCTTGAACCCATCACTTCATCTAAATTACACTACCAAATTTTTTGTATTAATTATATTTAACACAAAATTATAAAGCTCAAAAGTTTTAGCCCTGAATTAATCGTGGCCATCTTAGTTTGACCTAGGTCAACCTCCCAATTACCAACCAACCTATCCTAGACCTAAACCTCCCTAGATTGACTTAAGATGAACTAGTTTGTTAACCTATACTATTTACTAACCTAGTTTAAGTTAATTTAGGCATTATTAAGCTAAAAGAAACCAAAGATAATCTAGTCATCATTTACATGTAGTCACATTTAGTCACATCATAATCGCATCTAGTTGCACAAACTTGAAGTAGTTACAAACTTGATAAAATATTTTGTGATGAGGTTAGCTAGGTTAATTTGGCCAAAAACCTGAAGCTAGGAACCTAAACAAGTTTACCTAGGTTAACATATTAATAAAATAACCTATTCTAAATATATTTAAAGATACTAGATGTAGTAAATTTCTTAAATGTCTAATTAAGTAACTTACAAAATAGCTTATTTTATGAAGTAGGTTTATACTAAATGACTTACATACATAGGTTAACTTCATAGGTATGTTAACCTAAGCTAGTGTGTTAAATAGTTGAAAAGTTAGGAGTTATACCACCTTTTTTAAGATGATTATTAATATTATAATCATAATTACAAGTTCACAATAAATTGTTTAGTACAAATAACATGCATGTGAATTCATGACTTCAAAAACCTCATGGCACACAAAAAATTATGGCATACAATGACAAATATTGGTGCCATAAATTTAAAACATAAAAACTTATGTTATCACAAAAAAATCATGGATTGCCATGAAAATTTGTGACACCTTGATGCCAAATGGCATGTTGTGTCATCATCACATGGAAGATTGAATCATTAGTAATCACAAAAGACATCAATATTTTCAATTAGTTAATGTATGAATTTAATTAATCAAATCAATGACATGAATCATGATGTCAAATTAGTGTCACAAGTCATCAAGTGTTGTGACTACTAATCAACTTCATTGCCATGTGGCATGCCATGTTATCATCACATGACCATAAGTTGTTATTATTCATCAAATCAATGACATGAATCATGATGTCACGTTAGTGTCACAAGTCATTAGGTGTTGCGATTACTAGTCAACCTCATTGCCATGTGACATGCCATGTTAGCATCACATGACCATAAGTTGTTATTATTCATCAAAAGTTGCAAGAATCAATGGAATTTTGTTATTACCTAATTTTGAATGATTAAAAATACATTAAAAATACATTTATGAAAATTTGATATTTGTGTAAAAACCATCAATTCATGATATTGATTAAAGTCACAAAACCATAATGCCACATGGCACCACAATGTCTTTTACAACTATGTAGTCATTAATATGAACTTGTAGTTACAATTGTAATAAAAAAAACAATAGTTGTTTTATTAAACAGTTGTAAACCTAAGATGTATTGTTGTGTTTGTTCCTCATCATACATACATTCATGTCGTTAAAGTGAGGAAGAGAGATAAATTATTCATGTGATTATTGTTTAATGGTGGTTTGTTATGTTTATTGTATATAGTTGTGTGGTTTTTTTGTTTTGTTTTGTTTTGTTTTGTGATGTGAATTGCTATTTTTTTGGATTTGCAAGGAAAATTAAACTTAGGTTTGGGCATTTTGATTTTTTGGTTAGGTTGTTGTACATGAAGTTTTGTTTGTTTCTTCCTTTTTCTATATTCATTTTTGGTTTTTGGGTTTTATGGGGGGGAAAAGAAAGAAAGGTTTTTTTTAAAGCTTATTTTGTTATTATTTCTCTTTTCATTTGGGTTTGCTACTTCCAAGTTGATTTTCTAAGTCTTAATACTCAATTTTGAAAGTCTCATCCACATGATTATTTTTTCACATTGCTTTTAAAGTTGCATTAAACACTTGATGGATTTTGTTTGATTGTTTGTTCAAAATTTTGAACAAAATATTACATACTTACTTATAGTCATTGTCAATGAAGTTTTGTGGGTGGGTAATAACAACTCCTCATTGGTTTGGAATAATCATAACTAACTTCAAGCTTAAACATATATCACTCAACACCTAATCAACTTCAAACACTTATTTTTATAAAGGATATAAACATTTGTTGATCACAAACTCCTATGGGCTGTAATTCAACTTGAACAAAGTTGGTGGATGAACCCATGTAACTTGGTTTGAAGCTATTTGATTATGGTGGCTTTATAGATAAAAGTTGTCAAAATTGTTCATGAATAACTTCTCACGTATTACCTTTAAATTTAAAATAAACAAAAACCACACACTACATCAAAAACTATATTTACACCTATATTTGGTTGAGTAAATACAATGAAATGGTTATTTAGTTGGGTACATAATGAAACAAAGGTAAAACAATATATAGGATGTTCAAAACAAATGGAAAAAAACTTGTGTTAAATTAGATCCAATAAATTCAAAACTATGTAAACATAATGTTCAAAACTAGATGCAAACAAAAAGTTTTTTAATGGACTAATCTATTCAAAAGGGAAAAATAATAATAACCATGTTTACATCATGAAATAACTCTAACTTGTCAAATAATGACATAGAAACTAGTTCAATAAGTAGCATATATGCATGGATGGCAATAAAAGGTTGCACATTGTGTTACAAAGGCCAAAGTACATTTAATTATGTAATTTATCAAAATTTTCAAACATAATGAAATTGAAGTAGGACACATGGTAAACATGGGGGGGTTAGAGATTTATTTTTTCTAATTTTTTTTGTGTGTGCAGCAAGAATTTATATTGCAAAATCTTATGATTTGGAAAACCAAAAGCTAATGTGTATGTGCAGTATAGTGGTGTACAACACCAAAATGTTGTTCCTAAGCTAAACAACATAACATATAATTCCATATAAAAGTTGGTGCATTTTGGAATCTTTTACACAAGGTTGGCTCATTATTCAAATTATGAACTTTTGAATTGTCATTTTTTGCATATGTTATGTTGGGAGGGGGCATTGAAGCACAAACATCACAGGTTTAACTCCACACACATGCAAGTTTGTTTGAACATAATGAGATCAGTGTAGGTGTTAAATTATCAACCTATACCACCATCTACATTTAATTCCCTTTCAAAACTTGATATATTGTCATTGTCATTGTCATTATGACTTTGAAGTATAGTGAAAAATCACTAGGAATATAAAGTACATGTGTGAAACATGTAGCATGATAATTAAACTTGTTTTCATAGTTAGAATTATGAGCTTGCTACAAAATTTATATGATTGCATCTAATAGTTTTGTAGTATTTTTTGATAATTCAAAGATGTTATTAGTGTTGGTGAAGTGAATGTTTGTTAATACAATACCAAATTAGCATAGTGTGCAAACATTAATTTAAGATATATTGGTTTTCATAACTCTAAACATTTGAAATGTGTGCATTTGGAGTTTATTGTACATATAGAATTTGTATTGTTTTCATCTTTCAACTCTCACATTGCCATATTTTATAAAAGTTACGAGGCAGAGAAAGCACAATAGTTGGATCACATCGCAAATTCAACTCCATATATGTGCAAATTTATTAAAACAATATGACTAGGTAAATATAAATACTAAACATCTTTGGTGTATGCATGAATTTGAACACTATCATCTTTTGTAGATGTTATGTTGGGGAAAATCATTACATAGACTAACATCAAAAATTGAATTTCATATATATGTAGTTTTAAGGTTGGTTTGACAAAGCCTGGATTATTGACATATTGACCTTTTATTATTAATTACAATTCTTTTGTGTTCATAAATGTTTATACATTCTCAACTGGTATTTATGGCTAATTTCAAATGCCTTGAGTGTAACATTTTTTTATCGCTTTTCATCAATGTGATGGACATCACGATTGGTGCATTAATAAACTTATCAAATTTGTATTGTCATTGGTCGAATTATTATCAAACAAACGATTGATGACAAATTTCCTTGCCCCATTAATTATTGCATAAAGAGATTTAGGTGATGATAACCTCCAATCCCATTTCAAAGTGCAACATTTGGAGCAAAACAATTCAGCTTTAAATCAACATCTTAACGATAGTGTGCAAAAGGCAATGTCAATGGGCATGCTAATTTAGTTACCCATCAAATAAACACCATAATTATTCCGTGATGTTGGCCTTGTTGTTCTAAACATCATGGATGATATTTGTTAAATGTTGTGTAAGGTTTGTAATGTGTGCTTGGAGTTGAAGTCTTGCCAAATGCATAACCACTTATTGGGGCATAACAATTTTGAACTCCCAAATGACATCACAATGGTGGTTAACATCATGTGAATACGATCCCACGTGTTACAGATTTCACATCATTATTTGATGAAATTGAATTCACCCAATTGTAAGACTTTCCTCTTGAAAAATATTCCACATTTCCACCACAAGAGCTTTTGCCAGTGGTCCTACGGATCATGGTTGTCAATGGATATCGATGCAAGGCAAATGGATGTGCGTACTATTACACTTCCAAGAAAATTATTACCAATCATTGTCTGACCAATCATTTTTTCTTACCAGGTAATGCCAATTGTTAACCATGCCAAATGTAGCACCTTTTTAGAAAGGTTAGGTATACCACATATTTTGGTCTTGACCATCAAAATATGGAACTTATAGGTGACCGAACGAGGTTTCAATTTAAGGAGCAAGTACCTTGTTCCATGCTTTATTAGAGGCCCACTAATGTTCAATATTGAACATTTTTTACATTGAAGGTGGACACCTCTTAAAGGTCAATTGGCTTGCATAGATCGTGATCACGATTGATTAAAAGGTTTGTAATGCCTTACAACTCCTAAAGAGATGTTAATCCATAGTTTTTAAAAAAATCAAAAGATTATTCCTAATGGAAAAATTGTTATGAAATTCTTCTTTGTTTTATAAGCAAGGATGTAAACTTTGGAAAACCAAGAAGGCTTTATGGTGATGAATTTTTTAACATTAAGGGTGGACACCTCTTGAATGTTAATCAACTCATACAGACCTTGAACAAAATTGATTAAAAGGTCAATAAGGCCACATAACTCCTCAAGAGGTGTTAATCCACAATTAAAAAAAATATCAAAACATTATTTGAAAATGAAAATGAGTATGAAATTCTCCTTTATTTTATAAACAAGGATGTTAGTTGTGAAAAGACTAATAAGGTTCTAGGACAATGTGCTTTTTTACATTGAAGGTGGTCACCTTTTGAAGGTCAATTGACTTGCAAAGCCGTGATCGGGATTGATCACAAGGTTAGTAATACCATAAAATTCTTCAAGAGGTGTTACTTCATAGTTTTAAAAAACATCCTTTAAAAAACTTGAATGAGGGAAGAAAAATGATTAATAAAATGTTAAAAAAGTGAACAATTTTTAGAGTTTAAAGTGGGGCAATAATAACGTTCATTAATTTTGTTTGAAAATTTATATTGTGCAAGTGTTTTATTGGAGAAGATCAAACACACTATATCTTTGGAAACATTAAAAAACTTGACACTTGTTATTGATGAAAGTGTTACATTATGAAATATGTAAGTTTTGTTCACCAAAATTGAACATTTTTGCTTTTAATATTTTGAAAAAAAATGCATGATTTTGTTTACATTAATGATTGCACTAATGTGATAAATGTTGTTATGAAATGTGGTAACATTGTAGTAAAAAATGTCATATACCTATTTGATGAAAGAATTATGAGTAAGAAAAAAACATGGTGCCTTCAATGTGTTGATATTTCAAATGTTAAGTTTGAGCATGTGGGAATGTTTCTGGCATATTCATAAAAGGTGCGAATTTTTTTTTCAAGTGATAAGTGTTTTTTAGAAATCTACAATGTGTTCTGTATGGAGCCTGAATGTATAAGACCAAATTTGGATCTTAGTTTTGTAATTGCAAAAACTAATCATTGAAAATGAATTTAGTGATGAGTTTGCAACGATTGACATTAACATGTTAAGTAATGAAATGAGGGACTACTTTCGATAGACGATCATGATCCCCTGAGTTGTTAATTAAAGTGAATTCAAGTAAATATTAAAATATAAAATTGGTGGTAGTCCATACAGATATGTACATTAATTTGAGTTTCATGACTTCTAATAATTGTGGTTCTAGATAATGCATCTTGTGAAAAAACTTTGTGCAAGAGAGTATAATAAGTTTCCAAATGATGTGATTATTTAACATACTACTCAACTGTGTTTATTGAAATAGGATAGAGGTGGGATGTTTTCATATGGATTATGCTGAAACGTATAATGTATGTTTTCCAATATCATTGATGTAGGACAAGAAGAACCATTGGTACAATGAATATTCAATAGCCCATAATTGTTGGTGGATGAAGATGAATGAATGAAATTTTTTTTTGTCCAAAACATTCAAATGGGTTTAAACTTAACAAAATTGAATTGACAATCCAAGAAATTCGAAGATTAATTGATTTTTTGGGAACATATAAATGACATCAACAGTATGTGATTATTGTTTTTGAATTTATAAGAACCAAAGTGCATGTTGCATTAGACTAGATTTATGTAATTCGTAACCATTGACCTTGTGCCAAGTTTGGTTAGGATTTTGTGTAGATGAAAATTCTGAAAATTCTGAAAATTATTACAAGTAAATCATCTTACTAGGATTATCATGAAGAACATTATAAATTACATGGTTGTGATTCATGTAATGCAAATGACAATATTTATTTAAAAATACAAATTATGCAACGAAAATATTCATTTAAAAATGGAAACTACATAATGATAATATTTTCGTAAAATAACAAATTATGCTATGAAAATATTCATTTAAAAATGAAATTGATCCAATGAACATCTATAAATGTAAGTTATGTAATGAAAATACTCCCATAGAATGCAAACTATGCAAAAGAAAAGTCACATAAAAAAACAAATCATATAATGACAATATTCATTTATAAACGCAAATTATGAAATGAGAATATTAACTTTAAAATGTAAAATATATGCAACAAAAATATTCAAGTAGAAATGTAAACTATGTAATGAAAATATTGACTTAAAAATGTAAAATATATGTAATAAAAATACTCAAATATGAATGCAAACTATGTAATGAAAATATTGATTTGAAAATGTAAAGTATATGTAATAAAAATACTCAATTATGAATGCGAACTATGTAATGAGAATATTGATTTAAAAATGTAAATTATATGCAACAAAAATACTGAAGTAGAAATGTATAATTGCAAACTATGCATGGAGATCGTCACTTAAAAATGTAGATTAAGTAACGAGAATACAATTTTAGAAATATAACAAAAAGAAAATTCATCTAAAAATGTAAATTACGCAAGGAAAGTTGTCATTTAAAAATGTGACATATATAATAAAAACACTCACTTAAAAATGCAAATGTTGCAATGACAATATTCATGTAAAAATGCAAACTATACAACGAGAATATTACTTGCGAAATAATGTGAAGTTGAAATTAAATAAAGATGAAAAATATAAGTTAATTGAATTGAATTTGTGCATGATAAGGATTGAGAATGAAGGCTTAAAGCAAGCTGAGAGCCAAATGTGAAACTTAAATTCATAGAGGTCTTCATTGGACATAAATTAACCACATCAAATTTATGTGAGAATGAGAAAAGAAAATTTGTGTCTAAAAGTTTTCTCAATTTGAAAATTCACACATAAGTTTTGGCTTTTACATACATTTAAATTCTTTTATCAAATTTTTATATATTGCTAACAATGACATATAAAGACATTTCACAATTATTAACACCTTTTTTCTGGAATTTCAAAAGTCTTGATAAAACTTTTACCAAAATCAAGCAAATGGTGATATATCAAAGCTAGATTCAGCTTGTATAAAAGTGGGCATTTGTTCAAGGTTGGATTCAAAAATTCATTAATCCACCAAGAACATTATGACATGATCCTAATTAGAAACTTAAAATGACCAAATAAAGTATTCATTCAAAATGTTTCAAATCAAAATATGATTTTTCAAGTAAGAATCATAAAACCTTGTAATGTGAATGTGAGAAATTTTGACAATAGGTTGGAACCTTGAAAAGAAGATAGGTTTATCTTGTAACTCATAAATGAGTTTGTAAAATTAATAATTTCCTTATACTCATTTGGGATTCCTATCATTTCATTGGTACAAATCTAAACGTTGGAATTACATTCACTAATTGAAGGCCCAAAACATACATCTTATATTATCAAAATTTTACCCGAATCTATGTGAAAATTTTCGATCGATAAACCATTTAAAGCTATTAAAAATCTTTATCCAAAAAAAAAAAGAGAAAAAATACTAACTTTTCATTGCCCATGGCCATTTCAAATTCCTCACAATGCAAATAAATTTAGAAGGTAAACCTTGTCATTTAACCAATTTCAAGTATGGCCATACTAATGTTTTAAATTTAATTGAAGCTTTTTTGGGGTTGAAAAACAAAATTTTGAGTTAGTTAGTTATGCACATATTTACAATGGCAATAGAAGAAAAGTAGATGACCATTTCAATTTAATGCAAATATTTCCTTAAATTATAATGCAATATTTAAAGTATATCATTGAATGGAGAAATTTGACAAATAAAGTTATTTTCTCTCAATCTAAATCTAATATAATATATTTAAAAATAAGGTTGTGTTTATTTTATTAACCAATAGTGTGAGTCAATTACCTCACGGCACAGGTATTTGCATGCACCAACTGAGATTCGGTCACTCACAAAGTGTCAGAACATCACCTTCATCATGAATAACAGTGATGAGCTGCCATGACTAGGCAATGTTTGACCACACATCTATTTGTATGTACTCTAGGTTTTGCCCCACTGTGAAGTATTGTCAAAATGCAGAAAGACTGGGACCAAAGTCAGCAAGGGGGTGGTAGAGATGAGACGAGCTCTTTGGCTTTAAGCACCTGGTGAGGAGTATGGTCTACAATGGATTGCTCACTGAACTTGAGCCTGCATGCAAGCTCCTGGTTACCCTGAATGTGCATGGTGCTGCCATAATGATCAACATAGAGCTTGCCTAGTATCAAGTTGTTTATTAATGTTGTCACCTGCCACATGCATACAAGAGCTTCAAAATTATGGAAGAACCATAAAGGTCATATATTGGGCTTGTTATATGACCAATCCATATCAAGGAAATGTCACCAACACTTTGTAATGACATGGTTATCCTCCATAAAGAACACGGAAGGAGGTCAAAGAGGATCACAATTACAAAATACCTTGTTCCACTGAAAGACTTCACCATCATCAAACTGAAGTGTAATGGTGCCATAGGGTCAATGGATTGAGTGGCCCCGGAATTTGCTTTTCAAATTGCTGTCTCCCCAACACTTCCACCCTCAGCCTTCACAATGGCAGGCAAGAGTCATTGGATGATCACTGACCTCCCTTGTCAGTCCATCCAGGCCAAGGTCAGCTTACTTGCAATAAATCCAGAGTCCCTTGAGCTTGGTGAAGCATGTCCTTGCAATCTACAAAGTCTCTTCTTGAACAAATTTGGAGAAACTGCTGATCACAGCACTTAATTTTGCAAAAGTTTCCTGGTCTAAAAGCACAAGAGCTGAGACATGAGACTGACCTTTTCTGAAACGAAATGAACACCCTTGTCAGGAAAATCTGCCTCATAAGTCTCACCAAGCAGTGGATTGAAAGGTTTACAGGTATGACACTCTGTTGAGGAGTATGCTGAGACAACAAATGCTCCTATGCACAAAATCCTCATAAGACAATCCCCCCTGTACACAAAGGTACTCAAAATTGAGTCCCAAACTCATGGTGCTACTGTTCAGAATACTAAAGCCTGCTGCACAGCAACTGGCCAACTGTGATGAACAGCATTGGCCAACTACCAACATGGCCAACTCTGTTTTATAGGATAGAATGAGGCCCACATGAAAATCCTTGCAAATTTGCACAAAATATCTGCATGGGCAGAGTGGACAGTGGACAGTGCAACCCACTCCTCTGCAGTCAATATGCATTGCTCAACTGGCTTTCCTCATTCCACTTTCCAACATGTTTTTTGGGAAAATGCAACAATTACTGAATAGTGAACTTTTCAATGGGGTTGAAGTATGCATTACCCTTGTTCCATACTCGTAGGCATGATGAAGGAGGTAGGAATAATCAACATCCTCAGGACACCTCTGCAAGGATGAAATTGGCTCATTGAAGTACACAGGCAGGCAGATCTTGCTGAGATCCTTGCCAATATTGTCCTTGATCATTGATCACAAACTCACACTGTCCTCCTTCTCCTTGGGTTGTGGCAAAGACTTCTTCTGATGGACTTCTGGATAATTCAATCCAACTAACTCCATATTGACTTCACTGACTGACATCTGTTTCTGGATGGATCCAGAACTTTTAAGTGCGTCCTTTTGTGTCAAAAAATGCTTCTTCATCATCACTCTCAGCATCACCACTTTGTCCATTGTCAGTGTCATAATCAGTTTAAGTATCACTTCCATCTGCAGCACAATAAAGTAAGGTCTCAAGTAAGCTCAAATTCTGCATAACATTCTCTACAGAAATAAACTCAATGCCAGTCCAAATCACTATAGCAACATATCAGAAGAGATGCACGAATCCTGGAGAAGCTGCACTAATGACATCACTATGTGTGTAACCTAATTTTGAGAACTTCAACTTGCTTAATATTGATCACTTTCTGGTTTCAATATAGGTTGAAAGTGCCACCCTGGAATACCTCAAAATTAGAAGGCAGAAGAGTGTAAGATAGAAAGCCATAAGTAATAAGACGTGATTCAGAAATCACATGCAGTGAAATTGAATGCAATGCAGGGTTTTACAGCACAACTTCCAACCTTCTCATCTCCAAGCCAAAACCCAATTTGATGTGACCTTTCCACCTCTGATGCAAGTCCATTAAACATTGATCTGAGGATATTGTCACAATATCAGGCAAATGTCATTCTGCAAATTGACCTTCCACATCTGAATAGCTTCCAACTAATCAGGCAGCAACCTTGCCACAACCCTTAACTGAGGAGTAGGAATGCCCTGATTTTAACTAGTACTTGCTTAGGCTATGAATCCTAACTTTGCAGGTTACACTTTGAATTCCAACATGGACCAAAAAGCATCATCAATCTCACAATTTCCTCATACTCATAGTAGACAGTTCACCTTATTCAGATCTCATAAACTTAAAGACATAGGATAAGTACTGATTGACTACATATAGAAAAGATTTGGTTGCCCTATAAATAGTTTTCTGGAGCACTAAAAACTCTCATAAAAGATTGATTAGTCATGAAGCAAGGGAGGAAACCCAGATGTCCGTCACTGCACTGTCCATCAACCGACAGTGGATGTCTAGCAACTTTTCCATTGTAGGCAAACTTGCATTAGTTTCTTCTCCTAATTCCTTTTTAACTCACAGCTCACTCCAATCTTCTCCCCAAAAGTATAATGTCACATCAATGTAATCTTTTGAAATCTTACAGTGCACTACATGGTCCTTGTTTGCAGACGATACTAGGGACATACTGTTTCCCAAACAACTTCATTGTAGCTGAAGCTTGTTGCAGAGAGGATTCAGCCACACCCGCCCTGCAATTCAATGCATGTGAGGGTTGCATCTAAAGAATTTGCTTGTCTTACAGCCCTGGATAACTGCAGCACATTTCCAAGCACAAAAGAGATCATTAGACTTGACTGGCAAAATGGAGTGGTGTTCAACAAGCAGTGTTTTCCAGATCTCTGTTCCTGAAACCTGCATGTTCTTTTCATCAAAGCAGGCAGGCACATTTGGACATACCGCAATGTGGGCTCCATAGATTTTTGTGTTCCAGACTCCAAATTTATCCACTTGTAACCCTTATTTATCCACGCTGATGATGCATTTCACTTCCTCCTGAAAGTTCTTGCACTTAAAAAACATTATGCCCACCATGCCAATCATACCAGTCTTCTAACGCACTGCAAGATTCGATAGAGAGGTTGTTCCCGCATCAAGTTTCACATACGGCCTCATTGTTGCCAGAATGGTTCGTTGCTTGCTGTTTCTATGTTGTCTCACTTAGCCAGCTCGTACCAGTGCATTACCTCCTCCTGAGATCACATATATCGCGCTGCACTTGTGAAGCCAAGCAGTGCGTTCTGGGTTCTCCTTGTTGCAGAAAAGAGGGGTTCGAACACCATTTTGCCCTTCCGTGTAATAAACAAATGGCAGTCGCAGACTAAGGAAGCTGTCCGGTGGTAGTACCACTTCAGAACCACTCTGGAACTCCATACCAGCCTTTGCCTGCTTTGATGCACTCGGAATATGAGATTCACCCACAGTATAACAGAACTTCCTAACAACATTAAAACGGTAAAAACTTACATCCAACCATCATTGAAACAGGCATTTAGATCATAAAGTTGGTGAGGGATACAGAGATGGAGCAGGTACAAATGTTGGCAAACCTGAAATTCTACCACAGCACGAGATGCAAGGACCAAGGGAAATGGTGGTGTGACCTGAACAAGAACACAGTGAACACAGTTCAGCTGGTCTGATGAAATATCTTCATCAAAAGTGAGAACTTCTCCATACTTCTGATTTAAGTCAACCTGACTTCACAAGACTATCTCTACAAACACAGGCTGCAGAGGATGAGCAATGCAGTTTTACATACCAAAATGAACCGTTGAAGCTGTGAAACGCAACCTGCAAAAACTACTCCACCCTGCTTACTGTGTGAATCCCGACAATAAGGACAGTTCATATAAATGGGGTGATTCAGTCCCAGCAGTGTATGCCCATCACTGGAGCCTTCTGATACACTCATGAATGTGAGACCCTTTTTAGCCTTTTTTTTCAACTTGTTTGCTCATGTCGAAAGTTTTCCCATAGAACCCAGCTGAAGCATCTTGGCCTGTACTTGCTGTAGAATGTTCTTTGGATGGACCGGCCCAGCGGTCTTGTTTAGTCTGCTTTGGCAACACATCATAACTTCCTCTTACAGAATGTTGCACAATGACCCAGACTTTGGAGGTGGTCAAAAGAAAGGAGGAACCAGTGGCCATGGGGATATTCATGCTCCAAGCCCACATTTAAGTTTAAAGCTCATTTAAGTTTCACCGAACACACACACACTCTCCAAGTTTGACAAATTAAACTAAGAAATCAGTTAATTTCCACCAACAAATTTACCAACAAATCTCTTTTATAAGTGAAGGGTGATGACTCAAAATGTGTAAGAGCTCTAATACAAGCCAAAAACTTTTTGCCAGTGCCAAGATCAGGAGTTAAAAGACCTGGTCGCTTGTTGAATGGAATCCTGCAGTTGTGACAGATTGTGATCTATATACTATATAAAGGAAAATGTCTTCAGAACTTCCTGATCACCATTCCATGGACTTGTGCATTTGACATCTCGGAGCAATTGCCACAAAAAATGGAGGCGATTCTACTTCTTCACCCAACCTTCTCTCTGATCTATGAATCTCTTTCATACACAACAATTGACCATCTACCTTTGTCCTAGGGAACACACAACCCAAGTGTTGTAGGTAATGCAACTTGCAGAGATGCACAAAACAGCTCTGTCTAACAATTCATATTAACATCTGACCTCCTACCCTCTTTCCATATGCAGCAAATTTGATGCCAATACATGTTACACTATTGGTCAGAGAAAGAAAATGCTGGCATGGGAATTTCAAAAGCCACCATGTATTGATGTTTTTAGTGTGCTTACAATGTCTCACAAAATTTCTCTTCCTGATGTCTCTCGGCTAGAAATTTAATGTTGCCCATCAACACTTGCACATTGACTACAATATTATGAGCATACCTACTAGTACATAGCCACCTTCACACAGAAGATCTTTATCTCTCTAGTTTCAAGAAGGATCAAAGCATGTTTGGATTCAAAATGAAAGTATCTTAGAAAAAGCTTTGAAGTTTCATAATTTGGACCAGCTACCTCACTAGAGATACTTGGATCACGAGCTAACAAATTTTCTTCAATAGAGATGTTTGGGCAACCGAGGCTTACAAAGAGCTTGCAATGGAGTCTTCCTAGGCATAGTAAGACCAAAGTTTTCGGACATGTCAAGGGTAGCAGGGTCTTGACCAGGAGGCAACGCGAATTCAAAGCTCTGCATAAGCCGAGCCAAACCGATTTGCACGAACAGAATGCCCAGCGGCATGCCGGCGCATTGCCGCCTGCCGGCACCGAAAGGAATCAATTGGAAATGGGTTCCAGTGACAGTGATCTCGGGGTTCTTGATGAACCTCTCGGGATCGAATTCCAGAGGCTTCTCCCACCAGTTAGGGTCTCGCTGGATGGCGTAGATGTTGATTATCAGTTGCGTGTTGACCGGTAGATCGAATCCTGCCACGGTTGTGTCCTGCAGCGATTTGTGCGGAATATTGAGAGGGGCTGGTGGGTACAAGCGCAGCGTCTCCTTCACCACCGCATTCAAGTATGGCAGATTGGGTATGTCCGTCTCGTTTACAACTCTCTCCCTTCCCACTACTCTGTCTAGTTCCGCATGTAGCTTTTCTGCATACTCCGGGTGATGGATCATCTCTGCTATTGCCCATTCTACAGTGTTTGATGACGTCTCTGTTCCGGCAACAAGCATGTCCTAGAATCGCATTTATAGCAAAAAAACAGACAAACAACAAATTTAGTACACGGAGGAGCATTATTATAAGACTTCAATAGTTTCATCGCCACGAGTACTTCCAGCTGATAGTATAGCTCTGGGAGCAGATCTTATCAAGGTCCTAGAATTGCAAAAAAATTGACTATACTGCCAGCAAGCTTTGGGAAGCTCTGGAGATCCTAGAGCTGCATGTTTGAAATGAGGATCTGTATGTTGCACCTGGATCAAAGCTTTGATTGTAGTGTCAGACAGACGACCGGTTCCATCTTCTGTAGGTTGTCGCAACAAAATATCTACAAAGTCGTCGCGATGCTGCTCAGGAGACTTGCTATCGGCAGCAGCTTGAGGCGCAGCATTCATGCTCTTTCCATTCTTCTTGAAGTCCAGAAACTCCTGAAGCATGTCGTCAACATCTGTCTTCACCTTCTTCATGTACCTTTTGGAACCTGTTACGGTGGTCACCCACTTCAGCCATGGAATATAATCGCCGATTTTTATCGTTCCTGCCACTGAGAGAAATTTGAAGATCAACTCCTTGAACTTGAAAGCCTCCTGTTGCGCTGATGTGTTGACCCCAAAGAACCTGCAGGAACAATTCACTCACACATGATCATCCCCCAGCAGCTAATATCTCTTTCTCGACCAAATCTGACCGCAAATCCCAAACACAGAAATGCAAAGTGAGAAACTTCAGAGCTTGATGATGGCAGAGAGAGCGGGTTCGATTACGATATAGTATGCCACCAATTTCTTCACAGCACCCCAGTGTACTTCGATGATCGATCAGGAACAAGAAGAACGTCCTAGAAAACAGCTCAATATATATTGTGTTGGAACTTCGTACCTTTTGTTGAACAACATGCGAGTGACATTGTTGAAAGCGAAATGATTAATCTTCACTGCTAGATCCACGACCGGCTTGCCTTCGTCGACATCATCCATAATGGATTTCACCATTCGGTTGAACTCCTCCGTTCGGGGAGGACGGAACGACTCCAAGCGTTTGGCGGTGAAAAACTCGATGGTGCAGATCTTGCGCAAATGGCGCCAGTAAGGACCGTACGGAGCCCACACGATGTTGGCGACGTTCTCGGAGAAGATGTCAGAACCTGGCGGCGCCGGTCGTCCAGCCCAGATTTTGTCTTGCACCTTGACGAACTCTTGAGCAGCTTCGGCTGTGGAGGCAACGACGACACCTTGGGTACCCAATTTGAGGTACATAATGGGACCATATTTCTGAGCCATGTGCGACAGGCTGATATGCGGCTTGTCGCCGAATTGATGCATGTTGCCGATGATGGGCAAAGGTTTGGGACCAGGCGGAAGCTTGAGCTTACGTCGTCCACCTTTCCCAGCTACGGCAGAAAACAGCTTCACAAACAATACTAGAGTAAAAATGCCCACAAGACCCGCGACGAGCAGGTACTCCCGATCACACCACCATGCCGTAAGTGATGATCTTCTTCGATCCGCAACAGTACTACTGTCCATTTTGTTTGAATCCTCAAGCTCACGAACTCCGCTTCTGTATCAACTAAGAATTCAATCTCCGACAACAGCTGGTTGATGGACTAGTGAGCTTCAAGATGAGTCAAATCAAATCTAATCTCTCTACAGATCAACTCCTCATTTCCAGTTAGAACTCTCGAGTCTCGATCCTGTCTTGGATAACCCGCGACTCGGCGCAGATGCAAGACTCGTCCAGTCTGCTACTCATATATACTGCAATTTGCATTTATCTAGAACTAGGCCATCAACAGAAGATCATGATATGGTCCGTCACGTACGACCATTGCATAGCACGTGTTCGTTTCTTTCCTAATTCCTTTCCTCGTCAGCTGATCAGGGTTTGTATAAGTTACAACACACATTTAATTTGTGCAGTAGACGCTCAACCTGCATCAACCAGACCCAAAACTGAGTGGCGACTAGCTGCTGACATAAGATCGTACTGCAATGTCGTCAGGTCGACCTCTTCAGGCTACTGCAATTGACAAAAGAAAAAAGATAAAACTCTCCAAAGCTGGTCATCGACCGAGATCTTTGCCTACTAGGCAATTCATCGACAAAAACTCTCTCTTCATGTCGAGCTCTACTAAAAAAATCTCTGAAGGTCGTGAACACTCATCCTCGATCTCTGCCGACTGCGATCGAAAATTTTCTCGGAATGTTGTAGACGATCGGTCAGTCTGACCCGACCTTGACCATCAAACATGAGTCTGCGAAGAAGGAGATCCAGTCTGACCATGGGCTACCCACCTTACTGCATACTAAGTACCTTACCCCTTGCAGAGTCAGCCAGGTACCAGCAGCACTGTTGCAACCTTGGTTTTTATTATCATACATGTTTGGGACCTTTATTCTTTTATTGTTGCTTAATGAAAGCTAGCTGGTCTCGAGAGAAGAGAAAATATTCAATATTAGAAATGAAATAAGTATGTATACAAATTATGATGTGAACATGCCAAGTTTTATTATGTCTGTATGGATGTGAAACAACAAAGGAAGGCATTGAGGAAATTATAAGGATTATTGAGTTTAAATAATTTTTTTCTTTGTTTATTAGAACGTTAAGTTCAGCATAATGTTATTTTTTAATTTGATCTATGTGATAAATAAGTGAGAACTATAACTTTTTTAAAATTGTAACAAGTTCTAATGTTGATTCATGTTGTTAGGAAGTGAAATGCCTCCCATATCTAACATAACATTTAATGCTAATTTAGACAGAATCTCTTAAGATCAATCATGATTGCACCATTGATAATTTTTTTGTCTTTATCAAAGATTTCAATTGTGTTTAACTTTTCTACACTATTATTTTTATTAATAATTCTTAGTTTTTTGGATGTGATTGGTTGTAGTAAAAATGTTGTAGTTTTTTCAGTTTTTAATATTTAAAAAAAAAAAATGTTTCAATTTTCATGTTAGGTCAAGTCTATGCATTTTTGGTTCCAATATTTAATCCATTATTATAGCTTCGTTCTTATATTCATTCATGAATTTTGAATGTCAAAACAATAAAAAACAATCATTCAACAAGTATTGGCAAATGAGACTTTGTTATAATTTCCATTTGATCCCAACCAACAAGATCTTGTAAATATGACAAATAATGCAAATGCTACCTTTGTTTGCAAGTTGAATAAAATACTTTGATAGTTTGATCCTTGACGAAAGGCACCGTATTCAATTTGTTTTATGTTGATGACAAGATAATCATGTTTTTTTCATTGGTCATAAGTGTTTTCACTAATTAATGTTTATTTTTCAAGAATTTCAATTGGACATGTACATAGGGATCATGAATGTTTTTCATTTTTTTTTCAAAAGTTTGGCCTTTTTTTCATTTTTAGCAACTGTTTTCAAATTTACACCAAAAAAAAAACATTCCATTTTTTGGGTCACAATGCAAAAAATTGTTACAAATAAAAAACCTAATAGCCATAAGTGATCACTAATAATTCATGCTAGTATTGAGAACTTTCCCCTTTTAAAAAATGTACATTCATTAATGTTTACTTTAAACAATGATTGATATATTGTTTGGTGATTTTTGAGATTACATTAAACATCAAAACATAATAAGAATACTAACCTTGTCCACTAAATTTGTTTTTATTTTTGATAATTTCCTTGTCAACGCCATAGAGATTTAATTGGTTGGATGCTATTTTAAGTTGTGACCTAATTGTAAACTTGTAGAAAACAAAGACAACATTCAATTACAAAAATCTCATGGGCTGTGATTTATGTAGTTATGATGAGTTGTGGCGAGGGCACACAGAGAGACAAGACACAAGTCATGTAGCAGGAGCATTGGCATGGCATCTAGTGCAAAGAGTGGATGGAGGAGGCATGTCGCATGTGACAACGAAAGGGAAGAAAGATTGTGGTTGTCATGACTAGCTAGAGGGATGGGGCACAAAGAGATAATAATAGTTGTAGGGATCTGTAGGAAGCATTGTTGCTTCACGACGGAGTTCCTTGACCATGGCAACCATGATCAGGCCCACCATTGTTGGCAAGCTCTTACAATAGCAAGAAAGTTTTCTTCCCGTGTTCTTTGGGGGGGGGGTGTTGCTTGGGGTTTTGCTTTATAGAGGTTTTGGGTGTAGTTTTTTTTTTTGGAAATGCTCCCTTTTTGCATCCCTCATTGATTCTAAATATTTTTTGTCCTCATTGTTTTAGTCTTACACTTTAAACGACCTTTCAAGGCATGTCAAAAGTGCTCACCCTCTTGCTAGCCTTGTTTCCCATGCTAGCCAGGCTTTTTTTTTTTTGCAAGTGTCTTCCCCTTCCGTGTTTTTCCCTTGTTTTATTCCTTTTGTTTCTTAGGGTTAGTTTTGAACTTAATCTAATTCCATTTTGGGGTTGTTTGAATTTCGTTTCATGTGCCCTCGTTTATTCCAAAAGATCCTTTGAACCATTTAATACAAGGTCAGGCAAAATTTTCACTTACCCTTTAATTAAATTGCCTAAGAACCAACAAACGAATTAACATGGTTCCTTTTCCTCCTATTGCCATGTTGGTGTTTGTGTTATCACGTTGGTGTGTGTGTTCTACGTGAGGTGGTCATTCAAGTCAGCGAAAGGTTTCTTAACGCGCTCCTTAGCTCCTTGATAAATTCAAATGTGAATTTGAGGTGAAAACAATGGAAGAGTAAGGAGCAAGGGCACGCTCCCTGACTAATAACACTTTGGGGGTAGAGGGGTGTGTTGGAGTTTTGGGATGAGATTAGGAAGAATGAAAAGCAATCAATCACTCACACAAACTTGCACAAACTAAAACAATGAGTTGATTAATGCGTAATTACAACACTTTTGGTGCTAGGACGAGTCACGAGCAAACTCGGACTCACAAAAGTCATCATGGCCTAGACTTGAGCCACCACCTTTCCCTTTATAATATACTTTATGCTTGATCACGGGACTAGCACCCAAATGGCATTTTGTCCTAGGATTCCTAAATGCAAGTCTCGAAATTCCCATAATTGGGTCTCCCTTGATTTTGGGGCCCATCATTTTACGTGAAGACCTCCGATTGAAATGAAATTTAAGGCAAAGTTATAGCCCTTGTCGAGAGCTTTCCAACGGTATGTTGCACGCCACCTACACTTAAGGAAATCAGGGCGATTCTTGACGTTTAGTGGTCGGGAATCAAATTGCCAATTTGACTTCCGACCCTTCTTTTGGCCATAACTTGTGTTTGAAGTGTTCAAATGGATCATGCGAGCCCATTTTAGACATCTAATTTCTAAGAGATTTTTGATGATATAAAGAACTCATAAATCCAATGGGTTTTGACCCTTACAATTGTTTTTTGAAGATTCGAGAATCCATTGAAACTTCAACTCCTAAAGTGGGAGTTCACTTAGGAGTGTGAGGGGTCATTCTTTCACATTTTCTACACTCCGAAGACGATGACATGTGATTCCCAGGCTTCCCTCTTTGCTCACACCCTTGCAAGCCCTTGCTTTGGTCATGAGCCCAAGGCTAGGGTTGCAACATTTCTGCTCACCTCAAGAAGCTTATGGTAAATGACTAGTCTTCCCTTCAAGAGGAGTGTTCATGTGCTTGAGGTGCGCCTTGTTCTTTCCATGCATTGGAAAAAAATTTGACCATTCATTTTCATCAATGTTTAACTTTAAAGAGAGCTAGTGAATATAATCACACGGTTAAAATTCTCTAACCCATGATGCTAGTTACCCTTCAAAAGACATTATTGTTGCCATGTGCCAGTTGCACCCTCTTCCTTTAGAGCTTGTCCCTCCACTTATTTTTAATTATTAGCTTGAACACATTTTTGTCCTGAATAGGATTTTGTTTGTTCGAGTTTTAACCATTGCTCCCCATTTGTCTTTGGGTGGGTTTTATCAGATAATATATGAGCATCTTTCGAGATGCTTCATACCAAAGGACCCATCCTCAAGGTTTTCGAAATTACTTTAGGTTGTTGTTGTAATTGTTCATGGGGATATCCCCAAGTTAGTGGCCTTAATGTTAAGGGCTAACAGATTATTAGCAATGGCAAATGACATTAAAGGTTTTCATTTTTTTTATCGTGGGCAAAATGTTTTTCGACTTATTAGTTGTTGCATTGTTCTACAATTTTGGGGGCTATTTCAAGAGCTCTTATTTTCCCACCAATTTGGAGTTTCGACCTTTGGAAGTTGCAAGGCCATCCTTTATGGCATTCGAGCCTTCTTCAACCTACACCCTGATTAGGTCATGATGCAAAATCGATGTCGAAAACACTTTTAATAATCTTTTTCGAATTACTATTTTTAGAAAGTTGTGTGATGTTAGGGGGCTTTTGGCAAACATTGTCATTTTTACCATGTTATTTTATGGTGTTCATTCTTCTCTTTATTACTAGCATGGGTGGCATGTGTAGGGGGTCACCATTATTGAGTCATTTTCAAACATGAAGCAAGGTGACCTTTTAGGAGGTCCTTTATTTGCTTTAGCCCATTATTGAGTTTTCCTAGAGACCATTGCATGGGCCCTTAACTACATCTTTCCATCCCTAGCAAACGATTACCATATTGTGGGGTCTTTGCATTTTTTTACCCATGCCTTTGACCACCTTTTGATCCAATTAGCCATAATTGGGTTTATGGTCAAATTGTCAAAGTGTAAACTTTGGAGTCCATAAGGGATTTCTCCAGGCATAAAGATGCTTCAAGGTTGCACCTTGGTCACAAATGGCTTATGCATTTTGGGTGTGTTACACTACTAGAAATTTTGGGTTTTGCAACTAAAATTCAGTTGCATGCGACACATGCAACTACAAATTTGTGTAGTTGCCTAAAACAAGTTGCACATGATATTCAATTACATGCGACACTATGTATGCAACATGTATATACGGTGCTAATATACATGCTCATCCATACATACTAATATAAATGTAATTACACCTTGTGTGCAATTCTTTTTGCAACTACAATGTAATTAATAAAAATATGACATGTGTTGAAAAATTGGATGACTAACTTGTGGACACGTGTCACTATTTAATTATTTTTTGTTTTCAAAATTAAAAATTCATTTGATTAATTTCAATCATTAAAGTTTCAACAATTAAAATGATGACACATGGCACACCATGGAACATTCATTGACCATTTGACACGTGTCCTTTTTAAACACCAATTATATGATAACATGTGACAATTAAACGCCCACTTATTTTTTAATTTTAAAATATTAATTAATAAAAATTAAGTCGTCCAATTTTTGGCCAATAAAATGTTGACACGTGTTGCCTAGGTAGGTAGGTAACTATTAAACCCTATTAGGTAAGTAGGTTTATTTAGGTATGTAAGTAGGTTGAACATAGCTAGGATTGGGCTATATAGGTAAACTTAGAATAATCCAATTTTATTTTTAAAATTAACCATTTCATAAAGGTCAAACTTTGTTTATTTACTCATCCCCAATGGCACTTGGCGCTTAGTTGTAGCAAAGTTATTGCTCCTACTTATATATTGAACCAAATAGAATTGGAAGCCAAAGCATATGGGATAAGAAATTCCATTGCAAACTTCATGAACTAACTTAATTGCACATAAGATGCAGCTAATGTATTAGAATATAGTAGCCAAAGCAGGGCTTTATTTCTTCTGGTGTCCAAACAAAACTTGAAAACCTCCTCTTGGCGCATCTAAGACAATAAAAATCATTGAAAAAAAATTAGAAATGAAAAGTTATTGGCCCCCAAATGGAAAGGGGTCAAAAACTCCAAAAAAAACCATTTAACATTACAAAGGCTGATTCTTAAACACCCAGAAAGTTCCTTTTATTTTATTTTTTGCTCTTAAAGTTCTAATATGATTTGTAGAACTTTAGATGACGTTCCTATAACATTTTTAATCATTTCAAATGAATAAGAAATAAGAAAGTTATGAGGCTTGAAAGTAGGAAAGGTCCAAATAAAAGGAAAAAAAAACGTTTTATAACTTGGAAAACTTATTTTTCTTATTTTTCTTCTTCTTAGTTTTTCGTTACTCCTTTTCTTTTGCACTTCAAAGATGATTGTAAAATATTTTTAATAATTATGATTACTCAATGAAAATATGATTTTAAAATTATTATATAGTTTAAATTAATAATTAGCTTCAAATGTTTGTGTACTTGTAGGTTAATTTGTGTAGCTTATTCACATTAATATTTTAACATAAATAATAAAATTTAGATATATAATACCTATTGATATTATATATATAATAATAATTCTCATTATAATTATCAAAAAAAATTTACTTGCCAAAACAAATATTTTAATATATTTGACAAATAAATTTTAAAAACTTGTAATTATATATTTAAACCATGGTTTATTTAGCTTAATTTAATTAATTATAATTTAGTTTAGCCATAATTAATTTAGCCATTTTAAATTTTAGCTTCATTTAGTTTAGCCATAAATATTTTAGCCTAACTTAATTTAACCATAATTGATTTAACCTAATTTAATTTAGCCATATTTATTTCATGTTAATTTGATTTAGTTTAATCTATTTTAGCCATAAATAATTTAACATAAATTAATTTAACCATAATTAGTTTGGCCTAACTTAATTTAACCATATTTATTTAAACCATAATTAGTTTGGCCTAATTTAATTTACCCATATGCATTTTAGCCATAAATAATGTATCCATAATTATTTTGGCCTAACTTAATCTAACCATAATTAATTTAACTTTTTAGTTTATTTAGTTTTGGTTAGTTTAGGTTAGCCTAAATTAACATGGGGTTAACCTTAGTATTAAAAGCACATAATATTATTATACATAGCCTATGTAGATATATTAAGTATAATAATTTAAGTATGTATAAATTTAGGCCATCATTTTTATGACACATGTCCATGTTGTACACTTTCAGTTGCATGTTAGTTGCACACACAACCATATGCCTGAAAAATTATACAATACCAAATTTATACCTGCAAACATGACCGAGATAGTTGCAAACGACAACTAGTTGCATGCTAGTTACATAGTGAATGGTTGCAAATGACAGGATTTCTAGTAGTGTTAGTGGGTTTTCAGGACTTTGCCATGCATTTTTTGGATGAGGTTTTATCTCAAGATGTGACGCATATCGACGATCTTCTTCTCTTAGGAGACACCCATGTTACTTTGGGCATTTTGTATTCATGTGTAACTTGTCAACCTTCTTATCTCACATAGATAATACTTCCTTCTTCTCCCTTCCTATCTCTTTTGGCAAGTTTCGATAGGAAAGTTATGCAGGTATGTGGGGACATTATGGGTCCAAGATCATGGGAGTCTTTTCAGTGCCCCTTAATGAAGCATCAAATTTGACTACTGATATCCTTTGGTGGTATAGGCCTTCTCTATATAAAGGATTATGCCAAATTTATTTTTCTAGTGAATTGGGCTTTAGTGGCTCTGCATTTATGCTCTAGGTTTCGTATTTTTGATAGACACATTTTGGAAAAGTATGTTTATTAGGTTGAGGGGGGCCCACACATGCTTTAGTCATGCTTACCTATAGTGCGATATGACCTTCCTCTTGTAGGTAGGGATATGTACCTTTCTTTTAAAAGATATGCACCCTTTTTTTAAAAGTCTGGTAATTATCAACACCCCAGGTCTATAATCATTTTTTAATTGGACTTCCACCACGACACATCCCATCTTGGAGGATGACTCCATTTCCTCAATATTTAAAGCCTGCATTTGTTTTTGTTTAGGCAAGGAGGCAGGGTTATGGTTGGTTGCTAAGCCATTTATTTGTTCATTTCACATTGCACATTTTACTTTCACCTTAGTGTTACGTTTTCATCTTAGTTTGATTTTACCTTCGACATTTAATTTTTTCACATGTGAGTGTGGAGATGGATTAAACACATCTGGCATGCACTTAGCTCGTTACCCATTGGAGGTTAGCGGATAACCACACATGACACCATCCAAGACATCATGTATGCCCTTGTTCAAAAGTATAGACATGTTGTATGGAGAAAGCGATGGTATGCCCTTACGTCAAGAATTTCATTACAAACTGATATTTATATTACATAAAAGGACCAGGTCTTTGTTGTTGATGTGGTGGTTATTAACTCAACGTAAGAAAGGATAATATTGAGTGTCATTAATCGACCAATAGGTGCAACTACGAAACTTAACACCACTATTAAGATCCGCAAGTATAAAAGGCTTCATAGGGGGCACCATTTTATTTCAATGGCCATGGAGGTGCACAATGCACCTAGGCGTGATATGGATCATTTCATTAGGGAATGTGCCCATCTTTTCCATGATAAACGATGAAGAGGTCATTTATCCTTGTCTTTTTACATTCATTTTTCAAGCAACATGTTAGTGTTATTCTTCAACGTGCTTTAGCCTCTTTGCATGCGAGTGACATTAGAGGGGCCATGGGTGAAATAGCTTCCTGCCACAAGAGGGATTAAATTTCTCCTTTTTTATGATGAGTTGTGAACCATGGTTTTTTTGTGACAAATTTTTGCCACCTAGCGACAAAAGAAAAGGTTGGCTAATCCAACAAAGGGATTTTTGAGTATTTTTTTAAAAATTCACCATATCTTGAGGAAAAAAAAGTTAAAAGTTGCCAAATTTAGATAGTGTGTTCCATTAGGTTGTTGGAACTAGGCAGGATTCCAAAAAAAATCTATTAATCCACCAAGATAGTTGCCATTTATTACTAACTAATGTTGAGGATCCTCATCAATACACCTACTTGAAGAATTTGAGAAAAAAAACCCTTTTGTGAACATTTTGTTCCCAAACAGAAGGTAATACATGTGTTTTACACAATTGAAAAGTCTTGCCAACATCTTACATAAATAGAAAAACTTCACCTCAAAATTGACATTAAAAATGAAGTTTTTTAAACATAAACCCTAAAATTAAAATTAAACCCTTAGAGTTCAATCAAAAACCCAAATGAAAGTTTAAATTCTATACAACTAAACTTCCACCTAAAAATGCATTTCATCATGATGTGCTTCATTGTTTTAACATTATAATTTTCAGGCATTTCAAGTTTTAACTCTCAAATTTAGAAGACTAAAATTTCTAATGTACTAACAACAATATTTTCACATCTAGAATGCACCTTGTTTGGGCATAAAAATGAATATGATTTGTTTTACCTTTTACCTGTTTGGATCCATAAAGCAAATGTAATGTAAATTGATAATATTTATCCATACCAACATATAGAAAAAATTGCTAACAATTTGTGTAAACATGAAATCCATGTCCTAAGTTTCTATCAAATTTTTGGAAAGACCAAAAAAAAAGTTCATGAGGCCATTTCTCCTACTAAAATGTCACCATTGTTAAATGCCATTCTTTGTAGTATAGAGGAAATATATGAGAAGCAAACAAGCAACTCATTGTGTAACAAGTTTGCCCTTTATGACAAGTTCAACCTTCAGCCCAAAAACTTGGCTTACTTCAAATTCTTTTGGAACAAAACTTATTTGAAGTTTTTAAGCTTCAAATCCAAAAGTTCGAATCCCTTCAATCTCCTTGGAAGGTGCCTTCAATTCAAGCTTATTTGAAAACCACATATGACAACATTAAGGATGTTAAAGCCTATCTTATGTGAATAGCATAGGTGGTTCAAAATATAAGCTAGGGACCAAAGTTGAGAAACATGAGTAGCATCCTAAGAAGTCTACCTAGTAAAGGTTTTTCTTAAAAGCTTAGGTGGTAGGTAATGTTCATGGATGGGGGTGTTACCACAAATAAGGTGTTTGCAAAAGGTAGCACCAAATTTTGGTAGCTTGTCAATTTAAGGGCATTACTATGTGTAATGACCACTCAATTATTGATTGCATATGTGTAGTGCAAAGAAAATACGATAGGCCCTTATAAAATGTAAAAGCCCAACCAAAAACCTAAGATACCCTTTGTCACAAGAGCATCTTATGGATTTAAAGCACTTTCTAAATACATTGTGAAATCTTTGATAGGTCATTACATACATTCTAAAACACTCCATGATTTACAACAATGTTAATGGAAGGTGTCTTATCCACCAAAATCCATGATAGGCCATTTCAAAAAAAGGTAAACATTTCATGTTTCAAAATGCTCTTGTAACTTGTTTTCTTTTATACCTTAATACCAAATGGGTATCATAGTTTTGTTTTTTTTTTTTAAATGATGAGTTTTACATTGGGTAATGCCTTTGAGCCAAGGGTATTCTTGAAGTAATGGGCATTTTGCCTTTGGCCTTAGGGAACCATTATTCTGGGAATGCCTTAACCTACTCATATGTTAAGGTCCTCACAACCTAACCTTGCCTTCAAGCTAGTCACCCTTTACAAAATTGTCCTCATTGAACAACGTTTCAAACGTCGTCGTCTTACTAAACAATGCCATCATAGTAGGCAACATACACAGTACAATCGCTTTCTAAAACTCCACAATTATTTCATTTCAGGCCTCTTTTTTTATTTTGGAGCAATAGTGGTGAGCCTCCTGAGACAAATTTCAACTTACAACATTGCAACCATTGCCACCTATGAAAGTGTGTGGGTGACACAAGAAAACCTTAGTAGGAGTAAGTACGTTTTTTTTATGAGCCACCTAAGTGGATTGTGTTTTTTGTAACAAGCTTCATTATGAAGGTAACCAATCCATTGTCGTGGTTCTTTAAAAAAAATTAGTAAATTTCGAACTAGAAAAAGGTTGTTAATGGTGACGGTTTTAATTTCAAAAGAAGGTCAAAATTTGGGACCCTAACCTTTTTTAGGGGCTTTTAGGGCATAATAGAACCATTGGAAAGAACCACCATTGTGTGAACGAAAGTACACACGAAAAAACCAAGTTACTCTCATTTGTGAGTGAGGTTTAAGGATATGTTCATTAATGTGTATAAGCATGGTAGGTCTTGCGGTTTCATCATCATCAAAACATTGATGAGTATCATAGTCGAATATTGATATTGTGATGACTTGTATGGATTGTCATGAAACATTTCTGCCCTTTCACCTAATGATTCCCATCACATCTACTTTGCTTCATCCAATCTCTTCTGTTGCACCTAGTTTGTTGTCACATTTCACACCTTGTTTATTTCATCAGCCATGGGCTATTCTTTAATCATTTGTACCTATATTAGGTGCCCATCCATCCCATAAGCAATGTCTACATGTTCTTTGTCCTCATTGTGGTCACCTATATCTAGTATGAGTAAGTTTAGCACGTCATTAAACATCATGCATCACATAGAAACAATCATCAACTTTCGAGATGCCAATGCCTTCGGCATTATTTTCTCCTCCTTCTTCGGCTTGGACATGGATTGCATCATTAAATATCATTGATTCTTTCCATCTTGGTTTACCATGCCCCCACTCATACCATCATATCACATATGCTCTTTGTATCGAAGTTCAATATGTTTGCACATTCCTTTAGCTCGGTTAGTTGTCAATCCATTTTGACATAACTGTTTGGCATGCATTTTTGTTCTTCCATTCATGGTGTTTGTCATTTCCACCATAGGGTGGTGAAAAAGGCCACCAAAAGGCTTGCACCCATTTGTATCGGTACATGGCAAGGGATTGGGAAACATTACAAGTAAATCACACAATTAGAGCAAAGGTGTTGGCTTCCCAAAGATCTTTAGAGATGGCACTAGATTTTATTCCACCTCCATTAACACAATTGCATTGTGCACAAGCATTTGCTCATGTAGGGGAATATGAACAATGCATGAATTGGCCCCTAGCATTCTTGTGGCCCCATTAACTAAGACCATTGCAGCCCTTTCACATCTTCATCCATTGGTTAAGGTTGACTTCCCCCCTTTTGTTGATGATTTTCATCTAGAGACGAATCTTGTTTTGGATAGAAAGACATTTATTTTTACTTTGATTCATTCTCCACATCTTACATCTAACGGTCCTTCAGGTATGGTGTATGAAACATTTCACAAGATTGTTAATTCATTAATGACTCTGCTAGTGGTTAAATGATCTTTTTTTTTAGATATGTGGGCACATCACTCGTGGTCATGTTCTTCCATCTATATCATGCATGTTCACTCAATCGTAACTATTGGCTTTGGAGAAACAAGCCAGAGGTGTTTGACCCATTGTGATTTGAAAGGTGATTTATCAGTTAATTACCTACACACTAGATCTTCAGTTCAAAGATACATTTGTAAAACATTTTAGTTCACACTAGTTTGGGGTGGTGACACCGGGCGGGTGTGAAACAATGGTTTATGGGTTAACACCTATGTTGGATCAACATCCAGAGTGGGGAATATTACAAGTGGATGTTTGAAATGCGTTTAATTTAATATTTCAAACAACCATGTTTTAAGAGTTACAGTCTTGTATTGGCACCCTGAATTAACTTTTCCCATTTGTTTTACGCATGCCCATCTCCACTATATTTTTTGAAAGGTATTAGGCACAAGGATTTCATTATCATTCCATTCAAATCTAATATTCGATAGGGGGATCCTTTGGGAGTAGTGTTATTTGCATTAGCTCACTTTTGCATTTTTTGTCCTATTGTAGCAACCCACCCTACTTGTGTTTTTCCTTTGTTGGTAGATGATATGCACATAATTGGTCCTACCTCAAATGTGTTATTTGTTTTTTTGTGGTTATTAGAGGAATTTAGAACATTAAGACTTTTAGTGAAGCTGACAAAGTGTGTAGCTTGGTTTCCATAGGGGTTCAAACAATCTATATCACTTCCTCTAAGTTTTTTTACACTTAAGTCCAGTCTTCATATTCTAGGTGCTCCAATGGGTTCTTTGCCATTTGGGGAATTCTTCATACCAAAGGCGTTCCAAGAGGATTTCAACATGATTGTTAGCTTTCCTATGCTCATAGATCCTTAGGTAGTTTTTGCAATGCTTTCACTTTGTTATGCCCAATGATCGAGCTATTCACAACACATTGTGTTTCCATCACCATCTTGCAATGTTATACCAAGTTTGATGCTCGTATCATAGCTATGTTAGGAAAGCTATTTGGGTGAGGATTTTTTAACACCATTTGGCTTATTGTCATGTCACTTTTTTTGTTTTTTTAGGGGGCTAGGCTTTCCTTAGTGTTCTAACATGCTACCACCGCCTTTCTAGGATGTTGGGCTTTGATCACCCTACTCTTTTCAATGCGATGGCACATGTAAAGACTGATACTTATCCTTTCTAAGTCACACTATAGGTTATTTGTGCAATGTTACTTGAGGTCGTCCAATCACATGTCTTACCTTTTGAGAATTTAATAATGCAATCCCATCTTCAAATGTAGTCTTTTTTTATGGACCAATTACACAAGTAGGAATTTGTTTCACTTCTAGCAAATGCTCCTTTGGATGTTGTGCAAATACGTTTTCGCTCCTATGCAAGTCCAATAGTAAGAGCTTGGTTATTAACTTGTCCTAAGACCCTTTCATTTCATCTATCCTTCGCCCATTTTTTTTACAACACTTTGTATTCGTCTCGATTACCACATCTTATAGTTGGGCATCTCTCAAGATGTTAGTGTGGTTGTAACATCAATGATTTGGGTATACATTTGCTACGTTGCCCATGCAAAAGTGAACACATTGCAGCCCATGATACGTTTTGAAATACTATTGTAGTTATTGCATTGAAGAATGGAGCTCACGTACAAAGAATGGTTTCTCACCTTTTCCCTTGCCACACACGAAGATGAGTGGATATTGTCATCATTAGAGATGATTTTCGAACCTTGGTAGACATTGTTGTTGCCAATCTGACTTTTATAGATTTATTGCAATGTGCTTTGACAACAACAACACATGTAGCAACAATTGCCATTCAAAACAAGACATGATCCTCATAGAGCAAGCACCAAGAGATGATTTCATTCCCCTTGCCATAAAGACCTATAGTTGTTTCCATTTCGTTTTGATTCCTCTTTAATTTCTTGTGTACATGCCAATATAGCTCACCATCAATAGACTTCCTTGGTACTTTCAATGCTTATATCTCATTATGGGCAATGAGTGTCGATAGCCCTACAACATTTGCAAGTCATCACGATTTTTCATGGGGCTACCATGCTTAATCACAATTTTTCATCTTTTCCACACATAACAACTAATGCACCTCCATCACTAGTTGTTTGTGGGAGAGGATGCCCTATTAACATTACAACTGCCACTTCATTATTACTATTTTAATGGTCTTGGTTTTCCTTTCATGTGTTTACATTTGTTTCAACATGCCTTGCACTTTTTGTGGATGGATTTCCATCCTTGTTTTTATATTTATATATATATAGGTTTTTGGGTTATTGTAAATTCTCTTGATGAAAATGTACATATAGATTTGGAAACTTGGTGAACAACCAAGAATAATTTGTTTGAATTTGTTATGGGGATAAAGAATTGTTTTCCAATTTATGAGAATTTATGAAAATGTTTATTTTGGATAGTTTTGTTTTGGGGTGGTAGGAATCTGGCAATGGTAGCACGCCTTGATGTTCTATTTTCGTTTGGAACATTTTAAAGATAGATTATGACAAATGAGACCAAGAAGCATCTATAACAACCACTTTATGCATAAAAGGTAGCCCAACTTCACACATCCACCAAAAAATTTCAGCATAAACAAATTTAATAATGTTGTGTCATTTGTAGCCAAACCAAAACTTACATGCAAAAGAATCATAGTCATAACCATACGAGTGCCACTCACAAACTTGTCAAGAATTTCAAATTTTTCCTAGTGTATTTGTTTATTCCCTATCCACCTGAAGATTTGAAAAGTAACTTCCAAAAATGAAAGATACCTGGTCAACTTGTCCGCGTATTTTTTGACCATCACCAACCTGGCCATGTATCTTTTAGCCTCCCAAAACAAAATTTGAAATTTTCATCTTTATGCCAATGTTTTTTTTTACTCACATTATTTATTTATTTATTTAGTTTGTTTCTCTTTCTATTTTTCAATTTTTCTTTTTGAAATGGATATATATATTTTAAAAATTCAGATCTGCATGTGCACGATAAAATTTAATTTTCAAAAAGATAAATAAATAAAAAGCAAAATTTTCAGAAGAAACAAATGAACAAACAAGCATAGAGAGAAGCGCAATGTTGAAAGCAAAAAAACAAAGAAAAACAAAAAATAGAGAGGACTCAAATAACAAAAGAAAAAGAAAAATATGATAAATGACATCAGAATGACACTATCACACCTTTATAGACAGACATGATGAAAGAGAAAGAAAATATAAAAAATAAAATAGTGCGCCAAAATAATTTTTAAAAATCCAAAGTTCTTTGCGTTGATGAAAGGTCTACAGACAGACCCTTCCCTTATACACAAAGTACTAGACCAATCACATTTGTCATGAGTGAGAAGGATTAGCTGCTATCACTTAGCTTTCAATTCATCAGCTGTACTCAATATTGGGTGTAGTAGAAAAGCCAACATTGGGTCCAATAGAAAAGCCAAATTTTGAACAATCAGGTCCTGTACTTTTACATACAAGATTAAGTGTTTTCTCACTCAAACAGGACTTCACGAAACAGAGTTCATCAGTGGATCCAAGCATTGGCCACTCCAGGGATAGTGCAACTCTTTATTGTGCTTCTGGGAAGTGTGCCTGCAGGCAATGTACTCGCTTGTCTTTTAAGACTACATGACCAAATATGAGCATTTGAGCAACCCTTCCAACAAAGCGATTCGGTCACCTGTCATGTACAACTATTCCTTGGTAAAGAGTGGATTCTCACTCCTATTCAAAAAGAAGATGCTGCTGCTGTAATATTAGTATTTCTGTACATGGGCTTGTAGTGGGCCTTCATTTGAGTCTGTATCCCTTGGCTTTGACGCTTCTCTCAACCTGTAAATGCTCTATATACTTATATGCCTCAATACAACCTCTAGACTTTATGTTTGTCTGCATCATTTCACATTTCTTATATGGACAAGCTTCGACAGGGGTGACTTCACCAGAGACATAGTCACCCCAGCTTTTGGGGTATCCTGAGTTGGAGGTGTGAGGGCCATGTATAGTGCTATGGAGGCCATTGTAAGCTAATAGTAAATACTTCCTTTAGTCGTGCATGAACTTCTTCAGTGAGCTTCTAGAAAGCTTGACTTGTTAGATTGTCGACTGGGACTGTTGGTTCTGTACTTGTCTATGCTTGTGTAAATGACCACATGGGACAGGGGCTGTTGGTAGCAGGCAAATACTCAACAGGGCTGGTGTCAATTGCAATTATCACATGTGCGGGTGCAATTGTACAAGCTCTTCTTTTGATAATATTCTTCTGGAAGCAAGAGTAAGTTGAAGGTTCAGTGCTGCCTTTGCTCAGTTGAAGATTTGGGAGAGTGCTGAAAATTCGGTTGCTTTGTTTGTGCGCACACACATTGATCTAGTGGCCAAGCAACTTTTGTTGTGGAGCATCCTTGGGGTCTGAATGGCAACACTTTTGAATGAGGATTGAAGAGCTTCAATTTCTATTGGCTGTGAGGTCGTGAGGGGGAAGTAGAACTAATTTTATATTGCTTGGATTCCAGTCAATGTGCAACAGAATATTTTGGAGAAAAAAAACTGCACTGTATTTACAGTCTCATCAGCTGTAGTCTCTTGTGAAGATGCTGCGAATGTGTCTTCTTGTAGAAACATGTCTGCTAGACCTATTTCGAGTAAGTGGCTGAATAGTAGTCAGCTACTGAATCTCCCGATCAGCTCATTTCTCAGACTGCTAAAATTAGAACCCAGTTCTGTAGTATAAATTTCAAGAAGCTCTGGCATTTTGGAAGGCCAGAAGTTTGTGAGGATCTCTCTGGTCTTCAATTGTTTCAATTCCCAGGTTTTGGTATTTAGGGTTTAGCACTCATCCTAAGTTTCTGGTGAGATTTCTGGAAGTGTAGTTGCTTTTAGAGTTTGTCATTGGAACAAGGTTGTGATTTTGTTTTCATGACAATGCAGTTGTTTTTGTTCTGGAGTTTGTTTTAAGATCGTTGGGGATGATGATGCTGTAAATGTGTATTTGCAGCTAACGGATACAAGTGTTCTTTGAAATAGCAGTCTATGTTTGTGGAGGCCTGTCAGAAGGACAATCTGGTGCCTGTTTTCCATGGCATATTATCTGACTATCTGCCTCTGGTGATTGTATACTCAATACTATCATCTTCCTTCACCAGTTCCTTGATTGAATGGTAGCTTATCATCTAGAGGTCAAAAGCCCCACTCAACTGCAGAAATCATACAGGATTAGATGCTGATATCTGATCAAAGTGACATGCAGACACAACAGGCCCTCTCTCATGCTGCTGCAGAACAGGTGCAAGCAGGTGACCCAGACCTCTCAATATGTTTCTTCTTTACTTGAGAAGAAAGAAATGGGCAAACTCTAAAAGTCCTATTACTTTCACTCCTAGATTGTTCCTCCTGTGGTAACAATCCTCCTGAAATCGATGAAGTTATGGAGTTGATCAAGAAGACCTGGGTCATGTTGGGCATCAATCAATTTACACATGATTTTTTGCTTTATGTGGGTCCTATTCCAGCAGTTTGTGGTATCAGGCCGAAAAGAAGTCAATCTTCTGAGAGCAGCAGAGATTCAAATGACTGAGACTAGGAAAGATGCAAAACTAGAAGTGCAACCTGAGAATTTACAACTCATGACTGCAATCCTAGGTGCCATGCAGTCCTGAGCAGAGAAGAAGCTGTTGGCTTACTATGACTCTTTTCCAGAAGGAGCTAATGAAGCTGTGGAGGGTTTGCTGTTGGTATCTGTGCTAACTACTGAGGTTTTACTGCAGGATATCTCACAGGACTATCAGCACAGACAAAAACCAGAAGTCACTCTTGCAAGTGTTCAAATTGAAGTCTATGTCCATTCATCTATTACGACTGTATTTGCTCAGGTACATCAGGTTTCAATGTTGCCATATGGTGCACTGCAGAACTTGTTTTGAATGACAGAAGTTTGTCATTAAGCAAGTTGATGCACATATGTTTAGAAAACCACACATGAGAAGTTCTGGAGTACAACATTTCACAGTGGTATTCTGTGATGAGTTAGAAGTTCTCCTGAGTTCTGCTCACTAAAAATGCCCCTCAGCCAGTGATCAGAGACGTACATATGGGAGCGGGACTTTTAAGGGTCCTTAAATTGTGAGGTCCTACAATGAAGTGTGCTCTCAGTAGGTTATTTGAATCACACTGGCAATCTTGGTCACAGCAGTGGCTCGATGTGATTATGCAGTGTGAAGGTAGATGAGATGGGGAATTCATGAATCATGCATGTAGGGTCCACAGTGAAAGTGGCCTTCAACTGCTTGATTAGAAAAGACAACTTCTCACTAGAAACTGCTGGGTACAGACTGTGCCAATATCTAACTGAATCTGATAACTATTTTTCTGTCTATAAGTCGTCCATTGCACTGAAGTTGATGGGAACAGTAGTTCCTTTGCAAATGGATATCATGATGAGTTCCATATTCCTTGTATGTATGTCTACAGATGATGGAGAGTGTGGACACATGGAGGAAGGTAGTTCAGACGGAGGGAGAGCCTATTCCAGTTCTTGCAAATCTAGCAAATTACTCATCAACACTTGCCACAAAGGAAGTAGAAAAGTTTAGCCCTGTGTTGAAGAAATGGCACCCTTGTGCAGGTGGTATAGCTGCTGCGACCCTCCATGCTTGCTGAAGGAGAGAAATTGAGCAATATTTGTCAAGACTGAATGGCTTGACACCTGATGCAAAGCAAGTTCTTGAGGCGGCAGATGAACTAGAAAAATTCCTGGTACAGATTGCTGTGGAAAAGGGCGCAGATGCTGAAGATGGAGGAAATCCATTAATTAGAGAGATGCCTCCCTTTGAAGTTGACAAAACTGTACAGGATCTAGCAAAGAAATGGTTTGAGGAGAAGGTGGGTGACTGGGCCAATCATAATATTGAGCAAGAGGTATGCTTCGAGATGTCATTGTAGCTATTGCATTGGAGAGTGGAGCTCATGTATAGCAAGAGGTTTCTCACTTTTTCCCCCCACCACACATGAAGACAAGTGGATCTTGTCATCACCAAAGACAGAGATCGAACCTAATGAACATTGTCATTGTCAAACTAACTCTTATAGATTTGGTGCAGCATGCTTCGATGACAACATCACATGCAATGACAATTGTCATTCAAAACAAGGCACATTCGTACATAGAGCGAGTGTCAAGAGATGATTTCATTCTCTTTGCCATAGAGACTTACAGTTGTCCTCATCCTTGTTTTGATTCTTTTTTCATTTCGTGTTGCATGCTTGTATAGCTCGTCATTAGTAGACCTCTTTGGTACCTTCAATGCTTATATTTCATTATAGACAACGAGTGTCAATAGCTTTACAATGTGCACAAGCCATCACGAATCTTCAACAGACTACCACGCTTGATCACAATTCTTCGTCTCTTCTACACATACCAACTAGTGCATTTCCATTGGTAGCTGATGCCCTTTTAGCATTATGTCTTTCACTTCTTCCTACTATTTTGATGGTCTTAGTTTTCTTTTCATGTGTTTACATTTGCTTCAACATGCCTTGTGCATTTTGTGGATGGATTTCCATCCTTGTTTATATATTTATATAAAGGGCTTTGTGTTTTTTCGAATTATTTTATGTTAGAACATTGGTCATAGGTATAAAATAGTAGACAGCCACCTAATGACGGAAAACCTATTGCATAAGGAACAAGCTCTTTACCTCTCTAGTTTCCACTAGGGTTCAAAATCAAAGTATTTTAGAAAAAGTTCTTAGCACATGTACATGATGAAGAAATCTCCCTGGCAGACTGCCACACGAGAGGCAAATTAGGCAAAAAAGCAAAACTTTCTGCTCTGCCACATCTGGCAGACATCTGCTTGCCTCCTACGCTCCCACCTCCACCCTGCCCAGGACCTCCAGCACTCAGCTGTAGCGCTCTGCCCAGGACCTCAGGCGCTCACCGCTCACCTGCATTGGACCTGAGGCAATCTATCCTCAAAATGGAAATGCTCAAGGAAAATAGTTTGTAGCATGTTTTGTTAATTGTAGTATACATTATATTATAAGTTTGCATTTTATCATTTAAGTTTTATGTTTATATATTGTTAGAGTTTCAGACATTTGAATTGTGTGTCAAATATAATATTTTGGCTATTTTGAAAAAATAATTCAGAAAACAGTTGGATTTTTTTCAGAAAACATTCTCCACTTTTGTGTACTTAATAAATTTGGGGAAAAAGAAACAAAGAATCTAATGATACATAGAAATAGTCACGTTACATTGAAGTAAAACTATTTTGTAATATCTGTTTTGAATTGTAACATATCATATCACAAGTTTGTATTTTACAACAAGAGTTTTATAAAGAACTTTATGTTTTGGGATTTTTTGAATTTGGGACATTGAAATTGTGGGTTTATTGGACTCAAGGTTTTTTTTCTTTTCAATTTTGTGATGCTAGCAATATTGGCTGGCCATCATTCCACAAAAGGAATTGCTCAAAATCTGACAACTGCAAGGCATATTTTTCACAAATGTCCTGTGTATGAGTCACTCTGGATTTTTTTTTGGGGGCCAACTAGTGGTGAAAATTTGTCAAAAGTAAACCCAATGATTGGACCCCATTTCTTTTGATGTTAAAAAGAATGATTTCAAATTTTGAGTTTGGCATGTAGGTGTCTCAATTATGATATTTGACTCAATTAGATCAATTAGTTAATATCTTTTGCCTCATGGAGGCTGTTGGGAAGATGAAGTGGGATATATCCACATATGTTGATATTCATTTACTTGGAACCCTAAAATACATGTGAGGTTAGAGAACCATAATTTGATAAATAATCAATGAAAATCTCACCAGCTTATTTTTAAAAATTCATAGATAGTTTTGGTTTTAAAAAATCTCACTACCATAGAACAAACAAACATAGGAGAAGAATTAATTAGACTAAGTTTCTCCAATTAACTCTATTATAGTATATAAGTGCCCAAACAATACATTCTCCCTAGTTGCAAATCTCAATTTTCTTAAAAAATCATAAAATTACAAACTTCTTTTTAAGAACTTACTCCCAAATTTTCAAAAAAAAATAGTATCTCAATTTTATTAAAATTTGCCGTACATAGTGAGAACTTGAAATGAACAACAAAAATCCAAAAACATTCCAACAACTTCCTCACCCCCAATTCAAAAGATAAGAAACTGGGCCCCTTGGCAGCGGTCTTTTTAGGTCAGGATAATGGCTAGTAGGTAGGGCCCCACGTCTGGATTTTTACTGATGCAAGCGGCCTCGGGCGGGGTGAAAAACTAACTAAGGCGGGCGGAAGGGCGGGCAGTCGCAGAGGGCATGTGCACTTTCTCTGTGCCTTCCTGCGTGTACCAAGAGTACGGCTGACCACGTGAGCTTCCGACCAACCCTTCACCTATTCCAATTCTCAATTGTTCAACTCACTCACTATGGACACTTAAATGATAATCTTTATTTGAGAAAAATCAGTAAAATCTAATTTTAAATGGAAATAAATAAATCAACTAAGATGTAGGGTTTAGGTTGGTTGCTAGGGTCCAGGATTTAGGGTTAAATAGGTCCTTAGGACCTAAGGTTTTGGGTTTAGGGCCCTATGGGGTAGGGTTTTGGATCCTTAGACTATTCCCTCGTCCATATACTTTGCTCATTTATTTATTGTTTCAATTTGGGGCTCAATTTGAGCCGTGTTGTTTGGGATCACAAGTCAAGTTTGTTTAATAGAAGTGCTTGGGCAACCGAGGCTTACAAACAACTTGCAATGAAGTTTTCCTAGGCAGAGTAATACCAAAGGTTTCGGACATGTCTAGGGTTGCAGGGTCTTGGCCAGGAGGCAACGCGAATTCAAAGCTCTGCATAAGACGAGCCAAACCGATTTGCACGAACAAAACGCCCAGCGGCATCCCGGGACATTGACGCCTGCCGGCACCGAAAGGAATCAACTGGAAATGGTTTCCAGTGACATTGATCTCGGGGTTCTTGATGAACCTCTCGGGATCGAATTCCAGAGGCTTCTCCCACCAGTTAGGGTCTCTCTGGATGGCGTAGATGTTGATGAACAGTTGCGTGTTGGCCGGTAGATCGAATCCTGCTACTGTTGTGTCCTCCAGAGATTTGTGCGGAAGATTGAGTGGAGCTGGTGGGTGCATGCGGAACGTCTCCTTCACCACCGCATTCAAGTATGGCAGATTGGGTATGTCCGTCTCGTTTACAACTCTCTTCCTTCCCACTACTTTATCCAGTTCCGCATATAGCTTCTTTGCGTACTCCGGGTGATGGATTAGCTCTGCTATCGCCCATTCCACTGTGTTTGATGACGTCTCTGTTCCGGCAACAAGCATGTCCTAGAATCGCGTTCAAAGCAACCAAGCCGACAATTATCAAACAATCTTAGTACATGATCGAGGAGCATTATTACAAGACTTCAATGATTTCATGGCTGCGAGTACTTGCAGATAGATAGCTCGGGGACCACGTCTTATGAGCAAGGTCCTAGAATTGCAACAAGATTGCATATCTGCAGCTAGCAAGCTTTGTGAAGCTCTGGCAGTGCAGTCAGAGCTGCATGTCTGAATGAGGATGGGTAGGTTTTTTTTTTTTTTTTTTTTTCCCGTGCACCTGAATCAAAGCTTTAATAGAAGTGTCAGACAGACGACCGGTTCCATCTTCTGCAGGTTGTCGCAACAAGATATCTACAAAGTCGTCGCGATGCTCAGGAGACTTCCCATCGACACTAGCAACTTGCGCCGTGGCATTCACGCTCTTTCCATTCTTCTTGACCTCCAGAAACTCCTGAAGCATGTCATCAACATCTGCCTTGACCTTCTTCATGTACGTTTTGAAGCCTGTCACGGTCGTGACCCACTTCAGCCATGGAATATAATCACCGATTATTATCGTTCCTGCCAGTGACAGGAATCTGAATATCAACTCCTTGAACCTGAAAGCCTCCTGTTGCGATGATGTGTCGACCCCAAATAACCTGCAAGACTCGCTCATATGCACAACATCCCCCAGCTAAGATAAATTTCTCAACAGAAACTGATCGCAAATCGGAATCTCAAAAATGCACAGTGAGAAACTTCCTGCACAGCTTGATGATGGCAGAGACAGCGAGTCCGATTATGATCTAGCATGCCACCATTTTCTTCACACCGCCCCAGTGTACTTCGATGATCAGCAACAAGAAAAACGTATAAATGGCAAACGGCTCAATATTGTGTCCACTGGAATTTCGTACCTTTTATTCAACAACATGCGAGTGACATTGTTGAAAGCCAGATGGTTAAGCTTCACAGCTAGATCCACGGCCGGCTTGCCTTCGTCGACATCATCCATAATGGATTTCACCATTTGGTTGAACTCCTCCGTTCGGGGAGGACGGAACGACTCCAAGCGTTTGGCGGTAAAAAGCTCTATGGTGAAGATCTTGCGTAAATGGCGCCAGTAAGGTCCGTACTGAGCCCACACGATGTTGGCGATGTTCTCGGAGAAGATGTCAGCTCCTGGCGGCGCCGGTCGTCCAGCCCAGATTTTGTCTTGCACCTTGACGAACTCTTGAGCAGCTTCGGCTGTGGAGGCAACGACGACACCTTGGGTACCCAATTTGAGGTACATAATGGGACCATATTTCTGAGCCATGTGCGACAGGCTGATATGCGGCTTGTCGCCGAATTGATGCATGTTGCCGATGATGGGCAAAGGTTTGGGACCAGGCGGAAGCTTGAGCTTACGTCGTCCAGCTTGCCCAGCTCCTCCAGAAAACAGCTTCACAAACAATACTAGAGTAAAAATTCCCACCAGACCCGCGACAAGCAGGTACTCCATTTTGAATGAACCCTCGAGCTCACGAGCTCCGGTCCGCGATCACCTCACAATTCAATCGAGCTCCTAGAACAACAGCTGATGATCCTAGAGATCGCTTCAATCAGATAAGTCCGGATATTCAGATCTTTTCTGTCTACGGATCATCAACTCCTCATGAATTTCCGCTTAGAACTCTTGAGGCTCAATCCTGTCTGGACTAACCCAATCGAGTTCATGCAGATGCTGCCAGGCTCGTCCAGGGTGCTACTCATTTATAGGACAAATTTGCAAGTGAACTAGAACCAGATTATCAAACGGGTCAGCCTTTCAATCTCTGCCTAATGCAATTATTTCGGGAAATTTTAATTGAAAGAAACGAAGAAAAATGCCAAAGTCATCCTCTCGATCTCTGCCTAAATGCAAGAAAAAATTCATTTGAAAAACGAAAATGGAGTCGAAGGTGGACCTCTCAAGTTCTCTGGCTTCTGCAATTGTCGGGATTTCTTAGAAGATCGAAGTTTGACCCGAGCTTGACCATGAAACATGAGTACGGAAGTCTGCGAAGAAGGTCTTCGCCTTGAATTTGGACCCCCAAGTAAACTATTCAAATTTGGAATTTCAATACTAGGTGGTTAGGGTTTTAACCGGTTATCTATTATTGATTGTTGGGTAGGTTATCAATACTTGAGTTTATAAACTCAATTAAAACCTCCATAACTAGTCAACATTAGTATAACATTGGTAGCAAGGATGGTATTAGTTTGGTATGAGTTGAGGCAATATCATAGTTCCTTTTCAGGTTCAGTGGTAATTAAATTACTTAAGAAAATGTCAATCTTTTTTAGAAATCATGTTTGAAATGCCAAAATTGAAGGAAATTATCACCTTGGATGCCCAAAAAATTGGAGTTGGATGAATTTTTTGTGGTGCCTAAATATTTCATTGTATTGCATCACCTGGCTTTCTTCTCCTTTCCAATGATTGATGTTTGGAGATTGTAAATGTAATGTCTTTGCATGATATAGATATGGGTAAAGTGTTTTTTAAAGGGTTTTTGAAAGGGAGTCACAGAAGAAGACTATAGAAATAGAATTTGACAAGAGAGTTATGGAGGTCAAAGTAAAAAAAGGAAGAATTAGAAATGGAGATGGTTAAATCAATTGTTTGAGCTGAGATGAAAAAGTGTAAGTAATCTTAAGTCAAAATTGGCAGCATTGAAGAAAAAAAGAATGACAAATAACAAGGCCATGCATGCATAATGACATCAAAGGAAGGCAAAATACAAAATTGATGAAAATCCAAGAGCTTATTGATTCAAGCTAGCCCACCATTTGGAATAATAACTTAATCAGCACCTAATTTAATTGGCACAAGCAAGTATTCAATAATTGACAAGATTTATCTATCCTATAATTTGGTGGAACATTATCTCTCCCCATTTTTACAAAAAGTAATAATAATAGATATTGTAAAAAGTCTCATTATGTTTAAAATTTAAGGTCTAGATCAAACCTACCAAAGAAGTTGCTTAGATTTACTGCCAAATTTTCATAAATCATTTTGTTGGCTACTGAATCAAAAAAATTAAAAATGAAATAATTATTCAACACCTAAGTGCAAAACCTGAAAAAGAATTAGTTATCAGCCTTACTTACGCCAGTATGAGTCTCATAAGGAATTGAGGTGATACCAACATTGTACAGTAGAACCTCTATAATTTTATCACCTAGGGACCAGCAGCCAGTGATAAAGTTTGAGAGGTTGTAAGTTATGGGAGAGTTTGGAACTATGAGGCGCAGGGTTCAAAAGTTGCAGGCTACTCTTTTTTCCCATTTTTTTTGCATTTTTGATCATCAAAGCAACCCGTCTTTGGCAGAGAAAAAGGGTGAAAAACATCTGAAATCAAGCACTTTTTTTCCGAACCTACTTGTAACCGGAGTATTGTCCCTCCAGCGCACTTCACATTTTGCCCTAAACTAGATATACACGATACAGATCTAAGCCACACTCTGCAGAAGGTTGCGGAGACCCCTTGGACACAGCAAAAAGACAGCTATCCTGCTTTTGTTGACTCGATTGTGAAGATGAATGACAGAGTACACCATCTCCACCAAAATAGTCTTAAACAGAGGCCTATCACTAGCTATTTCCACCATAACTAATCGAGAAATAAACGAATTATAAAATTATAAAATTGTCGGGAAAGAGGAAAAGTGATAAGTTATAAGAATATAAAATTTTTGGCTACTCCCATTGATGGACTGGGCCGGAGTGATAAAATTTGAGAGGTTATAAAATTTGGGGGATCAGTTTATAGAGGTTCTACTGTACTAGTCTTGTATCAATCTCCAATGTTGGGCGGGTACATCTATTACCCACATATATTCACAAGTATATAAAAGGGTTTAAATGTGTACCCTACACGATTGGTAATTTTTTTTTATTTACCTTTAAATATTACCCTATCTAATTGGTAAGTAATTTTTATATATACATAGTTCTATGTATTTCAAATTTAACCTTAGAACTAGGTGTGGGTAATTTTTTTGAGGATGATAAAAGCCAGGTATATCAAATCTAAAATAAAATAAAATCAGTTAATATTCTCACATGGAATTTTGTTTCTAATTGGCTGCCTCTACACATGCAAACCAATGAAAATCATTTCTCTAGCTTGCCTAATCTAAACATGAAAATTATGTATCATCCTACAAAATATGCTAAAGCCAATAGTTGTAAGTGTGACTACACTTTTCATTACTATATATTACATGTGTATTTTTTTCATATTTCTTTTTGCATTTTATGACCTATGTTTGAGTTAAAGATCACTCCTCATTACCATATGTTGCATGTGTACTTCTTTCACTTTGCATTTGATGAAAATGTGTATAATGTAACTCGTAGAATTAAATTGTGTTCCATTAGTTTTTGGCTTGAAGTTTCAAGTATGAAAAAAAGTTAAGAGTTGAGAATTAGTTATTTGTATTATTACCCAAAAAAAAAAAAAATTCCCTCGCTAATCTTTTCAAATTTCTTCAAAAACCTCACAAATATGTTTGAGAATTTTGAGAATTTTCATACTTATCCACATATACTTAGATGATAAACTTTGGGAAAAAAAAAACACATATATATTACCCATGTCCTTATCCTAAAAAAAGGGTAAATGATGGTCTTTTAGCCTTACTTGGGAATGAGAATTTTGAATAGCCCATATACCTTTTTCCTTACTCGAATTAGAATTTTTGAAATTGGTTTCAGCAACAAACATACCTGAATGATTTCAGCAACAAACTGCCAAAAAAGTAATTAAATTTTAAATTTTAACATTGGCACTTGGTTTTTTTATTTTGAAATTTTTGGCAGATGACGGCGATATAAAATAATAAACAGTCTCTTTTCAAGGTTGTGGAACAATCTAGGTTGTCGTTAAGATAGTACTTGAAGGTTTGTGCTTCATACCTGACAGTTGAACTTTTGATTTTATGGAAATGTCGGCACAAATACTAAATAATTTTTCAAAATTTTGACAAAATGAAAAATAGTTTAATTTATGCCAAATCCATTCAGGTACTGTACTACAGTAACCTTACCTGGCCAATATAATATATCAAAAATCAATATACCCACCAAACAGGGGCATATATCATTATACTTTCTCCATATTAACCAAGAGTCCCTGGCTTGAAACCGATAGCTAGACCAGACGGGTATGAAAGTACCCAATACCCGTACCAGCCTGGAGTGGGAAAGGGGGGTAAAAAAAAACCATACATTTTTTCCTCCATACAAGGACTAGCTGGTTTATTCAAATGTCTATACCAGACCAACCTCGGTAAGTGCGTTTCAAGCGCAATTTCCCTTCTTTTGGGTCCTGAAGAAGACCGACTTATATTTTCATCACGTTCTTAAACTCTTGTTCACCTGAGAAAGTGGACCCAAGCTGCCTACTCCTTCACTTCTTCTTCGTCTTGGTCTTGTCAATGCTCATAGGACCTCTGGGCTGCATGACGAAGTTGTAGGGAATGATGATGCGAGACACACTAACGTGTGCGAGGTACAACGAATCAAATGCAGCTCAGTCTCCCATACAAAGAATACCTAAGAAACTCAATAACCCAGTTACCCAAAAAAATCAAACGTGCCTGCGGATCTCAGTCTCCGACTCAAGAATACATGAGGACCTATGAAGTAGTATGATGATGAAGGAAGGATGAAGAAAGGGTGCGTGAACATGTCATGTGCTGATTTACTTCAAACTCCATCAGCATTTTGGTCGGACCAGTGTCTTTCTCTTTTGTTTTGAGATCGATTTTGTGATCTAGACAAAGTGACGATCGTCCATACAAACAATTTAGCTACATTTGGCTACAGAAACAATGTGAAAATGAAAAAGAAATTTCAAGAATCCTTCTATATTTCTGGCTACCTACTGGGAACCAAATATAGAAATCTGTTGATTTTCATTAAATTTTCTTCAATCCTAATGATTGTAAACCCCAGAAATCACTTCATTTTCACGCTTTTAATTTCTTAATGTTTTGAAAAAAAATCTTGCCACCAAAAGAAAAAGTTGCTTTGTCCATGCACACACAACATTATTGTCACTTCAGCTACATCCCAAAGCTGAAAAAGGAAAAAACAACGGTTCTGCCGTTGAAATTTACAACATTTTTTTGGGGATATATGTTTGTTTTCAGAATATATTCCTCCAAAAAATCAACTAAAAATAAATTTCTTTCTTTCTTGCTTTCCCCTTTGTTATTCTTGAAAATAAAGGCCATGATGTCAATGTACTCAGGGAGCAATTTCCTTCCCAGTGATGCACAATGTGGTCTGTCTTCATATAACTAAACGTGAAACTTTAAACTGGATCTTGCCAAAGGATTGAACAAAATTAAACTAAGACCAATATCAATAAGAAGGTTGTGTAACCAAAGTTAGCCACTTTGGAATCAATCCTGGTCGATTTACTAATCTAGCAAGGATCAAAATTAAGGATTTGTCTGCAAAATGTGACAATTCTAAAACTAATGAGGAAAATTAATAGAACAGTCATTCTTTTTAAATTGAGAAAGTATTTTTCTCATTTTTAATCATTAAATCACCACATATTGCCTTGTTTGTAAGTGAATCACAATATGTAAGGTCTAGTGTCACAAGTTAGTCAATACTTTTTCTTTTTCAAGTTTTTCTTTCTTTTTCCTATATAACCAAAAATAGCTAAAGACACCTCATGGAAATTCGAAAGAAGGTTGATTTCATTCTATAATCTGTGTACAAAATTGTAAAAGTATATTTAATGGTCAGAATTGGTGTTTTTTTTGACAAATTTGTAATAGATAATGATTTTTTTTCCTACTTGGTCACAAAATAATTGCTTTTGATTTTTCTAAACACCAGATTTTGATCAATTAATTTCATTTTTACTACATAAAATCACCTAACCACCGAACTACAAAAGTCCTTAGACTTGTATTGTGGTTAAAGTCAATGTAACCACAATACAAGTCATAGGACACATTCACTAGTGACCTGATGAGGATGGATGTGATCAAGACAATGACCTAATGAGGATGGACATGACCCAAATTCAATATGAATTTTTGAACTAAATGCCTCACAATGAAAAACAAGCTGAAGAGACCTTTCAACTACACACAAAGGAGGTAGGTACATAGAATGAATATATGGTGGTCCAAGTCGAACTTTGAAGGTGTCAGTCATAGCAAGTTGAAAATTCAATACCTCTTTCCCAGTTAATTACGTCATCATTTTTTGTACTACATACTAAGTTCAAGCACATGTTCTACAATCCTATTCCCATATCCCATGTTGTACATAGTTCACTTTTCCTGACTTTGCAAAAGTGAAAGCTAAAAAAGGATCACAAAATGGTAGTAGGCCTGCAGCAAGTGTCTAGAATATTCTAGAGAGTATGGGCGAGTCTGAATGCAAACTGGGGACTATAGTACATCGATGCCTAATCCACTCTCTGGCATAAAGTAGATGATGGGCCAATTCTGCATATGTATAATATGTCACCTCAGCAGATTCTGCCAACAGTATCAGCACAGGTACATTCATCCACATTAAACACTCTGACATTGTGCAGAATAGATTGCCGTGTAGTTTTACATACTGGAGAACAGGCCAGATTCTGGCAGGTAACCCTCACCATGGTTTGCCCATGGATCTTGCTAGGTGGCTTCGGCTTATCCTGGCAGAATCCACCGTTCAAGGCCCGTTGTCTGGCCTTGAAAGCCAGGGAAAACCATGAGCATTGAGAAGTCTAAGTAACAATAGCTTCATGGGCAGGGCTGCAGAATCCATAGTAAGTCTTGTTTGGGAAGTTATCCTTTTGTGTGTATGGTCTTTTTTCCACACTAGTGTGAACCCGGTGCATAATGCACCCGTCGAGCTCCCCCTCACCCGGTCCTGCCCCGCCCGTCCCCCCCCCACACTGTGAAGTGGTTAAACTTGGTTCATGTTTTAGTTTTTTTTAGAAACTTTTAACTTTTTTATTTTTTTATTTTTATGTGTTTTCTATTTTTATTATTATTTTGTATAATAAATTATTATTTTTTCACTTTTATATATTTTTTTATTTGGATGCAAGTTTGAAGTTTGGAGAAAGAAGACACACCTCATTTTTTTTTCAAGTAGGGTTTTTCTTCAATATTTATAAGTTTTATTTTTTCTTATTTTTTACTCTTTATTTGGTTTCTTCATTTTTAGAAATTTTTTTTCTTTTAAAATTATTTTACTGTATTTCCCTTTCCTTGTTTCATTTGTTTCCATTCCTTTTATATAGTTTTTGCGATTTTACTCTTTTTTTTGTTTATGTTTGTTTCATGTTTTTATTTTTTCTATTCTTATTTTGTCTATCTTCATTTTTTTCTATTTTTATGTATTTATTTATTTATTTATTTTGTTTCTATTTTTTTTTCAAAAAGATTCTAGTTTTTTAAAAATGTTCTATAATGAAAATAATTTTAAAAAAAAATTGGCCCCCCCCTGTCAACTGCTCTAACCGTCGCCAGCAGGTCCAGTGCCAGTTCCGCCTAGTGTTAAAACACGAAACGTCTTGTGACACACAGACGGACAAACAAACACCATGTTAACTTTTATATATAAGATTATGTTGTTTTCTTTCTACTTTTGATTGCAAGTTCTCCAAATTTATACAAAGCATAACTAGTAGTCAATTAGTTATTTCTCAACAATAACCTTTTAAAATTTTAATTTAATGCATATGCACCCACATCTTGTTAGGTAGTCTTAACCCAAAAATGTGCATTCAATCTGAATGCAACTTCATTTTTCATGGATTCTCTTCTGATCTCACACATTTTTCCACAGCAACATGTGATCCTTTCCATTTTTTGTGCATGTGACAAGGCATCACTATTACAATTCATAATTATTAAGAGGTTCAAATTGACTAACTTGTCATTTTGATTAATGGACATGTACATTTTGACTAATGGCCAATTGCCTGAATACCACATGTATTTGTTGACTAATCGACTTGAATATAGTGGTTCATTTTATTAAATACACATAACCAAATTGTACAACCTTAGTCAAAATAGTCAGTCAAAATGTCCAATGATCTTTAATTAAAATGATCAATGTTCTTTAATCAAGTTGAACATTTAATCAAGATGGCCAATGATCTTTAGTCAAATATGACATGTTTTACTACCCTATGAATCTACCTCTTACCTATTCATCCACCTATTTACTTAATTAACTACTTACCTACATATTACCCACCCATCAACCTACCTTTTATTTACCTACTTACCTACCTATACCTTTTCACCTACCTACCTACCTACATACCTACTTATGTTTTTTACTTTTGTACAACCTACCTACTTACCCACCCACCTACCAACATATTATTTACTTCCCTATCCACTCATTCACATACTTAATTTTAATCATTGGGTGTAACCATTAAGTTTAACCATTATGTTTAACCACTAAATTTAACCATTAGGTTTACCCAAATTTTAGCCATTAAGTTTATTTTAAATTGAACCATTTTGATTAGCCACTAAATTTGTCACTAAATTTAACCTAAATTTAACAATTAAATTTTTCCAATAGGTATAGCGTAAATTTAGCTACTAAATTTAGCCTAAATTTATCCAATATGTTTAACCGTTAAAATTACCCACTATGTTTAATTTAGGTTTAACCATTATATTTTGCCACTAAAGTTAACCTATGTTTAGACAATATGTTTACCCAAAGTTTAGTCATTATGTTTAGTCACCAGATTTTGCCACAAGGTTTAGCCATGAAATATGTTTAACCATTAGGTTTATTGACTAAGTTTCCTAGTTATGACATTCGTCATTTTACACTTTAAAATTCGCGAATTTACCTTGCAAAGCACCTTGTCAAAACATTCGGCATACATTCGTGAAACATTTGCTGGACATCGCGTTCGGCAACAGCCTGTGCTGAACGGTAACGATTACTGCCAAACCGTTACCACTAGGAGTCAGGCTGCCACCAATACCTGCCGGCCGCGCCACCAGTGCAGTGCAGTGCAGCTTGTTGTAGTTGTCCTACTGGGGGTGGTTACTATTCTCTCTCTCAAGTTGGAACTTTCTTTTCTTTCTTTCTTTTGCTTCACCTAAACTGCAGCTTTTTTGTTTTGTTTACAAATAAACTCTTCCTGAGAAGGAGGAGTCTGAGGAGGTGTTGTAGTTCTTATAGGGCTCCCAGCGCGGGCCGTCCGTCCGTCCGTCCTCCTCCAGTGCTCATGGCTGCTGTTCTCCGACAGTGGAAAGATTATCTACCGGTGACCTCCTCATGTAACGACGTACCTTACAGATCGCAAACTATTTTCGACAATCCTTCCAATTCTGTAACTTAGCATCGGTCAAAGCAACAAATGCATGAGATTCTCCTACAGCTGGTGCTTGGAGTTCATCGGCGGCTTGAATGTGGAAGAGACTCGCGAAAGAAGATCCTCACATCCAAGAAACTGTGTTGTGCATCTCACGGAGAATGGAGTGAAGAAGTTCTTCTCCCGGTCTCCAGAGCCCTCTCTAGTGGCGCCTTGTGAAGAGGAGGAGGAGGAGGACTCGTCATCAGGGGAAGAAGAATCAGAGCAATCCATTGCGCCATTGAAGCCGGGAAGGAGTCCGACGAGTTCATGAAATCGTCGTCGACGACAACGACGACGGTTCTTCTCCAGGTGCAGAAAACAACACTAATGCAATCAGCAGGCTGCAGCAAGCAGATGAGGATTTTGGTGTGTATTCTAACTCTGATGCATACTCCAGCATCATGCTTGTGTTACCTGCTTGAGATGTACATAAACCATTGGAGACAGGGAAATATATGGTGGTGTTTTTTGCACTATCATCTTCTTGTTTCATGGCACGTTCACCTCTTCTAGTTGTTTCTGCTGTTGTTGCCTCTCCATTTGCTTGATTTTGAGGAGCCATGACATAAGCAACTTCAGCCAACGTTGCAAGTGATCCTGACACATCTTCATTATCAAATCTCAGTACTCCTGAAGGTTGTTTCACACCTTTCTTGTTGTTATCTCTGAGCGGGTAACCGACCCGATACTTGAATAGATTGACGTCTCAATTCTAAACTAAGTTGAGAAGCCACGGTAGAAGGTAAAGAACCAAAAAGGACTAACGGGGGATGCTTCTTTAAATTATTTATAGGTCCGGGGTTTACTCCTCCCTTCCTAAGGGGAAGGAGAGGAAATAAATTTTGCATAGCTTTATCTTGTATAGTTTCCTCCCTCTCATCACCCAATAAATTTCGTTCTGGACAACGATGTGCCATAGCGGCTAAGACAGTATCTTCTCCTTGGGTAAAGGCATAGTCGAGTCCATTTGCTCTTGCTACCACAATAGGTATTCCAATTTCAGTTTCTAGTTTCGGTGCCATACCTTCTAAATCCATTTTGATTATTTCTGTGGTACAGGTACCGATCCATATAATAACACTTGGGTTTCGATCTTTTTTTATTTGTAGGCAAAGTCTCTTTAATTCTTGATAATCATTCAGTTGAGCCGAGATATCTCCTTCTTCCAATTCTGCCATAGCATAACGCGGTTCTGCAAAAATCATCACTCCGAGAGCATTTTGTAAGAAATAGCCGCACGTTTTTGTACCTACCACTAAAAAGAAACTATCTTCGATTTTTTGGTACAACCAAGCTACACAACTAATAGGACAGAAGGTATGGTAGTTACCTGTCTCGCATTCAAAAGTGAGAGTTTCAGATATGTTAATTGACATAGATATAATTCCTTGACTGATAGACTAAATAAATTGGATCTCAAATGATCGTAAAATCAAGTAAATTTTCCTGATTTAACTCCCTCTTTTCAATAGGATTTAGGTAAAAGTCGGAGAGTAGACTAAATAATTCTCGATCCGGAACTTCTCTTGGTACAATTCCTTCTGGTTGAGATAAAATTTGATCTGCTATATTAAGATAGAATTCACAAACATAGTTAAGAGAAGGTTGAGATTCAACCATTTCAAATAATGTCTTACCTTTTACTCTAGATACTCGAATGTCTTCAATGAGGGGTAATACTTCTAATACAGGCATCGGACAAGCTTCTACGTATTTATCAATCAAATCTCTCTTGGATGTGCGATTCCCCACCAAGCCTGCTAATCGGAGTGGATGTGTACGAGCTTTTTCTCTAACAGAAGCAGCAATACGATTAGCTGCGAACAGTGCATCAAATCCGTTATCTGTTATGATGATGCAATAATCAGCATAATTCAATGGAGCGGCAAAACCCCCACAGACTACGTCACCTAATACATCGAATAAAATAATATCATATTCATAAAAGGCATTTAGTTCTTTCAATAATTTGACGGTTTCTCCCACGACGTATCCCCCACATCCAGCTCCTGCGGGTGGTCCCCCCGCTTCTACGCAATCGACTCCTCCGTAACCTTTGTAAATAACATCTTCCGGCCAAACATCTTCGTAGTGATAATCTTTCGACTGTAAAGTATCTATAATGGTAGGTATCAAGAATCCCGTGAGGGTAAAAGTACTATCATGTTTAGGATCACATCCGATCTGTAAGACTCTTTTGCC